>SJXQ01011188.1:356166-413594 GCA_006408695.1 Aepyceros melampus | reverse complement strand
TGAAAAAGTTGGCTTAAAGCTCAACATTCAGAAAACGAAGATCATGGCATCTGGCCCCATCACTTCATGGGAAATAGATGGGGAAACAGTAGAAACAGTGTCAGACTTTATTTTTGGGCTCCAAAATCACTGCAGATGGTGACTGCAGCCATGAAATTAAAAGACGCTTACTCCTTGGAAGGCTTCCCTGGTGGCTCAGAGGTTAAAGCGTCTGCCTCCAATGCGGGAGACCCGGGTTCGATCCCTGGGTTGGGAAGATCCTCTGGAGAAGGAAATGGCAATCCACTCCAGTATTCTTGCCTGGAGAATCCCATGGACGGAGAAGCCTGGGAGGTTCCAGTCCACGGGGTCGCAAAGAGTCGGACACGACTTAGTGACTTCACCTCACCTCACTGCTCCTTGGAAGAAAAGTTATGACCAACTTAGTATATTCAAAAGCAGAGACATTACTTTGCTGACTAAGGTCGGTCTAGTCAAGGCTATGGTTTTTCCTCTGGTCATGTATGGATGTGAGAGTTGGACTGTGAAGAAGGCTGAGTGCCGAAGAATTGATGCTTTTGAACTGTGGTGTTGGAGAAGACTCTTGAGGTCCCTTGGATTGCAAGGAGATCCAACCAGTACATTCTGAAGATCAACCCTGGGATTTCTTTGGAAGGAATGATGCTAAAACTGAAGCTCCAGTACTTTGCCACCTCATGTGAAGAGTTGACTCATTGGAAGAGACCCTGATGCTGGAAGGGATTGGGGGCAGGAGAAGAAGGGGACGACCTAGGATGAGATGGTTGGATGGCATCACGGACTCAATGGATGTGAGTCTGAGTGAACTCTGGGAGTTGGTGATGGACAGGGAGGCCTGGCGTGCTGCGATTCATGGGGTCGCAAAGAGTCGGACATGACTGAGCGACTGAACTGAACTGAACTGAACTGATGTCCTGATTCAAAACTAGCAGGAAAGAAAGAGTTCAGTTCCCACTTGGCTCAAACAAATTCTCCAAATTGAGTCTCACTGATCTGGTAGGTCTAAGTGGAGTCTGCAATGCACTGAGTGTGTCTATCCTCCCAACATTCATATGTTGAAATCTCAAGCCCCTGTGTAGTAGTCCTAGGAGATCAGGCCTCTGGGAGGCAACTAGGTCATGTGGGTGGAGTCTTCGTGGATGGGATTAGTGGCCTTAGGGACTCCAGAGAGCTCTCTCCCTCTGCCATGTTAGGATATAATGAAAAGTCAGGAACCTACCATCCATAAGAGGGTCTCATCAGAACCTGGCCATGCTGACACCTTGATCTTGGACTTGCAACCTTCAGGACATTAGACATAAATATTTATCGTTGAAGCTGCCCAGACCACCCTGTCTATAGTAATAAGTTCTAGCAAACTGAAATAGGGTCATTCTGTCTCTTCAACCAGTTACTGTGGTTGGGGGAGTGGACTCTGCTTATAAAATTAAGCTAGTTGAGCCCCATTCTGGCACAAGAAAATGGGGTCAATTGCAAATAAACCAAAGCTGGGGAAATCTAGGGAAATATTAAGAAAGAGAGTAAGGAGAGATAGATAAAGGGGAGGTAAGCCAACCACTGTTGAGTTACTGTGACTTGTTGATGTATTAAATTATTTTATTGGCTACCTAGTCATTTGTAATTTATAACAGACTGAAAGTTTCCTAAGGACAAGGGCCTTGCAGTGCTGTTTTAAAGTCTCTTAGTTATTTATAACGTCTCACTCTGATTATGTAAAAATGTTGAATGATTTTTTTCTTTGTTAGATAATATTGCCTAGAATGAAATAGGCTATAAAGGAAAATATCCACTAATTCCATAAATTACTCTGGGAAAGGAGACTTAGGTGGGACAGCAAGATAATAAAGTTTAAAGTAAGTCATCCTCAGAGAGTACACCCCCTCTTATTCAGGTATAACTTAATTACATGATTGGCTGTGCCTTGCAATCTTAAATTAACATGCTTGTAGGCACTGAGAGAACATTTTGTTGGGAGAATGTTTCTATCTTTTTAGCATGGTAAATGTGCTGTTAATGAAATTGAATATTTCAGGCCTCTATAGATTTATTGTAGGTGATACTGAATGTTGAGAAAGCTATATTAACCTTTTGTTGATTTAAAGTCATTTTACCTTACGCTCAGGACCCCAATTAACATTATTGATTTGAATCATACTCATCAACATCAGCTTATTTTGTGTTCATTTCCTTCAACACTGAGAGAGCTGAAACCAGGCACAGAATTGAGATAGAATGATTGATCTGACCACGAAAAGCATGTTTTGTACCATAATCTCACTTTAATGCTCCAGTAGTTACATTGTACCAGATTGCTTTTGATGAAGCAATCTTTTTCTCATTGGAATTCTGCTTAGACCTTATATTGGTCAGCCATTTCCACAATAATGCTGCATAAGAAACAACCCCATTTATTTTCTTGCTCATATTCTGCAGGTTGACTGTGGTTTGGCTAATCTAGGCTGAGTGGCTCTGTTCCAGACAGCAGGGCAGCTGGCCTCGACCCCAGGCTGTGTATGGGCTTTATGGGCTTCAGTTCTGCCCCTTGTGTGCGTTCCGGGGCTCGGGCTTCAGAGGAGAGGCTGTATGAAACATCTCTTCGTATGGTAGATCAATGAATGCAGGAGCCAAGCTGGACCATAATATGATCATAGTGTGATCAGGGCTTCTGCTCTGATCACATTATTAAATTTCACTGGCCTGAGCAAATCAAGTATCAATGGAGCAGAGAAGTAAACTCTGTCCACAGTAGGAGGGGAAGGGAATGAGTGTTTACTGGATAATAATCCAAACTATTGTGGGCCTCTGGATTTGTTACTCTTAGGTCAGAATGTTTATGCCATTTATTTCTCCTCTCATCATCCCGATATCAAACCAATTCCTTGGCCTAAACGAGGAGGAAGAGCTTCTGAATTTCACTGAGGATTCAACTCGTGGAAAGAACCACTACTCTAGATTATGAACTTCTAGCCTCCTGCTTTCTGTTGGATCCCAAAGGACCTGACACATAGTAGACCCTCAGTGTATATCGTGTGAGAGAGTGAATGCATAGTGAATGACAATCATGGTTCCTTTGTAGAACAGTTAAATAAGATTGGAAATGCATGATAGAAATTAAATAGGGGGAAAGCTGATCTGACCATGAAGAGTTCAACCTAAAGTTTCAACCTAAAGAATGTGTGTGTGCGATGCATACAAATACATGTATGCAAACATGTATACGCATATATGTGTGCGCTTACTGTTTGTGTGTGTATACAGATATACGTATAAAGATGGTTGGATGGCATCGCCAACTCAGTGGACATGAGTTTGAGCAAACTCTGAGAGAGAGTGAAGGACAGGGAAGCCTGGTGCGCTGCAGTCCTTGGGGTAGCAAAGAGTTGGATACGACTTCGTAACTGAACAACAACAATATACAGATACTATATATTACATAGTATATACACATGTACTAGCTTATTTTTCTGATAAGCCTGTGAAGGAAGGAAGTAATGATCAGAGAAGCTAGATGTTCCAAAGGACAAACACCTGGACAGGGTCAGAGGTGGGATTTGAACGCTGGCATTTGAACTCCAAGCCAAATATTCCAAACTGGGGCCACTTTTTGGAAGGGACTGGTGAATTTTTATTTTCTTCTCACCAGGATTTTTCTTTTACCTTGAGCATGGTGGTTTGACTCAGTGCAGTATCATTCCCCCTGGGACTGGTCTGTTAAAAGTGGACACGTGGAACTTAAGAAAAAAATGGAGCCAACGGCTGGAGATAGAGGGCTGCTTTCCCTTTCCATTTGAAATTAATGTTCACTGTATAAAAAACATAAAGCATATCCATCCCCAGGGACTCGCCTGACATTTTAAAACTTTCATCTGTTTTAATTCACGACATTGGAGGAGGGGATTTACACGGAGCCGAGCGCCGGTGGCGAGTTGGCGGCCGAGTGCATTTCTCTCCTGTCGTGGCGGATGGCGTGTGCTCTGGGCCCAAACAAATTATATAGCTTATTTAGCTCCCTCTAAAAACAATAATAGGCCTATTCAGATTTTATCTGTAATTTTACTTTGTTGTTGAGCAGTATTAATAATGCTGTTGTAAAGCAGGCCAGGGCAGCACTCCCTGAGTTTCCTCTCCTCCGACTGCAGGATGAATAGCTACTCACAGAGCACAAAGGTGAGCGTCTGGCTGGTCTGAGAGTTAGACCCTCAGCGTAAGTTAGGCTGCTTGCCTGGATCAGAGCTGTGTTCATATCGCATCTTGCAGATTTGGCAAGGGCTTTAAGAGTCCTGTATTTCAAGTTGGTTTTTATAGAAACTTGCTGTAGAACTGGGCAGGATTAATCACAGCTGAGATATATCATGCTTAGTACAGTATTAAATTCTAGCAATGAAGCGATGCAAAACCAGTCCATAACCTTATAAGAACATTGCCTGCTATAGTAATCACAGAGAAATACTGTATATCCAAATTAATGGAGAATAAAATGTCCTGCACTCTGGGTTTTGATGTCGGGCAAAGTTCCTAGATGGTATTCATTTCCTCTCCTTTCCCTGCCTGAAAGCTGGCTGAGGCAGACCTTGGGTCTTCCTGGAACTTATTATCACAGTGGACTTGTGCATGTAGAGACAGTCTGCTTTGGGTGTCCTTGCTTTGGCAGAGTTACCAAGAACATCTTCTTTCATTCCGTAAAGATTGATTACACACCTGTTGTGAGTGTACCTGGGACGCCCTCCCTCTCCTCAAGGAGTTGCCTCTGAGTCTGTAGCAGGCAGGGTTTTTGTTGTTCAGTCATTAAGTCATGTCCGACTCTTTGCGACCCCATGGACTGCACCCACCAGGCTTCCCTGTCCTATGCTATCTCCTGGAATATGCTCATGTCCATTGAGTAGGTGATGCAATCCAACCATCTCACCTTCCGCTGCCCCCTCTTCTCCTTTTGCCTTCAGTCTTTTCCAGAATCAGGGTCTTTGCCAATGAATCATCATTGGCATACTTTGCATCAAGTGGCCAAAGTATTGGAGCCTCAGCATTGGATCAGTCCATCCAGTGAATATTCAAGGTTGATTTCCTTTAGGATTGACCAGTTTGATCTCCTTGAAGTCCAAGAGACTCTCAAGAGTCTTCTCCAATACCGCAGTTCAAAAGCATTAATTCTTCAATGCTCAGCTTTCTTTATGGTCTAACTCTCACATCCATACATGACTACTGGAAAAACCATAGCTTTGACTAGACAGACCTTTGTTGGCAAAGTAATGTCCCTGCTTTTTAATATACTGTCTAGGACCTGGTCATAGCTTTTCTTCCAAGGAGTAAGCGTGTTTTAATTACATGGCTGCAGTCCCCATCTGCAATGATTTTGGAGCCCCCCAAAATAAAGTCTGTCACTGTTTCCACTGTTTCCCCATCTATTTGCCATGAAGTGATGGGACCAGATGCCATGATCTTAGTTTTTTGAATGTTGAGTTTTAAGCCAGCTTTTTCACTGTCCTCTTTCACTTTTCATCAAGAGGCCCTTTAGTTCCTCTTATCTTTCTGCCATAAGGTTGGTGTCATCTGCATATCTGATATCTGATATGTCTTCTGCATATCTGCATATCATATCTGAGATTACTGATATTTCTCCTGGCAGTCTTGATTCCAGCTTGTGCTTTGTCTACTCTCCTCCCCAAAACTACCAGCCAGTGAAGAAATGCTAAAATAGATTCTCATGAGGGACCATAGGATCTCCTAGAGAAACTTTAAAAGTTAGTAAAATCTGTAGCCTGAGTTAGGTCAAAGGATCTCTCTCATGTCCAGGACCCTAGACGCAAGATAGGTGGAGTGGTTATATCTTTTACCTCTGCCTTCCTCATTTTTCTAGTAACTGGCATCAAAATGAGCTTGACTTTTGTGGTCATTTTAAAGGAGGCCCTGCCTTTAGCTATATATTTTACTATGGGAAGCTATTACTAAGTCTTATAAAAATGAGGAAAGCAATAGCTTGGGGTTTACTGTGGTCCTTTGACTCAACCTCTTGTCTATAAAGTGGCATTAGGATGCAGAAGCTTACTGAAGGCTCAGCTCCAACTTGCAACCAATGCTTCTTCAGGCTAGTCCAACTTTGCTTTCAACTTTCTTGTGACATTGTCAACTCCACCTTTAATCACAGATAAAGCATTTTCCAAGGACTTAAGAACCTGCCATATTGAAATGCAAAGAAAAGAATATGCCAAAGAGACATTATTTGGGATATTAATGGTCCATTATGCCCTTCCCCTGAAGACGATTCATGGCATATCGTGGTTTTAACCCAGTGACCTTGGGCTTTGCAAGTGGGTGAGACTGCTGAATGCAGCTCAGGAAGTCAGAGGAGATGCTCATTCTCATCTCACCAAGGAGAACACATGCCCTGTTGTCTCCCAAGTTGTTTCTCATTGCTGTGCAAATGTGGCTGGGCATCTGCATTTCCTGACATGCCCTCTCCTTATTTACATAATACACTCCTACCAAACAGTAGCAATTATTTCTTCTTCTCTTTCAGTCTTAAAATTGGATCTTTTCTCCTTCTGCTAGTTAAGTGACTCACTTAAATTTAATTTTATAGTCTTTTGGAGTTCAGATAATACACTGATTTTGCCAGACATAAAGCTAGTGCAGTCATGCTCTGCTTCTGAGATTGCTACCGTACACATAATGATACCAATAAATACAATAGAAGGATGCTTTCAGGATTTTTGCTAGAGGCTTAAAGAAAGTATGCCACACTACTTTCAGAAGTGTTTTGAGAAAAGATATTTCTCCTTGAGGATTCAAATATGGAGGCTTCTAAAGTCCAGCTTTGGTCCCCGAGGTGCTCTGCAAATGGTAGCCAACATGGGCAGTAGCATTTTAGGTCAGAGGTCAGTACATGGTGAGGAGAATTTCAACCCATTTGCTCAAGTACTTGGAGAGATACCTCCTTAGAGAAAGAGAGAATTTCAAGGTGCATTTTCCAGGCTGACCCATATATCTGGCTACCCATTGTCAGTTCATTCATTCACTCATCCTCCTGTATACTTGTAGAGAGCTTGTTAATTTCCAGACACTGGGTAACCAACATAAATAAGATGTAGCCTCTGGCTTGGGATCCAGGGAACAAGAGAAACATAAGTAATTTCAGTATAATGTGATAAAAGCTTTGATAGTGGTATTTATAATGTATTGGCTAGAGCAAGTTTGGATAGCTTTGCAGTAGGACAATTTGATCTGGGACTCATGAGAGAGTGGAGTATAGATGAGTAAAGTAATAACAGTGATTACAATGACAAAGATGATAAAAATGGTTAACATTTGTTGGATACTTACTGCATGCCAGGTGCAGTTCTCAGTGCTCTTCCTTTTGCTTGTAGTTTTCCGTTCCTAACCCCAGGCCTCTAATTGGCCCCTACCCCCTTGCCTTTCCTCATTGGTAGCCGCTAGTTCATTTCCTACATCTGTGAGTCTGTTTCTGTTTGTTTTGCTGTGTGATTCATTGTTTTGGTTTTTAGATCTATGTGTAAGTGATATAGAGTATTTGTCTGACTTATTTCGCTGTGTATAATATTTTCTAGGTTGATCCATGTTGGTGCTAGAATTTCATCCTTTTTTATAACTGAGTAATAATCCACTGTGTATTTGTGTTGTGTGTGTGGTGTGTGTGTGTGTATGTGTGTACTGCTTCCCAGGTGACCCTAGTGGTAAAGAACCCGCCTGCCAACGCAGGTGATGTAAGAATGTGGATTTTATCCCTGGGTCGGGAAGGTCTCCTAGAGGAGGGTGTGGCAATCCACTCCAGTATTGTTGCTTGGAGAATCCCATGGACAGAGGAGCTTGGCGAGCTACAGTCCATAGGGTTGCAAAGAGTGGGACATGACTGAAGCAACTTAGCATGCATATGCATGCGTGTATGTGTATACACACATACATAGGACACACACATATATATGTATGTCTCACATTGTCTATCCATTCATCTGTTGGTGAACATTTAGGTTGCTTCCATATCTTGGCTGTTGTAAATAGTGCTGCTATGAACACTGAAGTGCATGTATATTTTCAAGATAGTATTTTTTCTCCTGTTTGAGAAATTTGCCCTTTAATTTGCATCAAGAATCAGTTTTTTTAGGGAATTCCCTGGCAGTCTAGTGGTTAGAACTCTGTGCTTCCACTGTTGGGGGACCAAGTTCCATCTGTGGTTGGGGAACTAAGATCCTGCAAGTTGCATAGCATGACCTCCCAAAATAAAATCATTAAAAATTAAATCAATTTTGTTAAGTATTTTATTTACAGGTTTTGAATAATGAATACATAGTCGATGCTACAGTCACTCGATTGTTTAATCTTTATAGTGAGCATGTAAGGTGTGTGTGTGGGGGCTTCTCAGATGGCACAAGTGGTAAAGAATTCACCTGCCAATGCAGGAGACATGAGAGATATGGGTTTGATCCCTGGGTCGGGAAGATTCCCTGGAGAAGGAAATGGCAACCCACTCCAGTATTCTTGCCTGGGAAATTCCATGGACAGAGGAGCCTGGCGGGCTACAGT
The DNA here is from genome assembly GCA_006408695.1 of Aepyceros melampus. Lineage (NCBI taxonomy): Eukaryota > Metazoa > Chordata > Mammalia > Artiodactyla > Bovidae > Aepyceros > Aepyceros melampus. The sequence goes on along the minus strand of SJXQ01011188.1, from coordinate 405,041 downwards.
CCACAGGGTTGTTACAAAGGGTCAGATGTGACTGAGCACGATCAGTGGGCCCTTTATAATATCTATTTGACACACGAGCACTTTGAGGCACAGACAGATGGAGACCTTTGCTTCAGGCCATGTCACGGTGAAGTGGGAGAGCTGGAATTTGAACTTGAGCAGGCCAGAAAGCTGAAGGAACAGTGGGACAGAGAGGTATGAATGGAACTGGCTGGGGAGGACAGGAGGCCAGAGGGCCAGGAGGGAGGTGCTGTGATGGTGCCGCTTGGGTGTGTGAGAGAGTTGAGAGAGTTACCAGTGGGAATGTGATAACAGGAGCGTAAAGGTAGCGGAGAGCTGGGCTGGAGGGGGCCTGAGGTCTTCCACTTGGACATTCCAGTTGCCCTTCTATTTAACCTTTAGGTCTGAACTAAAAAGTAACGCTTTCTCAAGTAGGTCCCCTCCCACCAAACTAAGAGCCCCTTAATTATTTTTGGTTTTTCCTTTATGGTCCTAGTTTATTTACAAAACTTTAACATCTCTCCCCAATCAGACTTTGAGTTCCTGAGAGAAGAGGCTGTCTGTGCTCTGGCCACGCTGTGTTCTGAGGTCCAGTACCTGGTGCAGAATGGGAGCTCTAGAAATGTTTGTTGGCTGGCTAACTGGAGAGTTCCTAGAACCTTTATTTACTTCTTGCATTAATGGCTCTTCTGTTGTCATTCCGCTTTATAGTATCATACTCTACATCTTCCATGAACCAAGATCCATAACCCTTAAGCCATCAGCATACAGCAGGTGTCTAAACAATGGAAAATCTTTTAGCGAAAGGAATATTTTCCCTCCAGAAGCTTAGATGCAACTCAACCTGTTTGTAATATGAAATCACTTCTTATCCTTAGATTTTCCTTGCAACAAACACATCAGAGCATGACTCATAACAAGGCACAGTAAAAATAATTGTTGGCTCAGCATAACTGAAGAGAGTGAAGGGTTTGGGGAATTACTCCCAGATCCTAGTTCATCCTAGTGGATTCTTGAGAAGTGGCCAGCAGGTTCTTTCAGGCTGACACGATTCTTACCAGGCCACCTTTTCTCAGGCCCTTCGTGGTAAGAAAGCCCTTGCTGCTGCATCTGCCTGTGTGTGAATCGTAAATTGGTCTATGAAACCCCACAGTGGATGCAGGAGTTCACCTTTGCCTTCAGTAGATGTGAATTCTTTCCTCCTGGTAGCAGTGCTGGTGTTCAGGCTGTGTGGGGGAGTATGTGGGTGGCAGACCAGTGGCCTCTCATTCTGAACTGGGATGCTCCCCATAACACCTGGGCTGTGGACCATGCCAGGGCCCTTTCTGAAAGGAGTCACTTCATTATCTGCACAAAGACAGGCCTCTTTCCCAAGGTGAGGCATTCCCAGTCTGTCGTTTTCACCAGACATGACCGATGAGCCACTGCCGGGAGAGGAATCTTTGGCGCTGATCCTTTCAGAGCCCCAGCCTACCGTAAGCTCCAGCCCTTGTGGCCACTCTGCATGTGAACTTGAGATGACAGAGCCAGAGAATCTTCACATTCAGTCCTTGAGCTGGCCCGGATTGGTGGCTTTCACTTTTAACAATTTTTTAAATTGACATTAAGAAATAGATTTCCTATTACAGCCTGCACACACATGTGTAGATCTCATAACTGAATGTGAAGTATCACAAAATAGTGCTTATCCTTACTCTATGTGGTGTCCTCTGTTGTATTATTGAAAAATGCTTGGAGCATTGTGTACATGTCCATCCCAAACTCCCTAACTATCCCCTCCCCTCATCCTTCCCCCTACTCCGGCAACCATAAGTTTGTTCTCTAAGCCTGTGAGTCTCTTTCTGTTTTATAAGTACAATCATTTGTATAATTTCTTTTCACATTCTGTTTATAAGGGATGTCATATGATATTTCTTTTTCTCTGACTCCACTCAGTATGATGATCTCTAGGGCCCATCCATATTGCTGAAAATGGCATTATTTCATTATTTTTAATGGCTGAGTAATATTCCAGTGTAGATATGTGTGTGGGTGTGCATGTGTGCTCAGCCGTGTCCAACTCTTTGCAACTCCGTGGACTGTAGCCCACCAGGCTCCTCTGTCCATGGGATTCTCCAGGCAAGAATACTGGAGTGGGTTGCCATTTCCTACTCCAGGGGTTCTTCCCAACTCAGGGATCAGAACTGGGTCTCCGACATTGCAGGTGGATTCTTTACTGCCAGTGCCACCTGGGAAGCCAAGTGTATATTTGTACCCATCTTTATCCATTCCTCTGTTGACGGACCTTTAGGTTGCTTGTACACACTGCTATATTTAAAATGAATAACCAGCAAGGACCGACTGCACAGCCCATGGAACTCTGCTCAGTGTTACATGGCTGCCTGGATGGAAAGGGAATTGAGGGGGAAATGGATACATGTCTATGTGTGGCTGAGTCTATTTGCCACCTGTCCACCTGAAACTATCACAACATTGTTGATTTGCTGTTGCTGTTGTTCAGTTGCCAGGTAGTGTCTGACTCTCTCTGATTCCATGGACTGTAGCACACTAGGTCTTCCTGTCCCTATCTGACAGAGTTTGCCCAAGGTCATGTCCAGTGAATTGGTGATGATATCTAACCATCTCATCCTCTTCTGCCCTCTTCTCCTTTTACCTTCAGTCTTTCCTAGCATCAAAATATATGTACAATTAGAGGGAAAAAAATGCTAGGAGCACTAGGTAATTCAGTGTCATGTACAGCTGCATTTTGAAAAACAGTAATTAGATATCCCAGCCTTCATGAGATCTGAGATCTCTGATATCCTCCCTTTTCTGAAGGAGAGATCCTTAGGTGTGATCTCAGCATCATACAACCAGTGAGCAGCAAAGCTGTGACTGTAACCTAGGCCTCCTGACTTGGATACAGCTTTTTTAATGTAAATAGCTATTACTCGAAACATCTCTTCTTTTGTGTTCTTAATGTGCTTTAACTTTTCTTTCTGGCTAAGTACAGAGTGGGCTTCCCTTGTGGCTCAGCTGGTAAAGAATCTGCCTGTAATGTGGGAGACCTGGGTTCAATCCCTGGATTGGGAAGATCACTTGCTCCTTGGAAGAAAAGCTATGACCAACCTAGACAGCATATTAAAAAGCCGAGACATCACTTTGCCAACAAAGGTCTGTCTAGTCAAAACTATGGTTTTTCCAGTTGTCATGTATGGATGTGATAGCTGGATTAAAAAGAAAGCTGAGCACTGAAGAATTGATGCTTTTGAACTGTGGTATTGGAGAAGACTCTGGAAGTCCCTTGGACTACAGGGAGATCAAACCAGTCAATCCTGAAGGAAATCATCCTGAATATTGATTGGAAGGACTGATGCTGAAGCTGAAACTCCAATACTTTGGTCACCTGATGTGAAGAACTGACTCATTGGAAAAGACCCTGATGCTGGGCAAGATTACAGGCAGGAGGAGAAGGGGATATCAGAGGATGAGATGGTTGGATGGCATCACCGACTCAATGGTGTAATGATGAACTTGAATAAGCTCTGGGAGTTGGTGATGGACAGGGAAGCCTGGTGTGCTGCAGTCCATGGGGTTGTAAAGAGTCAGACACAATGAGCGACTGAACTGAAGTACAGAGTGGAAAACGAATACTATGTGGGAGTTGATATCCTATACTTCTCTGCTTGGACTTCACCCACACTCTCTCTCCCTTTGCAGGCCCCCAAATGACTTAGCCACTATTTAAGTTGTGTATGTTGTTCTCTAGAGGCAGCATGCCTGTCCCACTGCTCCAGACCCACAGCACAAAACGCACATGATTCTTGTCCTCAGATAACTTACTATGAAATTAGGGTGACAAATGGCTAAACAGAATTATTAGAAATGTGTTTTGGAGAAGAGGCTCTACCCCAAGACTTTTTTTCTCCCTGGTAAAGTAAGAATCAGCTTCCACAGCAAGGAAGCTTGAAGCTGGGATCATGAGAGGAGAGAGAACTGCTGGAGATTTCACCCTTTGTTTGTGTTGGAAAAGTCCATCTTCCTGGTGTTGCTGCCTAGACCCTTCTGCCTGGGTTCCTTTGCTTCTTCTCTGTTGTCCCTGGGATCCTTACCCCCTTTTGGAGCTGAAATCTATTTCCTTTTGGCAAGAGGTGGTGCCTTCTAAATATGGATATGACAACTGCATTATGCAAGCTCATGATAAAAACACCCAGTCTAAAAATACGGGCAAAATGGGATAAGATATTTAAAATCTGCTATTTTTCACCAAGTCTGGGAGATGGGCTGTTTCAATGGTGTTTCCTCCCTGCCTGTCCCCTGCCCCACTCACCTGTGAGTCCCCTAGGCAGAGCTGTTTGGCTCACTGGTGGAGGCATGGTGGAGAGGGGAGAGAAGCAGAGGAGCACGCCCTGTGCACTCAGCACAGCTCCACCTCCAGAACCCCTAGCATGCAGACGAGGAATTCTTCCATGACACATTATTTTATGGCTTGGGATCATCTGCTTTGAATCTGGCACCTGGACCACAGTTACCCACATTTCTGAACTTGTGAGAGCAGAGTGCCCTGTAATGCATTTGCCCTGCCCTACTCAGGAGCATTGAGCTGCTTCCTCCTTTGAAAGGCAGTAGGCAGCTGCTCTAGCTTTTGCCCATCACCCCTCCTGTTGGCTGCCTGATGTGGAGGGACCCCTTTCTGTAATATAATGCTTTGCCTGGTGTAATTCTGATTTAGAAAAACAGCTTCGCTTGGAGAGAAACATTAATTAGATGCAAAGAGGGAGTTATTTCATCCTTCGGGTGGGGGAGAGTGGGGAGTGAGGGAGAAGAAAAAAAGTACCACAAATAAATTATCTCCTATTTGTGCAATGTTTTATGCTTGTCAGCTGTCTGTTGCCAGAGAACCACAATGTAGCTAAATACTTGTGACACCTTGCCCAATCAAGGTATAGCAAAAGGATGTTATGGGAGCCTCTTTGTGACAACCTGTGCTAGTTTACATTAGCTTATAACCAATCGCTTTTTCCTCCGTGCTTGGAGAAATTTGTTAAATTAATTCAGTTGCAATTAGCAGATTTATGGGAAAGTACCCTGTTATCCTTTAATTGGAGAGCATAAAACTACAAACTGAATCCGCTAGTTCTATTTGTGTAATAGGCAATCTATCTACGACAAGATTTGATCGATGGAGTCGTATGATGCCCTTGCCTTGTTTTATATTGGCTGTCAGCGCTTAACTGGGACTGAAGTATCTGGGTAACAAAAATTGATATAATGACTTAATGCGCCTTATTCTCTTTGAGCTACATCAGTTTAGAGCACTTCTGAGAGAAAAATGTCTGGAAATATCAGGGAGTCATTTATCAACCTGTTTTCATTAGCATACTGCCTAGCTCTGGCAAGGATTTGAATAAAAAAAAGCAGGATGGTACAATTTATTTCAGGCCCCATATTTCTTGGATGAAAGGAGACTTCTAATAAAAGGAAAATACGGAAAGATGCTTTTTCTAGCTTCTTTTTCCCTAACGAAAAGTCCTACTCCTAAAGCTTTTTTTTTTTTTAATTTGTTGGGAGTTTTGCTGTTAATAATATGTTGGAGAACATATCTCTGGGAAGGTAATTAGGAAAGTAACGCAAAATGCATGGTGGTTCTGATATGTAGAGAAAAAATTTCTTAAACCCCCAGATTACCTAAGTGTGTCATGGGTATGTGTCTGTCCATCTGCCTCTGTTGCACATGTTTTTGTGTCTATAATCCACAGTTAAACAGTGAGCACAGAGAGTTCTCTGCATAAGTGGGTTTTTTTTTTTTTTTTTTAGCATGAAAGGATTTTAAAAAGTTAAGATACAGTGTTTTGAGCTTTCCAGAGTGGGAGCCAAGGGGAAATAGAAACAGATCAAAATGTTTGTATAGTGGGTAAGAATACATTTGGTATATGGAGTCATTTGTCCTACCCACCATACAAGAGTGAGTCCGTTTTGCATGAAATTTTTATGCATCAGTCAGCCTGCATACAGTGTGCCTAATGTATAAAATAAATTGGTGCATAAATCAGATTAAGAGCAGCATGTTGCCAACTTTCGAATTTGCACACAGGGATTCAGTATGGATATGGAGGAATTTCCATTTTAAAGAATCTCTAATAGGGGATGGAGTAACTCTCAGATAGGCGTGGCACACAGGGACATTCTGTCCACTCGGCTTTTCCACGTATCACCCCACATAATGACAGAGGCAGTGTTGCAGATGTCCGAGCAGCATGTGGGAGTCTGGTGGGAAAGAGTCAGGTACGGAGGGTTGTGTCACAGTATTTGAGATAATATTGCCACTCTGTCTATAGCGCCTAATTATGGCGAGGGATTGGTGGCCAATCGATAGTGATTGATGGGGTGGGGATGAGCACGTGCGCGTAGTCACATTCATCTTCATGTAAATTCCTGGACATAATAAGAAGTTATTACCAGGTGACAGTCACTGCCTGACTGCTAATTCCTCGGCACATACTTCTGTGGGTGAGAGCCATGGTGTCCACTCCCAGGGGGCAAGTTTGCCCTACTGTTTACCTGTTACATGTCAGGCCTGTATGTCCGGTACCTGAAGAGTGGCTACTGGGTAGAAAAGAGTTGAGGTCACATTGACCATTTCTCTGTCAAACAGCAGTGCTGTGGTTAACCAAAAAGACAGGGAGTGTGTTTTGCTTTTTTTGAATGCTGGAAATATGCTACAGGGGTTTGACTCACTAAAAACATATGTGATGAATGGATTTCTTAAGTATTATGTCTATTAACATTCACAACACCATTTTCCCCCAAAAGCTTAGGCTGGCAAATTATCAATTGATGAACATATAAGTGCTTTTGTTTTATCCTTTTTTTTTCTTACTATGCTTTTTGGAGTTGGAGATTGTTTAACCATATAGCTCTTTTGCTTCTTAAATCTCCTATGCAGGTGTATGCATCTGTATTTTTTGCTGTCCCAGAGCTTTTTTTTTTTTTTAATTTTTAAGCTTGTATCTCTTTGTTTTCCCTTTTCCCTACCCAATAAGACCTCATCAACTCATACTTTATAGCTGCTCCTTTCTCCCTGTCTCTTCAGTAGCCTTTGTTAACTGACCTAAAGGATGTAATTCATATTCAGAGCTTGGGTAGGAGGTGGTATGTCTCCTCTTCACATGTTTTCTCTGAGCAAAATCTTGGTGCCCTGGCCTGTAATACTGCATTACCTATACCCAGCAGTTAGTTTTTAAAAACATTTTCATTTCCCTGTATGGTCTGGTTTTTTGGTCTTCCTGAAGAGTCTGCTGCATTAGGAAGTTATTCTTGAAACTGAAGGCAACTGGAGAGTGATGACTGTGTTCTTACCTTCTTCATTCCTACTGGATATGATCATGCTCTTTGAAGAAGATCTCTTGAAGTTGGTGGAGCAATGGAGCAATGGACACATACAGAGAGTTATAAAAATATTATTTATTATAGGTAATAATTATAATAATAAGAGGGTAAATAATAACAGCAACAATAATTTAAATTTCAGACTGTTTGTGGTATCAGTTAGGCCCAAGTAATGCTTCAGTGACAAATAACTCCAGAATCTCAAAGGCGTAAAACAGGGCAGGTGTATTTCTTCTAATGCTTTGTGTACATTGTGGATTCGTAGGGGGCCTCCCATCAATTTAGTCGCACAAGGATTCAAGATAGCAGGGCATGACATCTTAAACATTGCTGGACACTGAACAAAAGGGAAAGAAAGTTCTGAAGGATCTTCTTTGGAAAGTAAAGATATCTCAGCTCATGGCAGAACCAATCACAAGGCTCCCTTCTTACCTTGTGACCCAAAGCAGGTGGAATAGACAGATTTGGTAAACATCTCTTATACTGTTGATTGGTTATACAAAACAGGTAGTTATTTAAAAAAAGAACAAAAACTTTGAACACAAGAAAACTGTGTTAATAGCTTTAGCAGTACACAAGCAGTGCAGAATAATTGAAATGTAAAGGTCTAAAAAGATAAGCTGGTTCAACACGCTCTCACTTCTGCAAAGGAAATAGAGGTCTAGAGAGGAGAAATAGATTTCCCAAGGTCAGAGTGCTGGAGAGGAGCAAAACAGGTATGCAAACCCAGGTTTCTTGACTTGAATCCAATATGGTTTCTCTCTTTGTGTCTCTCACCTGTCATGTGGGGAGCCTCAGATTTCTCATGTGGACTGCTGCTTAGCCTGTGTGTCAGTGTGGCTGGTCCTAACTGCCTTTCCATCGACCTCAGCCTCTCACTTGGCAGCTTTTACTTTGTCCAGGTGCTCTGGATCTGCTTAATTTCTTGGCTTCCCCCTTCTAGACTCCTTGGCCACCATCATATTTTCCTGCAGATGGTATTTGGTTATGAAGCCACAGATTCCCTTGTTTTTTTTTTTTTTCAAGTACTAGAATTTGAATGCTTTCATAAAATTCTGTCAACATGACACAGGTTTTAAAGTGTGGTGTTGAGACAATGGTGTGATGTTGAACAGAGGTGCTAAAAGGAGGTGAAACCAGGAGAAGCATCACAGAATAGATGATTACTGATTTCTTTGTAATTTATGTTTCCTACTTCGAGAAGGTGAGAGAAATAGTGATTTGGTCTGGACAATGGTCTGCTGTTTCTTGTGACTCAGTAGAGTCAGAAGATGAAGTTGTGATTGATGTTTCTGCTGGTTTACTTTTTAAAAGAAAAACTAGTTCAAGTTACTGCTTTAGACATTGGGGGCAGATCGGTAAGAAATGATATTTTTATACAGAGATGGAAAACTTTTCAATATTGCAGTTGTTAACATGTCTGCAGTTGTATCTTCCATATGATGTTCACTGCAAACCCAGGTTGCACCTTCCTGTTGGAAGAATATTAGTTGCTTTCTTATACCCATAAGAAGAAGGAAATGGCAAACCACTCCAGTATTCTTGCCTAGAGAATCCCATGGATGGAAAGGCTTGGTGGGCTACAGTCCATGGGTCGCAGTCGGATACGACTGAGTGACTTCACTTTCACTTTCTTATACCCATAATTATGGACATAAGCTCGTATCACCAGGGCGTGTGTTATAACTCAAAGCCTGGAATTTTGGGTGTTGTATTCTTAAATGGCCAATGTCTGTGGGAGACGAGACAGAGGGTAGTGTGCCTGTGTGGCATCAGAAAGATGCCTTCTTGCCCCTATGGAGGACCCTTGTCAACTTTATTACTTTTGTGTGACCCTCACATTTCCTTCAAGATTCCAAACAAAAGCTCAAGATAAGCTTAGATGCCTGTTACATAATGGATGCTATATAATGGGTGCATGTATGCACACCCCTGTTTTCTGTTTATATTATATGTGTGTGTGTGTGTGTGTGTTTACATGCATATACGGTATCTTTCTGTGAATATTGTATGCATTTCTCATTTGCCCTGTAGCCTTAAGAATAGATATTGTTGCGTGGCTAACATCTGAGTGCATGTTTTTGATTATTCTGGGTTTGTTGCTGTGTTAGGTGCCTTACATGAATTAACTCGTTTCATCCTTACCATCACCCTCTGAAACAGATAACTGGAGAAAACTGAGGTGTAGAGTCTCATATACCCATGGGAATGGAACCAAGGTTCAAATCCAGGCAGTCTAGCCTCACAACTGGTGTTGGAACCACTCTGCTGGGCTGCCTTCCTCCCCCTTCCTACCCCATTAATGAAGGGAGGAGTTACCGGGCAGTGAAATGTGATCCAGACATGGAATGAGAAGATTGGATGCAAACCCTGGCTCTAGTGCCTACTCTTTAGCTGCTGTAGGCAATCTCTTAGCCTTTCTGAGCATCATTTTCCCCATTAGTATAAGAACACTCAGATTTAACCCAGCGGTCATAGTCTTTAGAATGACGAGTTTGTGCCCAAGGAGTATTTCACCAGAATCATTGGCATGCCAGAAGACAGTGTTAGATTTCTAAGTTTTGTAATCCAGGAATGAGAAAGGAATAAGCTGGACCAGTATTTGATGTTCATAGACGACCACCAAGTGAGCCCTTGTTACACACAGTAGGTGGACTACTTACTAGGTTGCCTGGGGATTCTCTTTGAAGAGCAGTTCGTAGTGACATCTTCCCCTCTGTTTTTGTCTTCAGCATTTTGCAAATCTTATTGGTCTCTGGCTGTAGGATGTTGTTGTTCCTTACTTGCTAAGTCATGTCGATGATGTAGTTAATTTAGAAAAATCCTCAAATAAGAGAAACTTTATACTTGGTTATAATTTGGGGGTTGAATACAAAAATCTCTGGTTCCAGGAGAGTCCTTGATTTTGTCACGAGAATGAACTTAATAGTTTTTCAAAAATTATTGTAAGAGTTCTCCATTTTTCTTTAACAGAAATTCAAACCTTAATTTTGTGTTTTATCTACCAGAGTATAAATCCTAACAGATTATGTTGGGCAAAAAAAAAAAAAAAAAGACACTTGATAAATGCTTTCTGAAAGAAACTCATGCTATGGAGAGAACATTTTGGAAACAGATGTTTGGAAAGTTTTTCATCCTCGTGTGAGCTCATTGCTAAAAAGCATCTAGGTGTATCATCTGTAAAAATGCTCATCTTCACATACTTCAAAATATTTGGAAAAAGAAGTTTTGTAACCATTTGAAACATCTTCCCAGGAAGGAATGTTAGTGGGTTTTGAATTCACTGGTAAAAATATAGAATTGCCACACATTTTGCATAATCAAAATTAAGGATTGTGGAAATTTACCCACTGAATTTAAACAACAATCTGAGCGCCATTAGTTAGTGAGATAGAAACAGTTTCAGGATTAGGTAGGCTCAGCCAGTGATCAGTTTCTCCCGTGTGTTCTGTGGTCCTCAGTGTTAATAATAACCTCTCAAAAGTATCAGGGCCCGATTCCTGAAGCCTGTGAATGTTACCTTATATTATTGAAAAAAGGTCTTTGCAGGTTTTATTAAATTAAAAGTTTTAAGATTATATTATCCTGGACTATCTAGGTGTGGCCTGATTGGAATCATAGGTGTCTTTATAAGAGAGGCAGGGGGAGATTTGACACAGACAGAAGAGGAAAAGGCAATGTGACTAGACAGGCAGAGATCGGAGCGATGCTCTCACAACCCCAGGGGTGCCAGTGACCTTCAGTAGTTTGAACAGGTAAGGAATGTAACCTCCCTCAGGGTCTCTGGAGGAAGTATGGCCCTGCTAACACCCTAATTGCAGCCTAGTGATACTTTTAGCTCCTAGAACTGATAAAATAATAAATTTAAAACATTCTAAAAGATGGTGGTAATTCATTATAATAACCATGGGAAATTGATTTATACTTAAGTAGTATTTAAAAGTGTAATTCATTTATTAAAATCAAGTGTTAGGATAAACTGAAATTAGAAATAAACTTTTAAGTTTTCTTTTTATAAAGTGTAAGCCAGTATTTTTAAAAAATGAGACAAAAATATATAAGATCTCTCTAATGAAGTTTCTGAACATAATACATAAAATATAGTATCAGTTAACCTGGATAGCTCAAAGAAGATTTGATATCACTAATGAGTAGAATTGCATTTAAAATATTTATGTTTCCTTCCCTGTCCTTCAAGTGCCTGTCTTATATATGTTTTATGAATATACTGGTATGACAGTAAGTGTGTATACTTATAAGTAATAAATTAGTATATGTTGGGGTACACAATCAAACAAATTTGGATAAGTTGATCTCAGGGATTATTGTCATGATTAAATGAGAAATAAGGAAACTCTTTGAAGTTGGTAGGCATCGAATACCTATTGACTTTTTGAGTGAATGGATGTATGGATGGGTAATGAAGCAATGGAGGACCCCAGTTTAAGCAGGAGACCTTGGGAAGCATAACTGATGGGGGGGCATGTAGCTGTGAGCCCAGGTGTGCCAAAGCGGGTGATCTTTTCACTTTGCTGTCATCTTGTAAAGAAGTATGCTTATTCAAATCATTGGTTTCACAATTTTGTGAAGGGACCAATGAAACTTACTCGTGAACATGGAGGGTTGGCTTATCTCCTAAGCATTGATATGGGATAGGAAGAAGCAGGAATTGTGATACCGAGGATGATGTGAGAAGGCAGGAGCTTCCTGCACTGGCTATGTCTGTGTTGGCCTGTGATGGTAAAGATGGTGGTGGCAGGAAGGGTATTTGGAGGCACTTATGGTAGGATGAGGGCTTCCCAGGTGGCGCTAGTGGTAAAGAACTTGCCTACCAGTGCAGGAGACTTAAGAGATGTGGGTTTGATCCCTGGGTCAGGAAAATCCCCTGGAGAGGAACATGGAAACCCACTCACAGTATTCTTGCCTGGAGAATCTCCATGAACAGAGGAGCCTGACAGGCCACAGTCCAAGAATTGCAAAGAGACATGACTTAAGCAACTCAGCATGCGTGCATGCATCTGGTGGGATGAGCTATGGGGCTGGGCCCAACTTTCTTGCAGTTCATCTAATAAGTCAAGCAGCTTTATGCTTTTGCCCCAGTGTGAGGGATGTGAGAATCTGCCAACCGTAGAACAGTAGAAGATTCGTGAGCACCAACTCCTTTTCCCTTTGAGAAATATTGGAAGAGAAATCATACACTAAGCAGAAGGTGCTAACACCCATGATTGTAGGAAACAGGGAAAAATTAAACTTCCACAACCCTCAGACCTGGCCTTGGCTAGTAGCTGCACTCTTCTTCCTGACCGAAGTTGCTAGAGCGGCTTTCACTCCAAGTGTTCGCAATAGACTGCCTGGATTTGGAAGTGCTGTCTCTTCTGGTTCATCCTTTGCTAGAGCTAATAATGATGAGAAAATAGCCAGTTGGGTGGTGGTTGATGATGAGCAATAATAAGAATTTCAGATCTGTTGTAATGTCTAGTCCAGCCCAACTGCACCCGTGAAAGGGGGTGTAGACCCTGATAGCTGAATCATGAACGCAGTCAGTTCGGTCTTTAAAAGAATTTAGGTCCGTTCTTGAAATATACTTCTTGTGTAGTGGTGGTGATAGAGTAGGGAGTTTCTTAGTCCATTGCTTGGAACACTGGCATTGACCTCCACTATCATTGCTCCCAGTGCTCCCATAGCCTCTTAGGAGGGAAATTCCAGTAATAACACTTGCTGGTGTCTGATCCGATTTCTGTACCGCTCCAGGTAATGTCTCTCAGGTTTAAGATCTTCCAGTGGTCTCCCTTAAGTTCAGAGCTCTTACCATTGTTTTCAGGACTTTCTCCTCTTCCTCCCCACCCTTCAGTCAAATTGTGTGATGCTCCGTTAGCTCTCTGCAGAGGACTCTCTTGTCTCTGGGCCTTGGCACACGACTTTACCTTTGCTTTGACTTGCCCCCACCAATCTCACCTAGTCAACACCTTTGCATCCTTCAAGTCTCAGACTAAATGTCACTTCCTAAGAAAGGGCTGCCTTGGATTTTGTTGACTACTTTGGCTTTCCTTGCTGTATGCCCCCAGAGAATCCTGAATGTCCACTATTGGGATAGTTACTTCACGTGTAATTATGTATTCAGTGTCTCAGCCCTGTAAAGCCATCATCTGAGAGGCCGCTACATCGTAGCAGGTACACGATCAGTGCTTGGTCCATGTTTATCAGATGAATAAAGTTTCTCAAGAGAGAAAGGGCTATGTTATTTTGTATCCCCACAACTAGCATAGTACCTGACATTCAGTAAATGTTGGTTGAATGGAGCCTGATGGAGAGGTGGTAGACTGGGGCTTTAGGGGCTATGACCCTGGATGTAGGTTATCAGGCCACATTCACTCCTTCCCTTTTCCCCCTCCTAGTGAGGCCCAGGTCTGAGTACCTTTAGAAGCAACTGGGGAAGGGCAGTGGTGGTCATGGGATAAATCATACATTAGTTGGCCTTTTAGAAAGAAAAAAATATGTATAGTCATACAGATTCATTAATGACAGATATTTCTAGAAATAATGAACTGAGAACTTTTTATTGCCGTACATCGCTGCCATGCTTCTGAAACATAAGAGACACCAGAATGCAAGGGGGGCAGTTATCCAGGCTACCTTTGCATTCTATTTGCTGCTTTGGGTTCTTGAAAGATTCCCATATGGGCAGTGGTTATAGTTTTCCAGTGCGTGTCTCGTTTTTGACCTGGGAATGGGAAGAATCATTTTTGGGCGATGAAGATAAATACTCAACAGGCTATTAAGTGTAGAAATGGATCTCAGATATCGGCCCCACCATCTGAAATGTAAATATCTCCTGAAATTCCCGCTTAAGAACAGATTTCACCTGCAAGGAGACTGTTATATCTTCCTGAAAAATATATACACCCTGGTGAGGGAATAAACACATCATTACACTTTCATGACAGATAAGCTCAGCTCTGTTCGGGTGTAAACTCATTTTTCTTGGGTTGACCTTTAAATAGTATTGTGCTATTGTATGGGATTTAAATCAATAATTTTGTCAAAGCAAAATATACTGCAGGTTTTTTTTTTTCTTTATCATTTAAACAGTTCTGTAAACTCTCAAGGAGTAATGGATTTCAACATCTTGTCCCCAGGAAGGGAATAGGGGAGAGGGGGCTCAGGGGCAGTGGTGGGCAGCAAACCACATATAAAAACCCACTTAGCAGCAATGAAGCAGAAGCCAGGGGTGGCTGAGAGAGTTGCATTTTCTCTTCCAGGCAGCTGAGATGGGGGTGCCAGTGTGGGCTGTAATTAGTGGTGTAATACCTTTTCTGCATTCCTGTTGTAAAGCAGAGAAGTGTCCCAGGTGTAAGGAGGTTAAAATGAGAAGTACCCAGTAGTTATGAAGCAGCAATAATGAGTTTCCTTCTACTTACCATGGATTTGTGTGATATACAGCTTGCAATTAAGCATGGCTTGGTGATTCAGTGATTAATGTATATACAGCTCCTAAAGGAGGGAAGCCTCCCTCCCTTCCCATCCTTCATGATGTTTACAGCTGGGTACCTATTAACAGGAAGATGGAAAGGGCCATTTACAATTCAGTAACCTTTATGACAGTGAACTCTTTAATCAGCATTTTATTTCCTTTGTAACACTTTAGTCATCTACAAATGTCAGAATAAAATAGGGCCATGAAATATTTAGGATCGGCATGTGGAAATTGACTTCCCTTGATTTAAGCTGCTGTGTCTTTTCATTTTGTTGTTTTGGGAGCTTTTACTTTTATTGAAAGACAATTTATAACTAAATGCTCCCAACAGTGACTGGCATTAGGGTAGGAGGAATTTCAGAGAGCCAGGTTCTGGTTCTATAAAATGTGTTGATGCTTGCTATATTGGGTAATAAGTTATTCAAATAAAAACATTAGCAAAGGGTTTGCATTTCAGAGCAGTGTTTAGTAGAAGTACAGCAGACTCTGCAGAGTTTATGACAAAATACCCTGACATATTTCAGAAAGGTAATTAAGTATGAAGTACATCCATAATAATTTAAGTCAGTTATAGTGTATATCTGAAATATGCATTATTGTCTCATGTTATTTTCTTAGTGGGATTCTGGGACTTTTTCACTTCAACAATAACTACCTTTCAGCTTTCTTGTATTGTTGCCAATGTATGTAATATATATTGCAGAATTGCCATGTTTATGTTAAAAGACCTTGAAGTAGAGATACTATATTAAGTGATTGCATTATTTCTTACTTGCATCTTTTGCAAGGTTAACCCAGGAAGCCCAAATATGTCTCAAATGATGTGTTTTGAAAGTGAATCTGGGCATGCTGTAAGGTTTGGGCAAGGTGCAGCCCTGAGGGTTCCTGGTCACCCATTTGTTGACCTGAGGATGTGCTAGTACTCTTTAAGGAGAAGTGAGGCAGTCTTGGTGTTGTGTAGATCACATGGACTGTTTTCACACTTTTCTACAGCATAGAAAAAATGGAGGGTGGTTCCTGTTTTTGTGTTGTCTGGAAACCAGTCATAGAGATTAACCTGGTGCAGTGCATAGACCAGCCACCTGCCTGCAGTCCCAGTCCCAACGGAGCTTCATGTCCTGGGCAAGTTCTTTATTTTTCTAGACTTCTGTTTTCCCGTTTGTAAACTGAGCTGGTTTTATAGGACTAGGTGTGCCTTCAAGGGAGCAGGGAGAGAGGAATGGGGATATATGAAAAATCAATTATGACCTTAACTTCAAACTGTCATAAGTAAAGGGTTTCTGTATGTACACTGCATAGATTTTGAGTGCAGCACTTTCACAGTGCTGCACTCAATTTGCCAGCAAATCTGGAAAACTCAGCAGTGGCCACAGGACTGGAAAAGGTCAGTTTTCATCCCAATTCCAAAGAAAGGCAATGCCAAAGAATGCTCCAACTACCGCACAATTGCACTCATCTCACATGCTAGTAAAGTAATGCTCAAAATTCTCCAAGCCAGACTTCAGCAATATGTGAACCGTGAACTCCCTGATGTTCAAGCTGGTTTTAGAAAAGGCAGAGGAACCAGAGATCAAATTGCCAACATCCGCTGGATCATGGAAAAAGCAAGAGAGTTCCAGAAAAACATCTATTTCTGCTTTATTGACTATGCCAAAGCCTTTGACTGTGTGGATCACAGTAAACTGTGGAAAATTCTGAAAGAGATGGGAATACCAGACCACCTGACCTGCCTCTTGAGAAATCTGTATGCAGGTCAGGAAGCAACAGTTAGAACTGGACATGGAACAACAGACTGGTTCCAAATAGGAAAAGGAGTACGTCAAGGCTGTATATTGTCACCCTGCTTATTTAACTTATATGCAGAGTACATCATGAGAAATGCTGGACTGGAAGAAACACAAGCTGGAATCAAGATTGCTGGGAGAAATATCAATAATCTCAGATATGCAGATGACACCACCCTTATGGCAGAAAGTGAGGAGGAGCTAAAAAGCCTCTTGTTGAAAGTGAAAGAGGAGAGTGGAAAAGTTGGCTTAAAGCTCAACATTCAGAAAACGAAGATCATGGCATCTGGCCCCATCACTTCATGGGAAATAGATGGGGAAACAGTAGAAACAGTGTCAGACTTTGTTTTTTTGGGCTCCAAAATCACTGCAGATGGTGACTGCAGCCATGAAATTAAAAGGCGCTTACTCCTTGGAAGAAAAGTTATGACCAACCTAGATAGTATATTCAAAAGCAGAGACATTACTTTGCCGACTAAGGTCCGTCTAGTCAAGGCTATGGTTTTTCCTGTGGTCATGTATGGATGTGAGAGTTGGACTGTGAAGAAGGCTGAGCGCCGAAGAATTGATGCTTTTGAACTGTGGTGTTGGAGAAGACTCTTGAGAGTCCCTTGGACTGCAAGGAGATCCAACCAGTCCATTCTGAAGGAGATCAACCCTGGGATTTCTTTGGAAGGAATGATGCTAAAACTGAAGCTCCAGTACTTTGGGCACCTTATGCGAAGAGTTGACTCATTGGAAAAGACCCTGATGCTGGGAGGGATTGGGGGCAGGAGGAGAAAGGGACGACCGAGGATGAGATGGCTGGATGGCATCACAGACTCAATGGACGTGAGTCTGAGTGAACTCCGGGAGTTGGTGATGGACAGGGAGGCCTGGCGTACTGTGATTCATGGGGTCGCAAAGAGTCGGACACGACTGCGCGACTGAACTAACTGAACTGAACTAACTAACACTGCATAGATAGGAATCCTGGAGAGAATGTTCTTCCCTTGATAATGGGGGAATTGCTGGGGTGGAAGAAAGTCTCATCATCTCATGAATTTGCTGCTGTTGTTGAATGAATTAACTATGCTTTGAAGCATTTGACACAGAACAAGGCACCCAGTGTTACTTTTCCTTTGTTTTTGTAAAAGGACAATGTCTCCAATAGTCTTTTTTCAATGAAATATCAATCTGCAAAGTATCAGCAAGTTATCTGAATTGGCATGTTAATGAAGAAAGTTGAAGTATTAACCTCCAACTTGAGAGTTTCCCCCACTGGATTCAGGGAATGAAATATAGAAAGGAGGGGGAGACCCAGGGATTAGAAATCTGATGCTGGGCGAGGAAATGGACTTAGACCTTAGGATAGTTACAGGACATCATTTTCTCTTTTTTTCCACCTCTATTCCTTGCTTGATGTCCATCTGTCTTCAGCAGCTCACTTTTGAAATGGTTCTTTGGAACATAAATGGGAGGTGTCAAGCAGGATGTTCTAAGGGGCTGCAGGAGGGGCTCCAAACCCTCAGACTTTGAGACCTGGAGTTTCCTTATTAGAAGGGAGTTCCCTGGGGACATGGTGGGAGGTGCTAAATGATGCCAGCAACTGGTGCTTGTGAAGTGGCTGTAAGGATAGGTGGCAGCATGGTGGGGGCTTTCTTGGAAAGGACCATGGGAGGTGGTCCAGGAGAGGATGTTTCAGAATGGCTCTTATTGCATCCTTTGCCCACCACCTCAAACGACGTGCTGATGGTGTCATCTTGAGTGACAGGAGGCAGTGGGAGCCTGAAAAATCTTGGTGGCTGTAGGTTTTGCTCCTGGTTTTCCAATTTTCATTTAATATCCTTACTTAAAACTTTTAAAAAGTCCTTTAAAAATTACAGCAGTGTTGTGAAGCATCATCATAGAAAGTTTGAAAAAAAAATGAAGAATAAAAACAGCCCTACCACTTTAGCTAATAATATACACTGTGGTGTTGGAGAGACTCTTGAGAGTCCCTCGGACTGCAAGGATATCCAACCAGTCCATCCTAAAAGAGATCAGTCCTGGGTGTTCATTGGAAGGACTGATATTGAAGTGGAAACTCCAATACTTTGGCCACCTGATGTGAGAGCTGACTCATTTGAAAAGACCCTGATGCTGGGAAAGATTGAGGGCAGGAGGAGAGGGGCACAACAGAGGATGAGATGGTTGGATGGCATCACTGACTCAATGGACATGGGTTTGGGTAGACTCCGGGAGTTGGTGATGGACAGCAAGGCCTGGCGTGCTGCAGTTCATGGGGTCTCAGAGTCGGACATGACTGAGCAACTGAACAGAACCGATACACTGTTATTTGTGTATTTTCTGTTTTTTTTTTTTTTCCCAAAGGCACAATGCTGCCTGCTGATAGCCAAGGTTGCATTTTGTATCCTGCCATTTTCTTGTTGCCTTAGTTCATGGGCACTTTGCTCTGTTGCTTCATTGTCTTTGTAGTGATCATATTTTGAAGACTTCATGCTATTCCATCAAACAAAGCATTCCATATTAAAAAAATTTTTTTAAACATATTTTGAACCTCCTTTATGGGCTCTTCAGTTTGAATCCATATTTTTTTTTCTTTTTGCTGTAATAACAATATAATGTTTGTCTTTGTGCATGTGGATTTTCCTTATTTTGGTTTACTTCCTTAGGAATAGAGGGGGCAGGAGGAGAAGGGAATGACAGAGGATGAGATGGCTGGATGGCATCACTGACTCGATGGACACGAGTCTAAGTGAACTCCGGGAGCTGGTGATGGACAGGGAGGCCTGGCGTGCTGCGATTCATGGGGTCGCAAAGAGTCAGACACAACTGAGTGACTGAACTGAACTGAAAGTTCCAGATATAGAATGTTTGGGCTCAAGAGACTGTTGTGTCACTTACACACGTATAGCCCACGTGTGCATGCACGCATGCTTAGTTGCTCAGTTGTGTCCGACTCTTTTGCAGCCCTATGAACTGTAGCCCACCAGGCTCCTCTGCCCATGGGATTTCCCAGGCAACGATACTGGAGTAGGTTGCCCTTTCTTCCTTCAGGGGATCCTCCCGACCTAGGGATCTAACCCATGTCTCTTGTGTCTCCTGCATTGCAGAAGGATTCTTACCAGCTGAAAACCTCTTAAAACCTCGACTTAGATCCTTCTGCGTTCTGGCCTGTGTATTTTCTCCAGGCTAAAATGATTTTCATGAGAAGCTTGTGTTTCTGTAGATCATTTTGGATAGTCTGAAGGTCCGTGAGGATCTAAAATCATGTGGATGATGCCATTCATGTAAAATTCTGCTGTAGTAGAGGACAGAAAATTAGGGGAAAAAACCAAACTGGAATGTGGACTGGATCTGTTGGGTTTCCAGACTACCTTAGGAACTATTGAGTGTTTAGGAACTAAATAGATTGCATTTAACCTCAAGACAATCCTCTTGGCTGGGAATCAGTAGCTGAGGAGACTGAATCTCAGTGGGGTGCTCCACCTTTTGTGGAGGTAGGGTTTGAACTCATCTGGACGGGTACTTTGCCATGTATCACATTGTCTATAGTGGGGATCTGGGGATCATTTCCCCTTTGCAACAGCAGAAACTCTTATTTTAGCCACTTGGACTTAGGCCTTTCTGATGGTTCTTGTGCACTTTTGTAGATCCATCTTTTATGCAGTTCTGTCAAATCACAAAGAGTTTTGCTTTAATGCCCAGACATGGGAGGATTGGTAGTGGGCTGATTAAAAGGCAACTGACAAGGTATTTAAGAGTTGTTTAGGATGAGTGTGTGTGGGGGGAAGTTGGGATCCAAACCCCTTGGGCCCTGTCAGATTTTACTGCCTGTCTCTGTAGCTTTCATGAAGGCAGGGGAGGGACTAGAGATGTGTCAAATGGGGAGGAAAAAAAAATGACTTTGCTTGGAAAGTCAATTTGGGAACCACTTTAAGTGTAGAGCCCACCCAAACAGAGAGATGCTCTGTAAGAACTGTTCAGGGTCCTTAGAAAAACCCTCAACCTGACCAGCTAGGAACAATAGGAAAATAGGAATGCTGAAAGTTAAGGGACAAGTTCAAGGTCATAGCATCCATGGATGCAAGGCAGGTTTAGAAGCAGGGCTCTCTATCATCCCTACATTGAGGAGTCACTGAGAGAATGTAAAGAGATGAGGTAACCAGGATGCCCAGCGGGGAGACAGGGGCATGGCTGTGTGACTCAGCTTTTCCTGTGCTTGGGCCCTGGCTGGCACTGTCCCCTCTCCTTTGACTCTGCACAGAGCTGCAATTACTGCGGGAGTGGGGGAAGGTTTTGCAACACTTGCTTGGATGTGAAAGAAGGTGGGAGGGGGACACTGTGGGGAGGGGCTTTGGGGAGTGGCCGCTGGTGCTGAGGTCCTGGCACCTCTGTGACCCTGCCCTTTGCTTCTTGATACCACCTTTAACCTAAACTTAGTATTTCTCCCAGCTAAGGGTGGGGCAAGAGATCATTTTCTGGATTTTTTTTTTCCCCTTGCCCCGATGATTAGGATGTGTTAACCCATCACATTCATTCGGACGCTTTGCCCCCTCTTGGTCAGGATTATTTAAATGTTTATCCTTCCCTCTTTCTTGACCTTTCTTGTTCCGTCTTAGTTCCCGTGTCCCGCTCGCTTTGTGTTTCATGAGCTTAGCAAAGCGTGGCCTCCAATTCCCTCGTCCTAGTGTTTTCACTTAAGATGAGGAGTGATGAGCCAAAGGTTTCAGGCTCAATCCTTGAGCAAAGGGCCGCTCTGACAGGGATTATTATTTATTTGTCATCTTGGATGTAATAAGCTGTAGGTACAGCTTCGAGAGCCCTTGATTTATTGCGCTGTCTGCTGCCACTAGCGGGACGTCTGCTGCACGGCGCAGGATGAATACCACACTGTCAGCTCCGTCGATCTGTCTCCGCCACTGCTCTCTCTCATAACACGTTCCCATTTCATGCCAGAATACATAAACAATCTTTCATTATTTTGATGCCTTTTTCATATTTGTTCTTTACAGAACATAAAGTTTGAATTTATGGGTTTCCTTTACATTATTTCAACACACTCCACCATTTTCCGGGTTTGTGGTTTAACTCTCAGAAATTGGCTGCCAGGTGATTTAGTTATTTTGGCTTTCTAGTTTTATAGTTATTTAATATTGCGATGTCAAGATACTGGAAAATGGAGTGCATGCGAGGCGAGGGGTTTGCAGTCGAGGCTGTTGTCATCAAGGCAGCGGGATCACGGGGTGAGGCGTGGGGGTTAAAAACACCACATGGGAGATGGGAGAGCATTTGTTTATTTGCTTTTTAAATGCCATCTCAAAAATATTATTTAGGTGATTGGCTGGCCCAAGTCCTTGATGGAGCTTGAGAGGAAAGAGAGAGCATCTCACCACTGTGTGGAATGAGCAAGGTTTTCTAAATGGGTAGTCAAAGACCCCACCTACATTTTTCTGCTTTTCATGCAGTAGCAGCTCTTAGCATTCTTTATTTTCATCCATGCTCTCATTTCTGTAGTCATTCTCCCCATACCACATCCCCCCGCCCATTTTTGTTTCTGTGTTTCAGAGGCTTGGTCATATGGCGTAATTTTAAAGAATTTTTCATGTTTTTATGTTCAGTTGCCCTAACTAAAAAAGGAGCTTGTTATGGAAGGAATTTACTTAAGAATAGAAAGTCCTTGCCTCTTTTCCCCTGTAGTAGGACAGGCTTAGGGAATGGATCGTATACTTGCTTATGTATTCACCTATTTGCACGGATTCCACACCCCCACCCCCCATCCCACACACATGCTTTGAGTCTTTCATCTTAAATTTCATCATTTTATTTTTAACCAAACTTAACAATTACATGCATTGTCTAAATTGGACACTTGAATTTTTTAATTAAAAAATAAAGTTTTCCCCAGTTATTTTCTTTGCAATTATATTTTCAGAGAGATAGCAGTAGAATAAATTCTTAAGAGTAGCCTGAATTGATAACATCAGGCCTGGTGATGAGGAGATGTGTGCTTGAGAATATGAGGGGTGGGGTATGTATGTGTTTACCTTTGTCTGCTTGTAGGATATGGGTCAGTCCATGGAGGAGCCTAGTGAATTTCACTTTTCTTGGTGCTTCCTGACAAATATAAGTCATTGACAGGTGAGAGTGTATTGCAGTCAAGGTCAATTAATTGTGCAGAAGTTGTAACGTTAGGGAGTTAGTCCTCGGCGACAGTGCTAATTCAGGCTCTGGGATTGAAATTCTGGCTCCTTTTGAGAAAGGTTTCATGCTTACCTGCTTAGTTGTGTGTGTGTGTATCCTTGCCCTTCCACGCAGCTCTTTAAGAGGAAGGGGCTGAAGGTAAGGTGAGAGAGGCTCAGCAGTTGGAAAGTTGTTTTGAACCCTGCCTCCTCTCTGAAAGACGTTAATGAATGTGGATTTGAATGCCATAAATGCAAGATAATTTTGTCACTCCTCGCTTCCCTTGGCCGCCTTCATTAGAGAAGTGGGGAATTTGCTTAG
This sequence comes from Aepyceros melampus, assembly GCA_006408695.1. Lineage (NCBI taxonomy): Eukaryota > Metazoa > Chordata > Mammalia > Artiodactyla > Bovidae > Aepyceros > Aepyceros melampus. The sequence continues at coordinate 381,929 of SJXQ01011188.1, read as the reverse complement.
CCCACATCCCACTGTACTGGCCTGTTGTGGCTGGAAGGGAACCCTAGTTAATTAATATGAGGAATTTGTTTTGTGTCCCTGTTTAAAAAAAAAAAAAAAGACCGTGCAGGTTGGTGTTGTCAGCAGAAGCTGCTTGTCACTTTGACCTGTTCTGTTAAGTGTTTGATGTGTTTTCTCAGAGTAATCTGTGAATAACATTATAGCCCAGCCAGAAGAGAAACCGAGGGAGCAATAGCAGAATTAATATCTGGGAGCGTTGATAATTATATATCAGAATCTAATTTTTAGCACAGAAAATGTGTTAATGACAGAGAGGAAAACAAAAACCACTAGCTTCTCCCAGCAGGCCCCAAAGTGTCATTTATTATTTCTCAGCTGGATATCTATCAAGTTTATGGGTTAATTTTTCTGTAGACTGTTATTTATGGGTTTTTGTTTGTTTTCAGCCATCATTACTAACAATACGGTTAATAGCAATCATTTGTTATCCAGCACTAGGCGTGATGCCTCAGATGAGAGCACTGAACTGAGAATACTCATTTGGTAGCTGAATAAGGCCCTGACAGGGCCCATTTATAACAAGCTCATTCTATAATGTCCATCCTATTAATAAAATTTTGTTGCTGTCTAATTAGAGATGTCTGATGTGTATAGTAGCATGGCAGAGGAGACTTTTTTGCTGCTGCTTTTTTTTTTTCCTTCCCCTGGTCTCTCTTCACAGCCAAAGCCCGTCTGGGCATATGGGTTTGAGAAACAAAAGGAATGAGGCAGGAGCTATGGGCAAAGGTTTGGATTCGATGTGTGGTGACACTGCAGAGTGAGTGAGATGGAAACACAGGGAGGTCTCATGGCTTGCCAGTGCTCCCCTCTGCTCTTCTTCCTGTGGTTTTACTTGCCTTGTGTGGTAACTTGCAGCTTGCCTCTCAAATCCTCATTGATACGAAGTGTGACCACAGGGTGCTTTGATGCGTTTACTAACATGCCCAACAGAACTTAAAATGTACAGCCAGTGCTCGGCTCTTCAAAGTTGCTGTCTTGCAAGGCAGCACGTTTATTCCTAAGACACTGTCATTTCTAAGCATCTTCTGAAAACTTCTCTTGGTTTGTTTGCAAAGGTGGTCTGTTTCATTCAATAAGAAAGTGAAGAGCCTTCCTGAGTAAGAATTTGGGATAATATATTATGTCAATCTCAATGTTTTGTGGTTGTACTTTGAATACAGAAACTGATTCAGTTCAGTCATTTTTATCCCAGCGAATCTTTCAGGCTTTTTTTTTTTCTTTAATTAGAAGCTTTGGGGCTAGATGATGTTATGTACCCAGCTGCTGGACAGAGGTGGAATTTTAAGTCCCATTGCCCTTTCTTTGCTGTGATAGGATTTGGGGAAAGCTACTGAAATGCTGGGCCTCAGCTTTCTCAGTTCTGAAAAAGCAGGCACTAGTCCCTGGAGAATGAATTGTTGCAAGGGTTAAACATCATAGATGAAAATGCCGTGTAGGTAGCAAGAACTCCCAAACGCTAGTTATGACTACCACCAGTTAGAGTTCACTGTTTGTTTAGAACCCTATATAGAAAAACCTACCCCACTGAGGTCCTTTACTGTAAAGTCATTTTTAAACACAGTTGTATGCATAGTTTTATATTGCTTGTATTTCAAGTGAAATTGTGTTTCCCACTCCAAGTAAAATTTAAAGAAATGTGTTTTTTTTTATTTAAATCTTTATCATCCCAATTACAGCGATTGCAAAGTTTGTTAAGGAGGGAAAATGAAGAATTAAGAATTCAAGGAAGAAATATTTTATTAATTTTGCAGACGCTCTGAATGCATACACCTTTGAATTAGGAGCACACAATCAGGCAATACGCTGAAGAATGTTTTTTAAAATAGTTTTGTTGCTAGGTAACTATTTTCCTCTTTACTAAGCTCCCCCCAAAATGTTTTGCAAATGATCTTTTGAATAAAAATGATCATCTAATATTTTTCTCCCAGCCTGTCTGTTTGATTGTGAAGGTAAAACCATTAAAAAAAAACAAAAAAACAAAAAACAGAGCGCTGCGGAATTTCCATCCTAGGCTCGTGATAAAAGCGCTGTGCTGAGTGGTGGCTGCACAGGCCTGGGCTGTCTGCTGGTGTTTTGGGTTTTTTTTTCCCCCTAAACTGCACTTGACTACAGCTTATCAACCCTTAATTAGTGCTACATTTTCTCCCTGTGATTTCTATTGATGTGCAGTACAGGAAGCTGGATTGAGCCTCCACCTGACTGGTGTGCAAATTGTTCTAGAAAATTCAGCGAACATCTCTCTCCACTATCCACCCCCTCCCCAATACTCCGTTTCTTTCCTCCCCACCGTTTCTCTCTCCTTGTGTCTTTCTCGTTTCCATTTCCCCGCAATAGAAAAGGTGAAGAGCAGGACGATAGGAATCAGGTTGAGTATTAGTGTTTTTGCTGGCCTGGGCAATGGAAAACGACAAGCCGCCGCCGGGGCTCTCCGTCAGCAGAACGGGAAGCGGGGAGGAGGCAGCGGGCGGGGACTCTCCCGCGGCCTCAGGATGGCTGCACCACGGTGGCGAAGGCGAGCGCCGGGATGAAGTCAGCACTGACAAAGTGAGGGGATTGATGGATGGACAAAGCGAGCAACTGGATGTGAGAATGGATGAGGGCAGAGGGGGAATTTAACACAGACAAACAGAATGAAAGACAGAGAGGAATTGCTTGCTGAAGGATGGCCGCCCTCAGCTCCCACAGCAATTTACTTACTGTACCTGAACACCCAAGGATTGTTTGCATTTTGCAGATTTTCCTGCCAGCCTCGGCAGAGGGGACCTGGTAGATTCCAGCTAATGTATGCCAGGCTTTCTCTTTGAACCTCCCTCTATTCCTGTCCCTCCTAAGTCCACCGTCCCCTGCCCTCCCCACAACTGTATTCACTCACACTCATTTAATTCAAACTGAGTGACTGATTATTTCCAATAAGTTCACACAGTGTTCCTGCAGAATAAATTTTCTTCTCCTGCCATCATTTTAATGTTTCCACTAAATTTACCTTAATCAGTTATTGTTGCTTTAGTGTAGTAAATAATAATATTTACCTGCTTCTTTTGAGACTGATGTTTCTAGAAGGAGATCTGTTGTTGTTCCATGAAGGCTTGTGGTAGTGATGATAATATATGCCTCCTTTGTGCAGGAAAAACTTAGTGGCTTTCTACCTTTATCCTGTCTGCATATATTAATGAGTGACTCAATATTTAATGCTTATCATATTTTAAAGTAGAAAATATGCTCCAACCCAACCCCCAAATATGTTATATTAGGTAAAAAAGAATTTATTAAGAAGGTGCATTTCATGTGAAGTGTTTCTACCACAATAAAATCAAGTTAAAAAGAAAAAAAAAAAAAACAAGAAAAAAATTGGGAGAGAAAAAAATGTTATCTTCCCCCCCTAAGAAAAAAATGTATAGTGTTGCATATGTTACAGTCGGTTTACTATTTACAAATCATCATTTCAAAAAATAAGTGTCTGTGAGAAAAAAGCTACTTGATGCTTTTAAAAGTATAATGCCGTCAGTGATTATATGAAGCAATAGAAGGTAAATCTATTTACTGTAATTGAATACCATACTCAAATGTATATTTAGGATTTTGTTTCCTTGTGTGAATAAAGAAAATGATTTTCTGAGACCAGTTGATTTAGGAATCTTGGATAAGAATTTGTGAAATGAAAATTCCAAAAGAGAAACCCACACACAGACACATGCAAATTGTTGGGGAAGTGAAAAGGTGATTATTTCAAAATTAAGGCAATCCAGCCTTAAGTGTGGTAGTTACAAAATAAGCCACTATATTTCTGGTATATTCAAGGAACCTGGGGCTTTACAGGAAATCACTTTTTCATTTTGAGATACATTGAAGGAAACTGTATTCTGAAATCAGTGTTTTTGGGTGTCACATTTCCTTTATCCACTTTCCATGAAAAAGTTTTTATCTTTCTCCTCCTCCCTCTTTACCTCCCTCTCTTCCTCTCTCCATCTCCTTTCAAAGAAATGGCCTGGGAAGACAAATAGGCTTTGCATTTTTTGGCTTTATATTGCAGTTTTCCCCCTTAAATATGCAAATTTACATGTCTACACACGTAGTTTTGAGGCAGATCTCTTTCTTGTGACATACTTCCGAAGTCCCATCTATCTCTCTCCTCCAGTTCCACAAAGACTAAAATGTATGAAGTGGCAACAGAGTTTGAGAACCTCTGGCCCTTAAAGGGCTCCAGAGTTCAGTATCAGCTGCCTTCACAGTTAAAGCAAGGTTTTGGGAGAAGGCTGTTGACTGGGTAGAAATGATGAATAAGAGTTTTCAAAAGATGAAATTAATAAGTTGTCCGTTGCACAGAGGTCCATGAGACATGTTTTCGAGTATGGCATGGATTATCTGTCTTTCCACTATTCAAAAGTAGACTTGTCCTCGTGTTCATTGCTTGTGCAAACTAAAGGCTGTGGTCGCCTGGGAGCTGCGGCACCGGGAGATGCACATCCGGCATAGTTTTGGAATAATAGGAGCTCAGAGCTGACTAACCGCTTGGAGATTATGTCACGTATTAATCCTGGTATTGAGTAATTTTTCAAAGGTTGAAAAAAATGTGGCAAGTGATAAAATTAAGTTTACTGAAGGTGGCTCGCATGTGGCCCAGAGATACAGCTTAGGGTAACAGGTTATAGTGGGTCCTGATTCTTTTTGTGATTAATAAAAAACCTGGAAATTCTGAGATAACTGGGAAATTTTTGGAAAAGAAGGATGGTAACTCCTTTTTCAGTGGATCCCTGATTGGTGAAGGCAGACTGAGGGGAACTGTTTTCTTTTTGCCATTATTGTGAGTTTTGTAGCTTCCATGGTTTTCAGCACATGTCCTAAGAATCACTACACCTGCGCTTCCTATAAGCGGGATATAGGAGCCTGAGCCTCATCCCATCAGAGATTCTGATAGAGGAGGATGGGGTGAGATTTCTGCCAAGAATTCTGCCAGGTGGGCCAGAGACATGATACCTTCCCCTCTGTGTCCCTTTGGAGTTCATTTGGATATTTCTGATGCATCCCTCTAAATATCCTGACTTTTGAACCTTGAAGCTGGATTAGCAATAAACTAAAGAAGGCTCACTCAGTTTTGTTTTATACCTCTCAGTTTATTTCAATCCCCCCACCCAGTCTTACATACAATACATGTTGACTGTAGAAAGTTTGGAAAAAAAAATTCTGAAGAAAAGAATTATCTGTGATTTCACCACCCAGAAATTAACCATCGCTAATATTTTGTTGTATACCTTTCAGTCGTCTTAGAAAAAAAATACACATTACATAATTGAGAACTAGGATCATTTCATGATTATTTTTTGCAAGTATCAATATGTTTTTAAGCATATTCTCATGTCTTAATAATTCTTCTGAAACGTGATGGTTATTGGAGGCATGGCTCATTTGTTCAGGTTTCCTTTGCAAGTCCCTTATTGTTGGCAGTGTAGGTTACTTCCCCACCCCCAACCCCTTGTATAAACATAGCTGTGATGAACTTTGATCTAATTTTCAATTGATGACAATTTTATTATTATTATTATTTTAAAATGTTATTGGAGTATCATTGCTTTACAGTGTTTGTTAGTTTCTGCTGTACAGCAAAGTGAATCAGCTGTATGTGTGTGTATATATATGTGTATATATATATCCCCTCTTTTTTGGATTTTCTTCCCATTTAGGTCACCATAGAGCATTGAGTAGAGTTCCCTGTGCTGTGAAGTAGGTGCTCATTATTTATCTCTTTTATACATAGCATCAGTACTGTAATATGTCAAACCCAGTGACAATTTGATTATTATTTTTAAAATTAAATTTAAATTGCCTTTTCTTCCTCCCTTCCATTCATCCATCTGTGCGTCTATCCATCTATTCCTGGTTTATGAACAGTTGATTTAAGTGATTTCAGAATACCAGGGTCCGCCCTATAAGAGTGACTTTTTCCTAGACCCTTAGAGAGTATAAATTGTTCATTCAGTTCAGTTCAGTTCAGTCACTCAGTCATGTCCGAATCATTGTTCATTAAGTTATTGCAGTATTTCAATGTCATTAGTATTATTAGTCTTACTTCTCTACTCTACCACGCTGGTGAAAAAAGTCCCCTTACTCTTCTATTTCCCTGCCCCCATCTTTTTTCTCACATCATCCCCCTCATGGAATGCTCTCCCCATTTTTCCTCTGCTTATTTAAATCCTGTCTTCAAAGTGAAAGTGAAAATCACTCAGTTGTCTCCGACTCTTTGTGACCCCATAGACTATACAGTCTATGGAATTTTCCGGGCCAGAACACTGGAGTGGGTAGCCTTTCCCTTCCCCAGGGGATCTTCTCTACCTAGGGATCGAACCCAGGTCTCCCAAATTGCAGGCAAATTCTTTACCAGCTGAGCCACAAGGGGAGCCCCCTGTCTTCAAAGGGGAGCTCAAATTTCACTTCTTTCATGAAGCCTGACCTGATGATCCAAACCCCACATGATTTCCTAATAGCATGATTTCCTAATCTCAATGTGACAAACTCATGTTACTCTTTTCCATTGTGTTTTCCTTGAACCCAAACTAGAGCTCTAAGAACTCTAAGGTCTTGACTCACTCAACACTCTTTTTTAAAACTGAAAAAGTCAAGTTCCAGAATTGTTTTGACCTTCCCAGTAATGGACCAGTAGAATAGGTACCATTATAGACCTATTCTTCAATTCACCAGTACTAAGAAGTTCGTAGCAGAACATTCTCCAGTGGGCAATTTCTGACATTTTCTACATGACTAGGCATTTGGGGAAAGTGAATGGCAGTAGATAGCAACTGTCTGCTAGTGAGCACAAACACATCACTCTGTCACACCCTAAAAAGTTGAATAAAGCTCAGCTGAGCAAGATAAAGCCTCCTTATCCTTCTCCCATGGGTGTGAGCTCACAGATAGAACTGAGCCTGATGGTGCGGCTGCCAGTAAAGGGATATGAAAAACACCATGGGACAGAGAATTGTGAAGGATGGTAGTCACTTGACATATCCTAGCCTTAATAATCTTTCCTATGAGAGGAATGGAGTTAGACTAGTTCAACTATCTGCAGTAGAACTTGCTTTAAAAAAAAATAGCTGATGCAAAACCTTAACAGTGGAGTTACTCTGATTCTAGTAGGTACCACGGAGATCCTCACCCTCCATTTGGAGATGTTTCTTCTGGCATTGAGATATGACAGTTCTAAAGCAGTGAAAGCTGCTCAGTCGTGTCCAACTCTTTGTGACCCCATGGACTATACAGTCTGGCCTGGAATTCTCCAGGCCAGAATACTTGAGTGGCTTCAGTTCAGTTCAGTCGCTCAGTCATGTCTGACTCTTTGTGACCCCCTGGACTGCAGCACGCCAGGCCTCCCTGTTCATCACCAACTCCCGAGGTTTACCCAAACTCATGTCCAGTGCGTCAGTGATGCCATCCAACCATCTCATCCTCTGTCGTCCCCTTCTCCTCCTGCCCTCAATCTTTCCCAGCATCAGGGTCTTTTCCAATGAGTCAGCTCTTCGCATCAGGTGGCCAAAGTGTTGGAGTTTCAGCTTCAGCATCAGTCCTTCCAATGAACATGCAGGACTGATCTTCTTTAGAATGGACTGGTTGGATCTCCTTGCAGTCCAAGGGACTCTGAAGAGTCTTCTCCAACACCACAGTTCAAAAGCATCAATTCTTTGGTGCTCAGCTTTCTTCACAGTCCAACTCTCACATCCATACATGACCACTGGAAAAACCATAGCTTTGGCTAGATGGACCTTTGTTGGCAAAGTAATGTCTCTGCTTTTTAATATGCTGTCTAGGTTGGTTAACTTTGCTTCCAAAGAGTAAGTGTCTTTTAATTTCATGGCTGCAGTTACCATCTGCAGTGATTTTGGAGCCCCTCAAAATAAAAGTCAGCCACTGTTTCCCCATCTGTTTGCCACAAAGTGATGGGACCAGATGCCATGATCTTCATTTTCTGAATGTTGAGCTTTAAGCCAACTTTTTCACTCTCCTCTTTCACTTTCACCAAGAGGCTCTTTAGTTCTTTTTCACTTTCTGCCATAAGGGTGGTATCAGCTGCATATCTGAGGTTATTGATATTTCTCCCAGCAATCTTGATTCCAGCTTGTGTTTCTTCCAGTCCAGTGTTTCTCATGATGTACTCTTCATGTAAGTTAAATAAGCAGGGTGACAATATACAGCCTTGACGTACTCCTTTTCCTATTTGGAACCAGTCTGTTGTTCCATGTCCAGCTCAAACTGTTCGTTCCTGACCTGCATACAGATTTCTCAAGAGGCAGATCAGGTGGTCTGGTATTCCCATCTCTTTCAGAATTTTTCACAGTTTATTGTGATACACACAGTCAAAGGCATTGGCATAGTCAATAAAGCAGAAATAGATGTTTTCCTGGAACTCTCTTGCTTTTTCCATGATCCAGCAGATGTTGGCAATTTGATCTCTGGTTCCTGTACCTTTTCTAAAACCAGCTTGAACATCTGGAAGTTCACAGTTCACATACTGCTGAAGCCTGGCTTGGAGAACTTTAAGCATTAGTTTGCTAGTGTGTGAGATGAGTGCAATTGTGTGGTAGTTTGAGCATTCTTTGGCATTGCCTTTCTTTGGGATTGGGATGAAAACTGACCTTTTCCAGTCCTATGGCCACTGCTGAGTTTTCCAAATTTGCTGGCATATTGAGGGCAGCACTTTCACAGCATCATCTTTCAGGATCTGAAATAGCTCAATTGGAATTCCATCAGCTCCACTAGCTTTGTTCGTAGTGATGCTTCCTAAGGCCCACTTGACTTCACATTCCAGGATGTCTGGCTGTAGGTGAGTGATGTGGGTCACAGTGATTATCTGGGTCGTGAAGATTTTTTTTATATATATAGTTCTTCCGTGTATTCTTGCCACCTCTTCTTGATATCTTCTGCTTCTGTTAGGTCCATACCACTTCTGTCCTTTATCGAGCCCATCTTCACATGAAATGTTCCCTTGGTATCTCTAATTTTCCTGAAGAGACCTCTAGTCTTTCCCATTCTGTTGTTTTCCTCTATTTCTTTGCACTGATCGCTGAGGAAGGCTTTCTTATCTCTCCTTGCTCTTCTTTGGAACTCTGCATTCAAATGGGTGTATCTTTCCTTTTCTCCTTTGATTTTCGCTTTTCTTCTTTTCATAGCTATTTGTAAGGCCTACGCAGATAGCCATTTGCTTTTTTGCATTTCTTTTTCTTGGGGATGGTCTTGCTCCCTGTCTCCTGTGCAATGTCACAAACCTCCATCCATAGTCCATCAGGCATTCTGTCTATCAGATCTAGTCCCTTAAATCTATTTCCCACTTCCACTGTATAATCATAAGGGATTTGATTTAGGTCATATATGAATGGTCTAGTGGTTTTCCCTACTTTCTTCAATTTAAGGCTACCCACTGGAGTGGGTAGCCTTTCCCTTCTCCAGGGGATCTTCCCAACCCAGGGATTGAACACAGGTCTCCCTCATTGCAGACGAATTCTTTACCAGCGGAGCCACAAGGGAAGCCCTTAGAGGGGAAAGGCAGATGGTAAATAAATAAATGTGTATACACCTACAGTGTTATGAAGGAAACTAGAGAGTACAGAATGATTAGATGAAGTGGTCAGAGAAGGTCTCTTGCGTAACTTAAATTTGAACAGACTTGTTAGATATGTTAGGAGGGGGGACATGAAGACAGTGGGAAAAGCAGAGGGAATACTGAGTATAGAATCTTGTGGTAGCAATGGAATCTGTTCTGGGGCAGACAAATTGGTGACCTCCCCAGTGACCACCTTAGTCCTCCCTTGTACTTGTTTTCAGAGCCCTGTTCATGTAGTTATCCCTTCCTATCATTGAAGAAACTTCCTGATCTATCGTGGAAAGCACTTCCTCCTGTCTCAGCGTGAACCATAATTGGTCCTAGCAACTCTTTTCTTCTTTTCTGGGATTGGTTTGGGCACGAGCATATGATCTTATTATGGTCAATAGTAAAGAGAGAGCCTTACTAATTGTGGTTGTGTCTACCTATGATGCCTGGAATTGTGGAAGCCATGAAGGGGGATTTTGTGTTGAGGGTGGTAGAGCAGAAAGATGGGAAGCACCTGGGTCCATGGTGATAGCATGAACTGGTGACTTGACCTTAGAAAGCATCTTACTTTGTACTTCTTTTGGTGTTATGTAATAAAGCCTGATTGTTTAAACTATTTTTGTTTGTTTGTTTCATATTCTGTTACTTGCAACCTAAAGCATCCTAGAGGATGCTTGAAACAGTTCTTTGTCCAATGCACTTCATTTAAGATCTGTTCAAGTACTCTCCGAAAGACCTTCTTCAACTCTGTGAAATAGGACAGAGGTGGAACTTCAACTCTGATACGGGTTAAAAGTCTTGCATGTGCCTAGGTTTAAGCTAGTGGGTGGCCTCCATCTGTTTTCCATGCACAGAAAAGGAGAGCATGGGTGCTCCGTGGTTTCATTTGGGACTGAATTCTGGTCCCTGGCTGTCTGCTCAGGTCCATCTTCATAAATGGTGATTTCAGGAGCTCATTGGCTCCATGTAAGAGGCAAGTGACTCCACTTATAATAAATTTCCATGTGGTGTGCATGCTCTCATTCCCTTCATTTGACCTTGGTGGGACGGGTGAAAAGTACAATATGAAAAATGAGTAAGCAGAGACAGTGAGCAGTGAATCCATCTTGTGTGTGATTAGCTGTGGAAAATCTCACCAACGTGACTCAGAGGACACTCTTCTTTCTCCCCTTTCTCATCCCCTCTTCCTCCTCCCACAATACCTCATCAGCCACCCCACAGGTGAGCTTTCCCACACGTGACTGCCTCGCCCCCACCATCAGTCATTGGGTCCTTACAGGGCTTCTTGGATCGACAGCTATTGGGTAGGGAAAGTGGGCTCGGACGAGGAGAATCATTTTTTTTTTTTTTTTTTTACAGGGGGAGGATAGAGAAGCAGCTAATAGATCTCATCTGAAGCCTTAGGGAGTCCCCTCCAGGGGCGCGTTGAGAAGACATGAGTGTGACAGAATGACTCAATAGGCATTGTAAATCTGCAATTACACCCGAGGACTCAGTGACTCGCGGTTGAGGTCTCCATCAGTTCCATTCGCAGAATCAAGCCCTGTAAAAACAGGGTGACAGGATGGTAAATCAAACTTCTGGGGGAACTGTGGGATCCTGCCGCAGAAGGCCTGAGTGCGTTAAGTGGAAACTTGCCTTTAATGGCAGTGGCTCTTATTGCCACGCTGCAGAGGCCACCTTGGTGGCACAGCAAGGTGCTTTTGGAAGAGAATCCCCTGCTGCAGTCGGGCTCTTGTGCAGATAGTCTGCATTTGTGTCCCATTGGTGGGGCACCAGTGGGTCAGGAGGCAAGCGGGGTGATCAGTGGCTGGAGGTATCTCATCATGCTAACTCTGCTGGGCAACTTAGATCTCTGTTCTGCCTTCCTGCAGAACATGAGATGTTGCCTTCCTGCGCTTCCAAGCAGAGAACATATTCATCCTAAGGGCCAGCACAGGGAAGAGTGTTGGTAGGAAATGGGCTGCTAAGTCACTTCAGTCGTGTCCGACTCTGTGCAACCCCATAAACAGCAGCCCACCATCCCTGGGATTCTCCAGGAAAGAACACTGGAGTGGGTTGCACTTGCTAACAATTCCTCTAATGGGGAATGATGGAAATGTCCTTCTTATTGTTGAGCTCCTGCCCATGTGTGCTCTGACCCCCGAGTAAAGGTCAGTACTTGAGATGGGTGAGGTCAAGTTTCATCCTACTTATTGGATAAGAAATTAAGTTGTAGATTTTCAAAATATTTTATTGTTTCAAAATGTAGTCCTCAGCTAGTAGGGAGAGATTCTTAGAGGATGTGTTAAACGAACTTGAAAGAATACATTGTAATCAAAAAACTTTTGCCATACACATGGTCAGTTTTGCTCAGGGTGGTCAAACATGACCCTGTAATCTCAACTGCACCATTTATTGCGTGTGAGCCATCACAGCAACAATGCTCCTCTCAACAAATCATTTGACACCGGGTGGCATGGTGATGAGTAGTTATTGCTACATCTCAAGACTTCAGATGCACTGGGAAGGCCCTACTTCATGTTACAGGTCTGTGCACTGGTCCGTCTACTCTCCTCCTTGTGTCTGTTTTGTCTGGAACCAACAGATTTTCTGATTTCAGAGGTCAGAGACTCACAGAGGAGATACATGTCCATGTAAGGCTTAGATTCAGAACTGGCCCACTGTTACTTCTGTCCATGTCCCGTAGTCCTTATGAGGTCTTGTGTGGCCTAATGATATGACACATGGCATGTATACGGACGGTGAAAAACAGATCAGTCGTGCAGTGTGCTATTAATATCATTGATGGTGGCATGTAGGATTCTGGTTCCTAGACCAGAGATTGAACTTGCACACCTGCAGTGGAAGCTCAGAGTCTCAACCATGGACCACTAGAGAAATCCCACCATTACTTGTTTAATCTGCATGTATTTATTAAGCACCTCTCATGAACCTTGTTTGGTTCTCCATCAAAAACAGGACAAAATTCCACTTCACTCTTATCCAAAACTTCTGTCTTAGATGGCCAAATGAGATTTTACAGTAAAAGTAGAGTGGGTATTTCCTGGAGAAGGAAATGGCAGCCCACTCCAGTATTCTTGCCTAGAGAATCCCATGGATGGAGGAGCCTGTTAGGCTACAGTCCACGGGGTTGCGAAGAGTCGGACACGACTGAGCGACTTCACTTTCACTTTCATACCAAGAGTTAGAAGTAAAATTTAGAAATATGAGATCGATCAGTATTGTTGAGAATCAGTCCCATCATTGTGTCTTCTTTATTACTGCAGCCAGATTAACAGTCATGTTTATGATAGGTGGTTGCTGACAAAAAGAATAAATATTTCAAAGAGGACAGATATCTCCATCAGTAAACATTTGCTCCTATCCTGGGTCCTGGTTGTTAATTTTGGTTATGTGACTGACTTGAGCTTGTGGAATAAAGTGAAGCAGGCTAACAAATCATCAGAAAGAGCCCAAAGAGAATAAAAAGAGAAATAGATGAGGGTAAATTTTCATTTGGCATTCATTTCCCCAAAGATGTAGTCATACAGCAAATATTACAAGATTGACAATTGGGTAATAGATGCATAACATGTCCAAACAGTTAAGCTATTCTTCAATTAACACCCAGCCCTGTAATGCCATCTGGTCTATTGGGTTTAAGAAGGACGTAGGAAATTTGGCTAAAGTCCAGAGGAACTGTAGAGATAACAATAATTTATGAAATGATATATCTAAAGAGCTTTGTGGGGCTGGCCTTATTCACCTAAATAAGAGCAGCTAGAAGTATATTCTTCTGATGCATGTGAAAGTGAAAGTTAGTCCCTCAGTCATGTCTGGCTCTTCGTGACCATGGGCGGTGGCCCACCCGGATCCTCTGTCCATGGAATTCTGCAATCCAGGACGCTGGAGTGGGCTACCGTTTCCTTCTCCAGGAGATCTGCCCACCCCAGGGATAGAACCCAGGTCTCCTGCACTGCAGGCAGATTCTTTACCGTTTGAGCCACCAGGGTACAGGGTTGGTTTTCCCTGAGAAGGTAACTGGTGCCTTTGTGTTTTAACCAGGAAGTGAAAAAAAGGAAAAGGTTGACATTTAGGTGTGTTCAGATTAAGTTAGATCTGCAAGAGAATTCCGCTAACTTCTCGGTTTTGTAGTGGTAACCCAGAATTGTTTCCAAGTTGTGGAGTATATCTCCCAAAGAGATTAATTTTTAACTTTCTAAGTGGAAGAGAAGCTAGTTCTCTTACAGGAGGTCATGTAGTATTCTCCCTGGAGGCAGGGAGTCTGAACCTTTCTGGGAATCTGTTTCTGCATGTTGAAGGAGAAACTAGGCTCTCACACAGCATTTCCAGATCACTGGATGAGGTAATGAAGGTGATGATACCCCCTGGTCTGGTTCCATCTCCTTGCTATCCTAGGAAGGCCGTGATCTACTCAGTCTGAATGGGTAGCACATGGGTTCTATCACAGAGAGCTGTAAAGAGTGTTTGAGAACTTGACTTTCCCAGGGAAATGGAAGGTCCATTTTCCCAATTAATTTGTAAGCTGGGTATGGTGGAGATCATTTGAGGGTTCTTAAGGGGTTCCTTTCTCTGTATATTTTAATGTTGGGGGGTTTATGTAAAAGCCTCTTAAATTAGGCTGAAGCTCAGAATTCCTCTGCACATCTCAAATACACATATACAGTATCTTTCTTCTCTATTTAAAATAAGATTCAAAATTTAACAAGGAAAGTGGCAAATTCTTCGTGTTGTTTTCCACTTAACCCTCAATTACCATACATCACACTCCAAGATCGTTTTCTTAAAATTTGCAGTAATATAGATTATTGAGTTTATGTCTCATCATATAATCCAAAATTTGAGAAGTCTGCAATAGTACATGAAACCTTAGTAAAAGATGAAAATTATACACATGGGGAAGGAACGAAAAATAAGCAGTGAATAAGATGGCACAAAAAGGAAGCATTTGGTGTAGTGGAGAGGATGCGAGTGCAGGAAACCTAGAGTTTAGTTTCTTCCCCAGTAGTAATGAGACCTTATGTGAATCTCTTAACAACATGTCTTGGTTTTTCCATCTGTGAAATGAAAGACTTGGATTAGGTCTTATGATGCCTGTTGGTTCTGAAAAGACCTTTGATCTATGGTTAAAACTCCCCTGGAGAAGATGAGTTTGTTTTCTTATGCCCATTCTATTATTGAAAATCCTCTCAAAGTAGGAGTCTGTTTTCAGCTTAATTGAATGGTCCTCAGGTTAGGATAGGATAGTGTGTTGACTTCTGAATTCAGAGTCATTAGTTATCAGCATTTGGACCATCTCTCTCACTCCTGTGCTGTCAGTCCACGTGGCTAACTAATTATGGCATCTTTTCCTGTTGAGCCAAAGCCGTGCCCCTGAATCCTTCTCATTACAGCCTGCCATGACCAGGGGGGTAGAGTTGGTTCCTTAGATAAAAACCTCTTTACTCACCCTGGCTCATGGTGTGAAGACCTCAGAAGATGAAGACAGTGTAATCTAAGAGAAATAGACGCCCACCTGAAAGACCTTCCAGTCTAGAGAAATGGTCCAAGGAGCATGAGCAACCATGGTGGGGAGGCAGTCACTGTGGGAAGGAAATAGTTTGGATTTTCATCAAGATGTTTCAAATTATGGGCCTGTTTCAACTGTGCTGTCTCATATTGTGGGTATAGAGAATGCTGTGGAAGATAGGTTGAAGTGATTTAAGGTGTTTGACTTTTCAACAAGTATGTGTTTGAAAGTCCATAGTCTTTTGCATGCGCTTTCCTGGTGGCTCAGACGGTAAAGCGTCTGCCTGCAATGTGGGAGACCTGGGTTCGATTCCTGGGTCGGGAAGATCCCCTGGAGAAGGAAATGGCAATCCACTCCAGCACTCTTGCCTGGAAAATCCCATGGATGGAGGAGATCTGATATGAGGCTGTTTGTAATTTACAGCATGTGTGACATTAGTCTTCAAACTTAATAGTATCAAAGCCATCCAAGATTTGGGAATTTACAACAAGTATGTGTTTGAAAGTCCATAGTCTTTTGCATGCGCTTTCCTGGTGGCTCAGACGGTAAAGCGTCTGCCTGCAATGTGGGAGACCTGGGTTCGATTCCTGGGTCGGGAAGATCCCCTGGAGAAGGAAATGGCAATCCACTCCAGCACTCTTGCCTGGAAAATCCCATGGATGGAGGAGATCTGATATGAGGCTGTTTGTAATTTACAGCATGTGTGACATTAGTCTTCAAACTTAAAGTATCAAAGCCATCCAAGATTTGGGAATTTCATTTAATGCCATGGATAACTCTCTGCTCTGAGCATCTTTTTTTTTTTTTAATATCAGAGTGGATATTTCTTCATTTACACAAAATGTCTTTATTTCTGATCATTTCTACAAATTTACACACAGAAGTAAGTCAAATATGTGTCTCAAACTGAATCCTCCAGAAATTTACGTTCATATTTGATTCTATAATTATATCTCTAAAACTCCCATCAACTCCTCAGGTCAACATATCCTTCTGCAGTCCTGCACCCCGGCTGGGTCACCTTTGCTTTGCTCATCACACTAAGCTGATATCTGAGACCAGGTGTATGTTTTCCCATCATAATGGGCTCATGTCCTAGATTTCAGTTTTCAAGTGTCCAGTAGAAAGCTTTTGATAGAAGCAACCAACTAGGCAGGGTATTACAATATTATGTATCGGGACTCAGGTGCTCTGAGCATCTTTGAAGACCAGGCTGGGAGTGGGTAGAGATGGGAATAATTTTGTATTTGGTGACACAGAGACAGAAACAGTTTTTATATGTGTATATACATATTAGAAGCATAGCATATGTGTAATTTCTGTGTATTTTAGGAGGAATTTATTACTCTACATGTGCCCTATTTGGAATTTATGGTAAGAATATGGCAAAAGAGAAAAATATATTAACGTTTGGTATTTCATTGTATTCATAAAAGGCTGTTGTCACATCCCTTGACTTTTTACAATGAAAGAAAACGTCCCTAGTAATGGGGCAGTAGGGTTTCTGGATCAATCTTTAAAATTTGAGCAGCACTGAGCTCATCTCTGTTCCCTAGCTCAGATAAGCACAAAGGTCCTTTTCTAGGTGACATAGCATGTTGTATTCCAAAGTACACTTTCTTTTAATTTACAACTTAATTTTCAACCTAATTCAGAAGATTGATACTATAATGCTATTTGCAGAAGTATTGAAATGTCAGTAAGTTTTATTGTAGTAATAAAGAGTATTCCATATATCACAGACTCTAAGGGATCCTTGCTTTTTGCATAGATCTTCATAGCAACAACCAGTGGCTAAATGCTGGCAATCATTAATTTTTAAAGAAGACATGGTTATGATGAGTTGAGGAATTAAGGCTGGTAGTGAAGAATGAACTTTAATTTTTTGTCACCTTTTTTTTTTTTTTTTTGGTTGCATGCTAAGGTGAGGCGACAGCAAGATGATAAAAAATGGCCCAAATCCCAGGTTCCTAATACTTAAAATGCTGTCTGCTCATAAAAAGATTTCAGTTAGGGAGAGGCCATCTTTGAGCTCCCGGTAACAAATGGGTATCAGTGGCCCATGAAATAATCAATGCCACTAATCCATCCTAGGACCTGCCAATATGTTAATGGCCCTGGTGCATCGTTATTGCTACAAGACCATAAATCATTCTGGGACCAGAATGCATTGCTGTCGAGGCCTCAAACCCCTTGCCTAGAATAAAATGCTGCCTCCTAACAATTAATGTCCAAACATTTTGCAGCTTTGTGCCTTGATTGTTTTCAGATGCTAAAAAAGTAAGTAGGACAGATTGTAAATCAATAAAACTATAAGACAAAGTGTTTTAATAATAGGAAGGTTCAGAGTAAATCATAGTTCTGTGTTTATTATTGCATTTGGGGTTATAAATAAAGTTACTTTCTACTACCCAGCAAGGCTACTGAATTAACATGGGTGACCAAAACCAGGGCTAACCTCTCTGAATGGGGTCCCCTTCTCTCATATCACCTTGAGAAGCCAAATCAAGCCAACTGGAACCACAAACCCCACTTTGTATTGGAGGGCAGTGTTGAGTATACAGTGGATCTGTTTTAGAGACAGATTTCCCTCTTGGAAATGGCAAAAGTAGCTCAGTATAAAATGGTTTCTTTGGCAGCATCAGATTTCAAATATCCAGTATGGTGAGGTTTCAGTGTGTGGTTATTTATTAGCCATTGCTAATATGGATTATGGAATAATGTTTACAGTGGTACCCAAGTTAGCTTGGAGTTCCTAGGGGCTTTCACTATGCTTCTTTCCATTAAATTATCTAACCTAGGAGGTTGACTTTGGCCCTAGAAATACACTGTTGCCAACCACAGGCAAACCCAAGAAGATCTTACTTAGGAAACAGAGTTGCCTCCAATTGATCTGCTTCCCCTTGGTCAGTGTCAATTTAGTTTCCTATTGAAGGTGTGGAGAAGCACACAGGATAGAAAGTCATTAGCTCCACCTAGTAGACACAGAGTTTATTTGCTCCCGTTATGGTGTTCTTGTTCTGCAGCTGTACCTTCGACATGACAAAAGGTAGATAGCTATCCTGGAAAGGTGGGCTTGTCACTTGCTTGGGAGTCACAAATCAAAGGACAGCGGCTTGTAGTGTTAACCATGAACTGGCTGGCGAGCTGGATTCTGACTATAAACGGAATTGAGACACTGAACCTGGTTGAGCCTATTTCCGGTGTCAGCTTGAATGTGGTAAGGCACCAAGAAGATAAACAACCAAATGAAAATAGTAGAGTGTGGGGTTTGGGGGTACCTCTAGCATTCAGTTAGAGCTATGATGTTGAAAGACACTGTGTCCCCACCCAAATGCCCTGAAGTGTCGTACTCCCAAACACATGTTCAGCCGCTGCCATTTGGCGGACACCCCTCTTGGGCACTCGTATGTCCCTTGTATCCCGTTCTGGTGGGTGTTTGTAGTTTATTTTGGTGCTCAGGAAACAGCACAGGAAAAGGCCAGAAAAACAATGGCTCCGTATAGACAGAAAGACAATTAAAACTGATATGACTCTTAACAGAAGTGGCAAGAGCAGGCAGGATGGAAGTAATTTATTCAACGAATTGTCCAAATACATAAAATTGCACTGATGTATGGTGTAGCGGTGGGACAGTGGAAAATTTGATAGTCGTTTCCGTTGTATGAATTACTCAGACAGGATGCCTTTGTGAAGTATGGGGGTTTGTTTAATGTTCTGACAACAATTTAGATCCTGTTATGGTTATTGCAGTGTAATGCCATAGTAAAAATTGAACATGACACACCAGCATTTATTATTTGTGTGTTTTTTAACCTTGAGTATCGGATTGTTTGTCCAAGCATATCCTTTGATTTGCTATGAAATTTATTGTTGATAAAAACAATCAGATTTCCATTAGAAGCAAAAAATATTATTATTGTTATTTTTTTTTTTGCCATGAACCGTGGATTTAGGGAAAAAATTCAAACTAGGCTACAGGACTTATGACAGGTAGACTCATGACATTATATGGTAATTCAGCATGAAAGAATAATTGTGACACTCTACTTGGTTGTGGAGTATAATCGTGCTGTGAGGTTCAATTCACTGAAAGGCCAAATTATCTTCAACTACATTAGTCTGACAACCTATAATGCTTTGCAGAAGCAATTTGTAGACGTTTCACAGAGTGCCAGCAAACAGGGCTCCCCATTATGCCACCCATTAACAAATTTGTGTAGGGGAAAAAGTAACTTTTCCATTTTCCTGACTGTTTTCAAGCTTTGCAACATAATAAATAGCTAATAGTAGTATTTGCATTGCCATTTACTCTCTTAGTTTTAAAATTTATCTAAGGCATGGGAGGAGAGATTTATATCTGCAGCTCTGCAGCCTGAGAAATATTGATAGTTTCTTTGCCTTAAACAATAGCATGGTGCAGTGGGGAGAGCGTGGCATTTGGAGGTGAGTGGTTTGGATTGTTGTCGAAATTCACTGTCCACCCCCCACCATCCCCATGAGACCTTTGTCTTTCCAGGTTTTATAACCTTATTCACTTTGGACCTCAGTTGCCCCGTCTCTAAGTTGGGGGTTATGTTCCTCTCACCTAAGAATCTCTGTCTGGGGGTTGAGAGGTTCTTAGTATTGTCCCTAGCCACTGGGAAGTCTACCTGGAGTAGTTGTGGAGTAGGGGACTGTCACCCCTTTTGTACTGCTGGTTTTAGGGAACGGAACCACAGGATAGATGAGTATGAGGCACTCTCAGCCCTGTGACTCAGCTAGAAGTTGCTCCTGAGTGTGTTTTGCTTGACTGCATCCATCTGTAGAGGCCCTTTCCGAGCAGAACCCAAGGCCATGTCAAAATAGATTGTTTGACTTTTATATTCTCAAATACAGAATAAGTAGTTTTCTTTAAAAAAAAAAAAAGATTGAAAAAGCTGCCTATGTGCTACAGAAATTTAGGGACACAGCATACAGCATATTTGATGAACTTTAAAAAAATACAACAAACTTTCTTCATAAATCACGTTGAATGAGTACTAAAAAAACTTGGTTTTGTTTGCAGGTGTTACTGCATGTGGAGATGTACAGAGCTGTGTGGCTCAGTGTCCTAAATATTTAATAGCGTTTTTCCATTTTCACCTGGATTTTGGGAAGTGGAAGAAGCCAGGTGTATTTCTCCTAAAGGCCAGTGTTACTTGTATGTTTGTTTTTTTTTAGTTCCTGTGATTTGCTGCTTATTTCCTGAGCCAGGCACTCCTAGATTGATATGGGACTTACAGGAGTGATCGGTTTGCAGAGAATGGCTAAGACAGCAGGAAGGGCCCAGGGGTCCCCTCCTTGTCTTTGTCCCCTCCATCGAAAGGGTTTCCATAAAACGGTCTCGCACCATGGGAGTGAATGGGCATGAGGATAAATCACTCACTATCTTCAGTAATTGACTTACTCACTATCTTCAATAATTGACTTATGATTTTAAGAATCATCAAACTTTCTCCACCATTTTTGAGAAGGGGTTGTATGAATTCCTCTGTGTCACCCAGTGGCGTTAGTTTCCTCATCAGAGACTGACCCTTCATTATGACAGGCCATTAGGCCTCATACCTGCTGCTTTCAGAGGAGGTGATGGCTTTTCCTAAGGGTCAGTTTGAATTCAGCCCTTCCTGTTAGAATCTAAGAGATAAACAATCTTTTTGGTTTTTTAACTTGATCTTGGGCTTCCCTGGTAGCTCAGATGGTAAAGCGTCTGCTTACAATGCAAGAGACCTGAGATCGATCCCTGGGTCGGGAAGATCCCCTGGAGAAGGAAATGGCAACCCTCTCCAGTATTCTTGCCTGGAGAATTCCATGGACCGGGAGCCTGGTGGACTACAGTCCATGGGGTCGCAAAGAGTCGGACATGACTAGAAAAAGAAATAGGATGATAATCTTAGTAGCTATTTCCAAGGACTTGACCTACCCTTCTTGTTTGACTGGGTGGGAGGATTTTTACTTGATTATTAAAGCTCTTTTTTTATAGTTAAAAACTGAATTTATTTCTATTTTTGACTGTGCTGGGTCTCTGTTGCTGCACCCGGGCTTTCTCTAGTTGCATTGAGTGGGGGCTTCTCTTTGTTGCAGCACACCAGCTTCTCATTGCTGTGGCCCCCCCTGGTTGCCAGGCACTGGCTCCAGGGTGCATGGGCTTCAGTAGTCACGGCACATGGGCTTAGTTGCCCTGCAGCAAGTGGAATCTCCCTGGAGAAGGGATCAAACCCATGTCCCCCGCATTGGCAGGCGGATTCTTAACCACGGGACCACCAAGGAAGTCCCTACCCTAAAGCTCTTTTTCTGAGAAGGCAATGGCACCCCACTCCAGTACTCTTGCCTGGAAAATCCCATGGATGGAGGAGCCTGGTAGGCTGTAGTCCATGGGGTTGCTAAGAGTCGGACACGACTGAGCGACTTCACTTTCACTTTTCACTTTCACGCATTGGAGAAGGAAATGGCAACCCACTCCCGTGTTTTTGCCTGGAGAATCCCAGGGACGGGGGAGTCTGGTGGGCTGCTGTCTATGGGGTCGCACAGAGTCGGACACGACTGAAGCGACTTAGCAGTAGCAGCAAAGCTCTTTTTATTTTAGTGAAACTTAGAGGATATTTCTGGACTCTTGGAATAGAAATGTTGAATCAGTGGTGCTCGGTTGACTGTTTCTCCCTTCATAAGTTGAAAAAAAATGTGTATGTTTTTCCTGCCTGGTGGCCCTATGCTCTGGGGAATTGCTTTTCCAATGTATGACTAACATCTCTAGGCGGACTGTACAGAAAGTGTAAGAAGTTTGGCGCAATCAGCCAACGTTTCTGCAAGCATCACCTTTAAGTTTATATACTGCGGAGGAGAGTTAGTTATCCTCGCTTTGGTACAAAGGGTGACCCGTGGGCAGCGAGCGCGGGTGAAAGCAGGAGGGGCCTCCTGAGCAGGGAGGCACTTAGAGTAAGCATGAATGCAGTTCCAGTGGGAAATACATACAGAGAAGGAAGAGAGTTGCAGAGGGGTTGGTGATGGGGGTAATGGCTTGTTCCGAAGGTCTGGGGTCCCAGGAGTATAGTTAAGGATGAGCTGAAGCATCCATGTTTACGCATAGTGCTTTCAACCTAATTTTGGCTGAACTGTTGCTGACTTCCTTAGCGTTCCTTGGCCACCCACCTGCAGAAAGGGCACGGAGGGAGATGATTGTTGACTTTATGGTTGTGGAACCCAGCTAATCGGTGTGCCCGCTGGGCTGTAACTTGTTATGCCTGAGCAGTTCTTACACCGGGTCTGAAGATTTTTTACTGGCAAAGGGGAAAAAAAAACCCACTCATTTCTCATGACCCAAGGCCCCTACTGGGAGGGAAGCTCTCATCTCACATGGAGGGAAAACACAGTGATATGTCCTATACAGAGGTTTCTGGAGTGATTTAAATATGACCAGTGTAGCTCCTTAGCCCTGCTTTGGAAAACCATGGGGCTTCACAGAATGAATGCTTGTGCAGCCCTGTCTGATAAGCCTGCAGTGGAACAGGAGGCATCTTGCTTGCTGTGTTCTGGGGTTTTTGAGTCAACATCAGTAACTGCCACCCCCCCCAGCCCCTGCAACCCACAAGCTGGGGGAGCCAGTGATAGGTGCCTGACCAACTTATAGTCATTCTTCATTTAGAGCTGTAGTTACTTTCAGACACGGAGGATATTTTTGTTCTGCTGGTTTTCTCAGGGTTGGATCACCCAGGGTTCTAGTCCACACAGAGGCCAGCATGTAGCACCCAGTACCACCTTACAAACTGCTTCAATCTTTGGCGTTCTGGTAAAGGCCCCTGGTTAATCTGGCACTGGGTATTGCCTGCTGCACCAATTCTCCACTAGCTTCCCTCCCTTGAATGTTCTGTGAAACGTCCCCTGCATTCAGGTTCTACTTGCTTCTATATATCTTTGTCATCCTTTACCTGGTTTCTCCCTGTGCTGACTCCGTGGTCATGTTTTTGTGGGATGGAATCTCCATCAGATAAAAAGCTGGAGGAGATAGGAAAGGTCAGCATGACAAATCTGTCCTCTGAGTGCCTGCGAGTGTGTTTGGGTAGCTGAGCTCAGCTGACCACGAAAGACAAATAGGAAATATGAAGGTGCTTCTTCACCAGCCTTAAAGTTGAAAGCCAAATATCTACTGGGAGAAATAGGAGTGTTAGAGTCTCATATTGGAGATTCAGGAGGAGATACATTCTTGCCTTCATTTGGAAAGGTCACAGGCTTTATTTGCAGTAAGACATGCATATGGTTATAGCTTGCTTTTATTTTCCCTTTTAAAATGTGTATGATATGTCCACACCATGTTTATGTTACAATTGTGTATTTTAACAGCACGCACAGTCTTTAATGTGACAGTGCAAGAAAAAAAATAAAACAAAACAAAAACAACTTCAAATGTTATTTTAGCGAGTTGTTTTACATAACGAGAGACTATGATAATCTGTGGTGTTTCTGTTTCTCTCGGTTAATTCTTTTCTGTTTTTATTTTGTGGAATTGAAAAAGGACATTTCTAGTGATGGTGTAAAGCTCTTCTAATTTAATTTTATTATTGTATACCTGTCTCCACTAAAAATGCAAATATCTGTTAGAAGCTGTGTCTTACATTTCATTCTGCTTCATAGATGGGTTTGTTTCTTGAAGTTATCTATTTTGGGGGAAAACATTAGACTCAAATTTGCAGTAAGGCCACCTTTGATGTCTTTTTCCCTTAATAAGAGAGAAAAGGGAAAGGGAACATATTTATTTGAATGTCTGCTATAAGCCAGACAATAACATGCATTATTTCATAAAATTTTCATAATAACCTTTTGAGGATGTTATGATCCCAATTTCACAGATGAGGAAACTGAGGTTTAGAGAGATGAAATGACTGGCCAGGGAACACATCCAACAATGAGTGAAACTTGAAGGGAGATGATGGTCTGACTCCAAAGCCTGTGCTATTTTCCATGACACCAAACCGCACAGTCTTCCCCCTAAATGCACAACTTCTCTTGCTGCCATTGAAGAGATCCATCAATCTGAAAAGTAGTAGGGAGTATATATAGTCTTTCATAAGAAATTACCACTGTTGTTAAAAAAAATTCTCAAATATCTTTGAACATATATTATGTGCCTAGTTCTTTTTGTACTTGGATCAGTACTCTGTGTGTGTGTGTGTGTGTGTGTTTAGGATGCTGATACAGAGAAAGTGGAAACTTGAAAACAGGGTCCATGTGCTCAAGAAGGGCAGAGAAGATGAATCTGAAACTTGAATGAAGGGTGAACACCAGTTTATGAAAAAGGCTAAGTCAAGGGACAGGTCAGGGTGCAGGTGCTGTAGTAGCTTAGAAGAGAGGGAACCCCAGGGAGTGTGTGTGTGGTACAAACCCAGAGACTTTATCAGAGCCTTAGAAACACAATGTCAGGTGACACAACCTGCAAACGTGTGGTTTTGCTTCTAGGACTGGGATGCTTTAAGCCTGTGTGGAGAAAGGGATGATGAGATAGTGGCTGCTGGGGGTGAAGTGTATATTTGGGGTAGATGGAGAAGTAGTTATATGTATTTGTGAGGCCAGGGTGGTGGTGGTCTCACCAGTTTCTCCATCCTTGCACATCAACCATGCTGAGCCCCTCTCTGTGTGTCTTAAGTCCCTCCTACCTTCTCACCTCTGGGCCTCTGTATCTGTTGCTTTCTCTAGGTAACTCCTCTTTTTTTTTTTTTTGTACTTTTAAAAATATATATATATATTTATTTTAATTACTTTACAATATTGTATTGGTTTTGCCATACATCAACATGAATCCGCCACGGGTGTACACGTGTTCCCTATCCTGAACACCCCTCCCACCTCCCTCCCCCTGGACTGTACTTTTTAAAAACAGAAATTCATTTTGTCACTTGTAAAATCATCAACCATGCCAAAAGAATCTTGCATGTACAGATATTTAGATGGTATAATTTTTTTTGTAAGTTGATTATACTTCAATTTTTATTTTATTTATTTATTTATTTTTAAATTTTTATTTTTACTTTATTTTACTTTACACTACTGTATTAGTTTTGCCATACATTGACATGACTCTGTCTCAGGTGTACATGAGTTCCCAATCCTGAACCCCGCCCCATATCAACTCTCTGGATCATCCCCGTGCACCAGTCCCAAGTATCCTGTATCCTGTATCGAACATAGACTGGTGATTCATTTCTTACATGGTAGTATACATGTTTCAGTGCCATTCTCCCACATCCTCCCATCCTCTCCCTCTCCCTCAGAGTCCAAAAGTCCATTCTATTCATCTATGTCTCTTTTGCTGTCTCGCATACAGGGTTATCATTACCATGTTTCTAAATTCCATACATATGTGTTAGTATACTGTATTGATGTTTTTCTTTCTGGCTTACTTCACTCTGTATAATCAGCTCCAGTTTCATCCATCTCATTAGAACTGATTCAAATGTATTCTTTTTAATGGCTGAGTAATACTCCATTGTGTATATGTACCACAGCTTTCTTATCCATTCATCTGCTGATGGACATCTAGGTTGCTTCCATGTCCTGGCTATTGTAAACAGTCCTGCAGTGAACATTGGGGTACATGTGTCTCTTTCA
>SJXQ01011188.1:334935-354519 GCA_006408695.1 Aepyceros melampus | reverse complement strand
CAGATCATTAAAAGGGAGGGTGGGTGGGGGGTTCTTGTGCACGGGGAGTGTTAACTTCTCTGGGCCCTCTGGCATCTCTGGTGACGTGTCATGATTGAACAAGGTCAAGACACTGTAGATTGGCCTATGACAAATAAAGTGATAAGATGAACCCCCAGGCTTGTGCATCTGTCTGCTTTTAACCCCTCACAGTGCCATCCTAACTTTCCCATAATGCATCGCTAAAAATTTCCTTTCATATTCTACCTGAAAGCCACCATGGCACCAGCTTCCTGGCACAGTCACTGAATTTATTTTTGGCTGTACCACAGAGCATGTGGGATCCTTGTTCTCCCTGCAGAGATCAAAGTTGTGCCCCCTGCCGTGGAAGCATGGCGTCTTAACCATGGACCACAGGAAAGTCCCCAGTGACTGAACTTAATGACCTAGACATTTTCTTATTTGAGGTGATAAGAACTCAAGTTGTTCCACAGAGCACTGTCTCTCTCTTACTCAAAGTAAGATTGATCTTGTAGGGCCTTTCTAGAAACTGTCTTGTGAACGCTTTGAGCTCTGTTTATGCCTCCCTATTTAGTGTCTACAAAGACAATTACGTGCTGCTCCTCCCAGCAGTGACTCATTAACAGATGCGCAGTGGTCACGGCCCCACCACTCAGCCCTTTAGGCTGCCCGTGACTTGTCCCCCCCAACCCTGTGTAGTGTGGGCACTGGACATCCCATTCTGGGTGAGCTCCTGTAGCCCTTTCAGCACTGCTAAGGTGAGATTTTTCCAGCTCATTGTAAATGCATCCTATTGGGACCAGGCAGAGTCCTGCTGTAGTTCAGGTGAATTTCTATCTATTGCTTCTCGCTTATCTCCTCAGCATGTCACTCCATCATAGAAGGAAATTAAATTGGCTTGGCATGGGTTGCTCTTCACAGAACTTGCTAGTTGTTCCCTATACCTTGGGCTTCTCTAGGTGATTGCAGATTGATTGCCTTATGATTTATACACCAGAGCTGAAAACTTTCCTTTTGAGACTGAGGTTCTTACACAGATCTTAAGCTGAAACCTTTTTTTTAAAGAAAGAAAATGAATTCATTTTTTTTTTATATAAAATTAAATATATGGGAGACTTGTTGGGAAGGGGAAAGTGGAAGAAAAAATGTCCAAGCCCACCTCTGCTCATACTAATCTATACTTTTTAGCAGTTATTTCTGAGAGAGTGATTTATTTACACTGACAGCTTGTTACTTATGGTAGCTGCTGCCAGCTTCTGAAGTAATCTGATAACGTCAAAATGTGAAGGGAAGCTATAGGCTTTGCCTTGACTGACTTGCTATAAATCATGTACATTGCTGGTGTCTATATGAGGATGCTTGGGTTGATACTGATGGAAATACAAATCAAATACAACACATGGTAACCCAATTCAGAGCTAGAGATTTTGGATTAAGCCTATTGGATTCGTGTTTTTAAGTGAAACAGAGCAGACATACCCGGTTGTGTATTGAAACTTAGAAACTGTCTACTCTGGTAACTTCAAGGACAACAGCTGCCTTTGAAATGAAAGTGCAGAGTGGTGGGCTAGCATGGATTTTTATTTCTTTATTCATTCAACAACCATTTTTGAACACCTACTATATATATGTCAAGGGGAACGTATGTAATTTAAATTTTTTCTTGCAAATTTGTTGGCTTATGTAAACTTCATGAGGGTAGAGCTTTGTTTTGGTCATCACTGTATCCAGTTCTTAAAATAGTGCTTGGTCCACAGTAATTTCTCAGTAAATATTTGTTGAGTGAGAACAGGAAGCCCAGAGTCTGAATATTAGTGCTGTCAATACCTGGAAGTTACTCTCTAGGCAGCAAGAGTCATTCCCTCTTTTGGACTCTACATGGAGTCCTCTCTAGTCCTCCCTATAGATTTCTGGTATAAAGTATCTTTCATGCATACAACCATGGTCACTTGCTTAGCTGTGTCTGCCTCTTTGCGACTCCTAGACTGTAGCCTGCCAGACTCCATGGGATCTCCCAGGACGAATGTTGGAGCGGGTTGCTGTTCCTACTCCAGGGGATCTTGCTGACCTAAGGATCGAACTCATGTCTCCTGCAATTTCTGCATTGGCAGGCAGATTCTTTACTACTGAGCCACCTGGGAATCCCCAAAAGCATATTTCATACTGTAATATAATTATTGGTTTATACACAGTTGTCTTCAGCCATAGCACAAGCTTTGTCTAAAAGGGCAGAAATCATGTCTTACCTTGGACTTCTCAGTGGCCTGGCATATGGGTGGGTACCACATAATCGCTTATAGCCATGGAATGACATAATTCTTATAAAATTAACCACCTATATCTCTGTTTCTTCACGTGTACATAATGACATTAAAAAAACCCCTTAAGTACAAATACTGCTGGATGCCAACAGGGCTCATTTTGTCAAGTTCTAGAAAAGATGATTTTTATACCATTCCTTTTGTTTATCTCCTTTTTCTAACTTTTCTAGGTTAAATATTATCTGTGAACTTTAATAATAAAGGGGAAACCATTAGTGTCTTTTTTTCTAACCACTTTGCATATGAAGAGATGAGTTTGTGAGATTTTGTGTATGTGGCTTTCCTGGTGGCTCAGTGGTAAAGAATCCACCTACTGAGTGAGACACAGGTTTGATCCTTGGTTGGGAAGATCCCCTGGAGAAGGAAATGGCAACCCATTTCAGTATTCTTACCTGGGAAATTCCATGGACATAGGAACCTTGAGGGCTGTAGTCCATGGGGTCTCAAAAGAGTTGGACATGACGTAGCAAGTAAGCAACAGTAACAATGAATTTTTATCAGTTGGTTCAACCAAATGCATCAAGGGAGTTTGCTGAATAAGAGGATCCTTTAGTAAATGGGGCACCTACTCTCAAATGTGTCTTTGGTATAAATGTGTCTTTTGATATAAATCTGGACACATAACTATTGGGTTTGCTTAAAGGGAGGCACACCTGTGTTGAAGAGGAAGCATGAAACAGCATGGAGTCTTAACCGTGATGAGAAACGTGAGGCAATGGTCAGATTTATTCCTAACATTTACAGATCTTGGTTGAGTACAAGTGGAAGGCTGCATACCATATATCTAACTATGTTATATCTTCTTGTCATGAAAAACATGTTTTCATTAATGACTTGAAATTCCAGATTTCAGTTAGACTTCTTCACCTCTTTGGGGCTTTAAGCTGGAACATGGCAGCATGAACACAGCCTACCCTGGGTCCACTGCCTGTTCCCCTTCTAGCTGTCTTGTCCTGTAAGGAGCTGGTTGCATCTGTGTCTGGATACTCCTACATGTCCATTCTCAGCTTGTCGTAAAGAACCATCTCTCATGTTAAGGTTGGAAACTGGTTTACTTTTGCAGGATGGATCAGGGATGTGCAGCTATAGAAATGGGCTCTGGGTCATCTGGGCAGAGAGTGTCAGAATTCTGGATACCCAAAATGCATCTTAGAAAGTAGAAGAATGTTCCTAGGTCTTGTATCCCATGGGGGGAAGGCACAGCCTAAGGAGGGCTGAAGCCAGCTCAGGGAAGTGGCCTCCTCTAGCTCAGGCCTAGGAGTGTTGCTGCCAGGGGTAGACCTGCATGGGAAGACTGCTTCATGGCTCCCAATCTAAAGACAAATCCATGCTTCCTGAATTACAGGCACAAAGATCACCTTAGATTTGGACCAGTGTTAAAGATCCAGTGGTCTCAGATTTTCACATGTGTAAGAGTCTCTTGGGAATGGATCAGAATGAATACACGGTCTATGCTTTGATGAACTGCTGATGCCCCATGAGTAATTATGACAGCCATGCCCAGGCCGCTGCCAAATTCCCAACTTCGAAGAGAACATGCATGGGAGGTACTTAGCACAAGGGTAAGCCCTTAATAATTGGTAGCTGTCATTATTGTTATTATTGTTACAATTATTATGAGTTGATTCCCATGTCCTACCATCCAAGAAAGGCCGGCAAGTTTGTGTAATTTTCTCTTGCTGAGTGAGAACTGAGAAGGAGTTTGTATGTTTCACATTTGTCTCTGTCACACTCGTCATGCTAACCTGTCATCGTCAGGTAAACTGTCCCATCCTATAAACATGTTATTCATCTCCTTGCCCTAACTTCACTAGCAAGCTCACTTAGCTTTTCTATTTTGGTGCTACAGTTTGACTTTGTTTTCATATACAGAGTGAACAAAAAGTGGGACTTTCTTATTTATTTGTTTTTAATTTAAGGGATTTTCTTATTTAGATGCCCATGACCGAGGCAGAATGAAGGATCGTGTGTTAGTTTCCTACCTTGAAGTTTATTTATTTTTGCTTTTGCTAGAAAGAAAAGGAAGTGGGAGGAAAGTTCTTTCTTGAGGAGTTATTAAGGAGGAGGGAAGCAATTTTCCTTCAAAAAACAGACTCCCCTTATAATGTTCTGTGTCTTTAAGGAGGGTGGTGGTGAGTCGGGGAGGACAGCGTGTTGGAGATAACCAGAGCTCTCTGTATACCACTGGATTTGTCATTCCAAAGTAGCTGATGGATCATGAGGCCTAAGGAAGGTGCAGAAATGGACTTCTCCTTGTCAATGTTCTACTGGGAAATAGGAATTTTCAAGAAGGAGACTTCTCAAACCCTTTCCCTTTAGGATTCTTAGCTTTCTCTGGAGCTGACTCTGATCTTTGTAGTGTCCAAGAGACACAAAGGAGAGGGTTTCTGGATTTATATGTTAGTTGATAAGTCCAAGACAGCAAGCTTCTTCTTCTTTTGACTGTCTATGGGGTATTCTGTTGTCTTCTGCTTTTCCCCTTGTGTCAAATGCTGTATTTGGTTTGCTTAGATGATATGAACCTGGAGGAGTAAGGAGAAAGTTAAAAATAGTAGGACTCAGCCCAAAGTGGAAAATTAGTAGTGGTTATTGAGAGACCAAGGTTATACACACGAGGAGACAGAGAACAACCAACAGGGCAGTGTTGGAGGGATAAAGAGAACTGCAGTCCTCTGAGATACTCTACCATGTTGTCTTGTCTCTGAAGGGTAAAATGTCATGATGAGTACTTAGGAGAGTTGGACTAGAGTCTTGAAAGTATCACTTCTGCTCTAGGTTGATTGCCTCTTGTTGCAACCAGAGGAACTTTCATTTCCTTTCAGTTCTAAGAATGTTATTTTTATAAATATGTTTTATATAAGACACATGGTAACCAGAAAGATCTTTTTTGTAGCAGATACACAAAAGATTAACAGAGGAGTCAAATCATACTGCCACAAAAGTCATCAAGTCACAAAGCAAGGTAGCAAGAGAAGAAGCAAGGAATCAGAGAACGTCAGAATAGCCATAAAATAATGAACAAAATGATAATAGTAGATCCTTATCTATCAGTAATTACCATAAACATAAATGGATTAACTTTTCCAATTAAAAAATGGCTTAGTGGATAGAAAATGTAGATCCAATGATATGTTGCTCACAAGCTGAGAGTCAAGGGATGGAAGAAATTATTTTAAGCAAGAGGTAGCTGGAAGAAAGCAGGGTTAGTTATACATACAGCAAACAATAGACTTCAAGCAAAAAATGCTCAAAAGAGACAAGGAATGTAGTTACACAAGAAAGAAGTCAATTCATTAAGAAGGTATAATAATTGTAAATATTTATGTAGCCAACATTGGAACACTTAAGTGTGTAAAGCAAACACTAACAGACCTGAAAGGACAAAATTAACAGCAATAAAATAATAGTTGTGGGCTTGAATGCCTCACTCTTAAGAATGGATAGGTAGTCCCGACAGAGAACCAATAGGGAAAAGCAGATTTGAACAATGCTGTAGACCAAATGACTTAATAGATGTATGCAGAACATTCCGTCCAACCAGAGAAGAAACACATGAAGTGCACATGGAACATTTTCTAGACAAGATCATGTGTTAGATCATAAAGCAAGTCTCAATAAAGTTGAGACGGTAGACATTATATCAAGTGTGTGTTCTGACTACAGTAGTTGAAACTTGAAATGAATAGCAAGGGAAAGCTGGAAAATTCACAGATACATGGCAATAAGACAGCACACTCTGAACAACCGATGGATCAGGAAGAAAAGGAAACGAAAAAACTACACATGATCTTGAGACAAATGAAAGTGGGAAGCGGTGCATCAGAATTAATGGGATGCATCAAAGTCAGTTCTAAGATGGAATCTTATAAAAGTAAATGTATCCTTCAAAAAAAAGAGAGATCTTAGACAACCTAACTTTACACCTCAAGGAACCAAAGAAAGAACAAGGTAAGCTCAAAGTTACCAGAGGGAATGAAATAATAGATGAAAGCAGCAATGGATGAAATAGAGACCAGGGAAACAATAGAAAAGATGAATGGAACTTAGTTATTTCAGAAGATAAAGCATAAGACCTTAAAATAACCAAGAAAAAAAAGGACCCAAATCAGTGAAATTATAAATGAAAAAGAGAATTACAAAGGATGTCACAGAAATACAAAAGATCATGAGACTACTATGAATAGGTATATACCAACAGTTTGCTTGACCTAGAAGAAAAAAGTTGCGAGAAACATACAACCTATCAAGACTGAATCATGAAAAATAGAAAATTTGAACGGACCAAAGACAAAAGATTGAGCCAGCAATCATAAAGTTTCTAACAAAGAAAACCCCTGACTAGATGGTGTCATGGTGAACTATACCAAACCTTTAGAGAAGAGTTAATGCCAATCCTCTTCAAGCTTTAACAAAAAAGTGAAAAGAAGGGAACATTCCCAAACTCGTTTTGCAAGGCCAGAATTACCCTAACAAAGTCAGATAAGATCTTCTTCCAACAAGAAAAGAATGCTATAGTCCAGTATCTCTGATGAATATCAGTGTAAAAATTGTCAACAAGATACTAGCAGACCAAATTAAGCAACACGTTAAAAGTATCATAGAGTGTGATCAAATGGGATTTATCTGTGGAATGCAAGTTTGGTTCAATATATGCATTTCAATATGTGCAATGTCATACCTCACATTACTAGAATGAAAGATAAAATCGTATCATTTCAATCAATGCAGGAAACACATTTGATGAAATTTAATATCCATTCATGATAAAAAAAAAAACTCTAAGCAAATTTGGTATAGAAGGAATGTAGCTCAAGGTAATAAAGGCTGATATGAAAACCCACAGCTAACACCATACTCAGTGGTGAAAAGTTGAATGCTTTTCTTCTAAGATCAGTAACAAGACAAGGGTGTCTGTTTTAACCAGTCTTATTCTGATAGTAATGGAAGTCATAGCCAGAGTAATCAGGTAAGAAAAAGAAATAAAAGGCATCTAAATTGGAAAGAAAGAAATAAAATTGTCTCTGCTTGCACACAACATAATCATATATATTAGTAGAAAATCCCAAAGATCCCCCCAAAACTGCTAGAACTAATAAATCCAATGAAGTTGCAGAATATGAAATCAACACACAAGGATCAGTTTTATTTCTATACACTAATAACAAGTTATCTGAAAAGGAATGAAAGAAAGCAGTCCTGTTTATAATAGCATCAAAAATAATAAAACCCTTAGAAGTAAACATAACCAAGGAGATAAAGGATCTGCACACTGACAACTATAAGAGATTGATGAAAGAAATTGAAGAAATAAATACAATATACTATAGGCTCACAGACTGAAAGGATTAATGTTACTAAAATATCCATACCAAAGCAATCTATAGACTCAATGCAGTCCCTATCAAGATCCCAATGGCACTTTTTTAAAGTAGAGAAAACAATCCTAAATTTTATATAGAACCACAGAAGACTCCGAATAGCCAAAGCAATCATGAGAAAGAACAACAAAGCTGGCAGTGTCACACCTTCTGATAAAATGTAGTAATCAAAACCCTCTGGTACTGGCATAAAA
Source organism: Aepyceros melampus (assembly GCA_006408695.1). Taxonomy (NCBI): domain Eukaryota; kingdom Metazoa; phylum Chordata; class Mammalia; order Artiodactyla; family Bovidae; genus Aepyceros; species Aepyceros melampus. Next base: position 346,626 of record SJXQ01011188.1, on the reverse strand, counting down.
ACAGACACGTGGACCAAAGGAACGGAATCACAAGCCCAGAGACAATCCCATCCATATACAGACAAGTAATATTTGACAAAGGGCTCAAGAATACTTATAGACTTCCCTGGTGGCTCAGGTGGTAAAGAATCCACCTGCAATGCAGGAGAGCCAGGTTTGATCCCTGGGTGGGGAGGATCCCCTGGAGAAGGAAATGGCAACCCACTCCACTATTCTTGCCTGGAAAATCCCATAGACAGAGGAACCTGGTGGGCCACAGTCCATGGACTCACAAAGAGTTGGAACGACTGAGCGACTGAGCATAGTTCATAGTTCAAGAATACTTAATGGAGAAAAATAGTTTCTTCAACAAATGGCATTGGAAAAACTGGATATTGAAGTGCAAAAGACTGAAATTGGAGGCTTGTATAATGTACTTACAAAATTTCCTTGATACTGATCTTGGCAATGACTTCATGAGTATGACATGAAAAGTACAGGGGGCAAAAGCAAAAATCTGTAAGTAGAACAGTATCAAACTAAAAAACCCTGTTTTCTTCTTTTGAACAACAAAAGAAATCAACAAAATGAAAAGGCAGCTTATGGAATGGGAGAAAATATTTGCAAACCACTTATCTGATAAGAGGTTAGTATCCAAAGTATATGAGAAACTGTTAGAACTCAGTAACAAAAAAGCAAATAATGCAACTGAAAAATTTACAAAGGACCTGAATAGACTTTTTTTTTCCAAAAAAGGATTCAGGTGGCCAACAGGTAGATGAAGAGGTGCTCAACATCAATAATTATCACGAAAATGCAAATCAAAACCACAAGAATGGCTGCTATCAAAAAAATAAGTGCTAGCAAGAACATGGAGAAAAAGGAACTCTTCTGCACTGTTGGTGGGAATGTAAATTGGTTCAGCCACTATAGAAAACGGTATGGAGGTTCCTTGGAAAATAAAAATTGAACTCACATATGACCTAGTAACTGCACCTCTGCATATATATCCAAAGGAAACAAAATAACTACCTTGAGATATTGGCACCCTTGTGTTCAATGTGACATTATCTATAATAGCCAAGATGTGGAAACCTAAGTGTTTATTGATGGATAAATGGGAAAAGGAAATGTGAGAATATATGTGTGTATATATGTAAATGTATATGTGCATATATTTATATATGTGCATTATAAACATATATGTATATAATTATTATTTAGCCATAAAAATAAAGAATTCTTGTCGTTTGTGACAAAAGGGATGAACCTTTGGGGCATTTTGCTAAGTGGAATAAATCTAAGAAAAATACTATACGATCTCACTTATGTAAAGTCTAAAAAACTGGACTCATAGAAACCATATATATTGGTTGTTTGCGGAGGTGGTCTGGTGGGAGAAATGGATGAAGTAGTCAAAAAGTATAAACTTCCAATTATAAGATGAGTAAATTATGGGGGATGGAATGTACATCCTGGTGACTATAGTTAACAATACTATATTGTATACTTTAAATTTGTTGAGAAAGTATATACTTAAAGTTCTCCACACACACACACACACACACTCACACACATAAATTAAAATGATGTGAGGTGATCAGTGTGTTAACTAACCTTCTTGTGTTAATCATTTTACAATACATATGTTAAATCATAAAGCTTCTTTACCGTCTGAGCCACCAGGGAAGCCCAAACTTGTAAAATGTTGTATGTCAGTTATATCTCCATGAAGCTGGGGGGATAATTTATTCATAAAATATTAATTATACCCTTATTTAGGGGATCATTTTGGGTGCTGTGAGTACATAAACAAGTTACTGTCAAATCACTGTGTGCTCGTTGACTCAATGAATGTTTGTTGAGTATCTGCTCTTTTGTAGACACGGTGCTCATTGTTGGGGATACTAAAGTGATTAGAGACAGATTTTGTTCCCATGGCTACTGTCCCATGTGGCCACACAGCTACTGTCTTGCAAGAGTGCCTCTCCACTCAGTGTATGCTGATCAATGGATCTCGGTATCAGAAAATAGGGTGAAGGGAGTACCTGGAATTAGGAGAAGAAATGTTAGCGATTTAAGGCATTTACCAAGCATTTTTCCTTCTTTTTAAGTCTTGGCTCAAATAATCACCTTCTCATAGAAGCCCACCCTGGCCACTTGATTTAATACTACAATCTCCACTCTTTGAAGTTCCTGATCCTCTTATTCTGGTCTTTTTCTTCTTCCTTTACTACTGCCTGTTACCACTGATTACTTTCCAACATGTGATATAATTTACTTATTTATTGGAATTTTTGGAGCTGATTCGTGTACCTTGTACTAAAATACGTGTTCCACAAAAGCTGAATCTTTGCCCTCCTTGTTCAACAATGTATCCCAAGTGCCTGAAAGTATAGTGGGCAGTTGAAAGATATTTGTTGAATGGATTAATAAGTGACTGCACGACTGAGGCATAGAGTGTTATTACACTGTTGGAGGAAACTTGTTGTATTATTCAGTAAGTCATTAATCTTGAGACATTGATGGGCATTAACCTACTAATGTGAAAGTCTTTTGTTTTGAGGGGCGATGATGTGTAATGGCAAAACAAGATGTATTTTCTTTGGTGAAGTATGGCTGACCCCAGGCTAATTCAGCATCTAGCTTTGCTCAGGGAAAGCCCTCAGCTGTTGACTTGGTTAAGTTGGGCTGAGCTGTCAGAAATATCTTTGCTTCATATAAATTTTAGGATTACTTGTTCCTAGTTCTGTGAAAAATGTCTTGGGTAATTTGATAGAGATTGTATTAAATCTGCCGATTGCTTTGAGTAGTATGGCCATTTTAACAACATTAATTCTTCCAATCCAAGAGCATGGGGTATCTTTCCATTTCTTTAAATCATCTTCAGTTTCCATAATTAGTGTTTTGTAGTACTCAGGATATGTCTTTCACCTCCTTGGTCAGATTTTATCCCTAAGTATTTTTTTAAATGCAATTTTAAAGGGGATTATTTACATTCCTCTTGTGGTATTTCATTGATAGTGTAAAGAAAAGCAACCAATTTCTGTATGCTAATCTTGTATTCTGCCAGCTTCCTGAATTTGTTGATCAGTTCTAGTAGTTGTGTGAAATCTTTAGGATTTTCTTTATATAGTATCATGTCATTTGCATATAATGACAATTTAATCTCTTCCCTCTCAATTTGATTACCTTTTCTCTTTGCTCCTTTGTACAACAAATAATCACCAACAACACATCATCCAGCCCAACTCTTCGATTAGTACTGATGTGTTCTTTTGACGAGGATTGCTGTGCTGTGCTGTGTGTTGACTCTAGGCTAGCCACCCTGGCAGCCCCGTGCTCCTGCGCGATGCTCTGACTTGAGCTCAGGTCCCATATTTCCTGGGCAAAAACTTTTCTTCATGTACCCAGAGTATACTTTTCATTTTGTTGAAATAAAGTGTTTCTCCTTTCTTGGTCTTGTATGATGTGGTTATACTTGCCACCAGGCAATAGAAGGTGCTATAAGCTGGCCTCTCAGCTGAGATTCCTAGTTTTCCCTGCACCCACTCTGAAGCATCATGCCCTAAATCCATGAACATAGTCACATGTTTGTGAGATGCAGAAAGCCTGATACACGCCACTTCTTAAAAAAATCTCGTACCTTTGATCACTGTAAGTTGCTTACATGTTAATTGTAAACTGTGTGTGTGTGTGTGTGTGTGTGTGTGTGTGTGTGTGAGGGCGGGTAGGCAGATGGGCAAGACTGGAGAGAGGGTGGCCAAGAGTAATTCTAAGGGACCAAATACATCAGCTTCCTCCCTCAAACTCTCCTCCTTGTTTAGTAAGTGAAGACACGTGAAAGTGGAACATTTGGTGCTTTGCACCAATATTATGGTGTAAAATTATAGTTAGGAATATTGTGTAAAAATCGTAATAGTTTGCAGTTATAGCAATGGTGAGAACAGCAGGCAAGACTATAAGCTTTAATTTATGTTGTGCTTTGGACATTTTTCAGAAACTATTTACCCATTACCTCTTAGGTCAGTGGCCTAATAATGCAACAAAGCACTTTTTGAAATTGCAGATAATTTTCAGTGCTCGGATCTCTGTGTAGTATTGATGGGGAGGGTGGTTGATTAGGACCTTGGGAATTGTGCTTGATGGGAACAATCTGGAAGGAGTGAAAAATTATTAAACACACACAGCGGGAGATGGAGGATTTACCATTGTCGTGCGGTGCTATTAATTCTCATTGCTCGGTACAGCGGCTTGATTGCATACTGTGAATACTGTTTATTGGAGAATGGGTACAATTTTGCTGCAGTTGTTGTAATGTAATACTAAATGCTAATTAGGCTTCTAACAATAATTAGAACCTCTTGCCAGACTTAGAAATAGAAACACTCAATTGAATTTACAGAAACAAAGACCTTTAAGCTATGCCAATAGCAGCATCTACTTCAAAAGTTTTTTACGTTTTTAGTTACAGAATTGCCAACACATATATATTTTTTTATGGTGTGCATAATGAGTTCATTTATGTTCTCAATAGGATTATTTTTAAAATGAGATAAAGCAAACCTCCTCCTCCCCATCTGATGAAGAAAACCTACAAACACAGGTATAAACTGAAATGCACCTTTGTTACCATGCAGATGGCAAGTGCAGCAGCTCCTGGGTGTGTGGGGAAGGCGGGGCTGGGCTGGGGCTTGGCTCATGGGGGTTTTAGCTCCACTGTGGATACTTTTCCCTTGAACCCATCCATGTCCCTTCTCTACACAGACAGACAGACAGACAGACAGACACACACACACACCAGTTATCACCTGATTGCCTGAGTTATTTCATTCTTTTTAGCTGCTTTGCTTTGTCAAACTTTTCAAGTCTACCAGGATGGCGGAACTCTCAGCAAAGTGGGGAGTATGTCAGGTTGAGCTGTGAGCAGTAATTAGCTGAGAATTTCCCTGGCATTCTTTGAGCCTTGTGGTTTTACCGCATTACTGCTGGGCTGGAGGCATGGGCGGCTCCCAGAAATGGGGCCATGGACAAGTCAAGGAGGTCAGCAGGACCTGGACGTGTTTTTTTGGCCATGGACACTGTTGTAGCTTGTGACCTGGGTTTGTTCAGCAGCACTTGATTGAGGCCTTTGTTGTTGGGGTCTCAACACTATATTTAATTTCCTCATCTTGTTTTGTTTTGAAACCCAGAAGGACAAAAACTTAAGCAAACTCCATTGACCCTCCCTTGGTAAATACATCACGTGAAACAATGGAGAATGCCTCCCCTCCTTTTAATTTTAACCTAGCTGAAGCTGATGAGCTGGTCTTTGGTGTGAATAATTAGCTGCCTGACATGACGTATCATGTTACCCTTTTGTCTGGAGCCATCAAGGTAATAGAAATAGAATCCTGAAGCCCTATTCTGAAATAGTATTAAAACAATGTAAGCTCTGCTGCTGCACAGGTGCCAAATTTCTGGTTAAAGTGAGTTCTCACAGGTTTCACTGGCTATGGGTAAACAGGTTTTATGATGGAAACACTGGAAGCCCAGTTTTGTGCCAGCTTCGGGGACAGGGGAGCCTGGTGGGCTGCCATCTATGGGGTCGCACAGAGTTGGACACGACTGAAGCGACTTAGCAGCAGTAGCAGCCAGCATGAAGCATGGCTAGCAAAGAAGCAGTTTTTGATGACTCTCTGGTTTTGGTTAGAGTGGTCATTTATAGAAGCTGTAAAAACAGTAAAGAAAAAGAATGTTCATAGAAACTTCCATTTTCATGCCTTTCTTAATATTTCAACAAGTTCTCATCCAACTTAACTCCTTCCCCCAGTTTAGGGAATCAATCATTCCTGCCCCCAGCCCCACCCTCCTCTGGTAAATTTTTGTGGTTCTTTTGGTTATTGTGTGGCTTCCTTTGAGTTCCTTTCATTTTTGTTTTTGACCTTCTTGTCTCCTCCTTACCAAATGCTCCCCCTCCTGGCGGGGCCTTTGCCTTGTGGGTGGGCGTGTGCTCGCCGCTTTGTGTGTGCGCCTTCTTGTGACCCACTGGCCTGTGGCCCGCCAGGCTCCTCTGTCCATGGGATTTCCCAGGCAAGCATAATGGAGCGGGTTGCCATTCCCTTCTTCAGGGGATCTTCCTGACCAGAGATCAAATCCAAGTCTCCGGCATTGCAGGCTGAGCCACTGAGGGCCCCAAATCAGAGCTGCTTATTGAGATTACCCAAACCAGGTTCTTTTCTCAGAAATAGCGTGATCCATGTTCTTTCTCTACTTCTCATTGGGTTGAGAGAGGTTTCTCTTTCTTTGTGTCTCTTTTGGATTCCCCCGTGGCCTGTATGAGTTTGGTGACATGACTTGATTCTGTCCTCTGTCTGATTCTTACACAGTGGTGGTGTTGGGGGTCTCATTGTTTAACTGGGAGAAGGTCAACTGTTTATAGTGGTCTCCTGATTTCACACCAGATATTCATATTCAGGGTGGAAGAGAGGATCAATCAATAATCAATGACCCCAAATCCTTGACTCCGGTGGCCAACTGCCTCCGTGCCGAAGAGTGCTGCATGAGGTGGAGCAGCCCAAACCCATGTTTGATCCTAACGGGGTTAAATCCAGCTCCATGCCAGGAGGCGGGTGGTGTACATTTGCCTGTCTGGCAGTTTCTATGAAGTATGCCAATGAAATTTCTAAGGAGGCACTGTGGGAGCATTTGAGTTGGCATTTTAGCAAATACTCGATTGCCAGAGGTACTCACGGTGGGTGGTTTCCCTTTCCGAGGAGACAGTTTTGCTCCTGCTGGTCTGCAGAGAGTCTGTGAAAGATGAGGCCAGAGCGAGCCCCATGCTCGCGTTCTCTTTTATGGTTACATTTTTCTCGTTCACAAGTCAGTGGCACCTGCAAATGGAAGGCTCGCTGAGGTAGCACCTGGCTGATTAGCAACTTGTGCTTGGTCCCCCGACGCACACTGACCGTTAAATTACCTCCTATCCTGCTGGGGCCCCGCGGCCGCCACCCAGGGGCCAGCAGAGGTCACCCCAGTATGGCGGCCGCGGCCTGTGTTTTCCCACAGCCTGTCACATGTAACCAGCCCGGCGACTTTGACAAAGCACCGCAGGGTGACCTGGTAGTCTCGGGTCAGAGTGAGAGAAATTGGTGTTGTACCAAGATGTATGTTAATACATATATTATTTATATGGGCATTAGCGAATGCTATTGTTGCCTCAGCACAAACCCAGGCCCAGGGATTGGCCTTGGGGGTCCAACAAGCTCACTTTCTCATCTTTCTCCCCACCCCCTCCTCGCTCATGAATAATTAAAAACTTAAATTACTTGCCATGTACAAAATTCATATGCTGGGGAAAATAGCTACATGAAAATTAATTTTCTGTTCTGTGAGACTGACGGGAAATCAATTAATCTTGATGTATTATTTTATGCAGAACAGGGTGCAAGAACCTGCAGAGAGAATGACTACAGCTGTTCTTGTTGGTCGGGCCATATATTATCATTGGCGGGTTTGACAGCTTCTGAAGGAAATGGCTGAGGGGTATCAGGCAGGTGAATCAACTGTAAAAATTTATTGGAGGATACAAACTGTTTCCAGGGGACTGATATAAAACTCACACTTGAGAACTGAAGTATTGAATGTTTTTGTGACTGAAGCAGCTTGTTGTCAATATTTATAGCTTTTCTCTTTGTTACACGTCCTATTTGTTTGATTAACTAGTCAGATGTTAGTGTCTGTCTGTAATTTATCTGTTGTGCCTTCTGTAGCATTTTTATACATAAAGATTTACCACTAGATAAATAAGGCAGCTCACACAATGCAATATGCTAAATAAAATGACAGAGCTGTTTACAGCATGTTACAAGTTTTATAACTCACGAGGTAGATCAGTAACTTTTGTTTACGGGTGTCACAGTTAGTTGAAACATGTCTCAATGTATTAACTACTATGGGGATGAACAGGGCCCTCTTAAATAAGCAGAGATTATAATCAACACATACCTCATGGTAAATCATTTAAGAGGCTCTATAAAAACATCTATGTACAGCCATACATTATGCATACATTTCTGAAATAAAATAAAATAAATGTGTGCTTTTAGAATAGGATGTAGTTACATTCCTTTGCCTTGCCGTTGTCATCAACTTCCCCCATGGATGATGAAGATGCGGTGTTCAGACAAATGCTGACGCAGACAGACGGGAGCAGGCTGCCGAGGGGCGGTGGCTGGCAGGTGACTTCAGGAAAGGCTGCTGGGAAAGCTTGTGTGTGCCGGAGGCATTACCGGGCAGCATGGTGGCTGGTGGGCTGGGCAGTCCGAGCTGCTCATCCTCCTGCAGCCCTAGGGTGGGTCCTTGAGGCTGATCACATGGCCTTTCGGGAGCCCCTGCCTGGTCTGTGGATCTAGGGAGACCCCATGAGAGCCAATGCATAGCATGTTTCACCAAGAGCCCCAGTGTGACTACCTGCTTCTCATCTGTCACCAGGCAAGGTGGGGGCTAAGAAGCAGGAGGACTATTGGCCTGCTAGGAGATTGGCATAAGCACTAGGGTGCCCCCATCCCTACATCGAGGGTTGAATAGTTATCTTGTGCTGGGTGGTGTACTCTCCAGATATCAGGCTCAGGGAGTTGCAACTAAGAATTCCAACTCCTATTGGTCAGTGTCAGACCACACTCAGTAAATACCCTTTGAGACAGATGACATGGTTTGTTATTCAACTGCTAATAATTCATAAATGGCTTTCGTTAATAGGACTTAATGTGGAGGGCATTATGACAGTTTACCACCTTTTTAATAGAAGAATAGAAAGGGTTGTGAGAGGCACGCTGAGGGTACCTTGCATTTGGTCTGCTCTTTTTACTCTTTCTGAAGCCTCTCATATATGTGGAATGTAGTTAATCAGGATATTAAGGTATGTTTGGTAATTTATAAGAGGGAATTTTTTGGTCTAACCAGTTTGAAGGCAGTGGTTGGGGGTGGCTATGTAACAAATTACCACAAACTTAATGGCTTGACATTTATTTATTTAATGTTTATTATCTGTAAGGGAGGCAGGCTTGCCTAGGTTCTTGGTTTAGGTATTTTAAGGCTAAAATCAAGATGCTTATCAAGATGCATTTTTCACCTGGAGAGTCTGGGAGCTCAACTTCTGAGCTCATTCAGGGTGTTGGTAGAATTCAGTTTCTTATCTTTGTAGGACTGACGTCTTCATTTTCTTGGTGGCTGTTTGCTAGAGTTCACTCTGAGAATATTCACTCTGAGAATATTCACTCTGGTGAATAATCACTCTGGTGAATATTCTCAGGCTCTTTCCTCAGGTCCCCCTCTTCCCCCACGCCACTTCTTTAAGCAAGGTCCATCTCCTGTTGATGCCTCCTTACACTTCAAGTAGTTCTGACTTCCTCAGAGAAAATCCCTGCTTAAAAAAAAAAAAAAAGGCTTACATGATTGGATTATCTAGTTAATTCTCTATATCTTACAGCCAATTGATGAGTAAGTTAACTATAGCTGCAAATACTCTTTTACTATTTGACATAATCATGGAAGTACCACCATGGGGCAAAGGTTGTGGAAGTCATCCTCGAATACTATCTACCAAGGAGTATTTGGTGTGATGTTTATGATGTGGATTTTTAGAGCAGTGCTGTTCTTTGTCTTTTTGGCCTGATGTACTCTGCATATAATTTAAGTAAGTGGGGTGACAATAAATATAAGCAGTCTTGACATACTCCTTTCCCAATTTTTAACCAGTCCATTTTTCCAAGGTCCATATAATCAAAGCTATGGTTTTTCCAATAGTCATGCACGGATGTGAGGTTGGACCCTAAAGAAGGCTGAGCATCAAAGAATTGATGCTTTCAAACTGTGGTACTGGAGAAGATTCTTGAGAGTCCCTTGAGGGATCAAACCAGTCCATCCTAAAGGAAATCAACCCAGAGTATTCACTGGAAGGACTGATGCTGAAGCTGAAACTCCAGTACTTTGGCCATTTGATGCAAAGAGCTGACTCATTGGGAAAGATCTTGATGCTGGGAAAGATTGAGGGCAGGAGGAGAAGGGAGTGACAGAGGATGAGATGGTTGGATGGCATCACTAACTCAGTGGACTTGGATTTGAGCAAACTCCAGAAGATAGTGAAGGACAGGGAAGCCTGGCGTGCTGCAGGCCATGGGTTGCAGAGTTGGACACAACTTAGGGACTGAACAACAACAATTCTTAGTCTTTACCTTTCTTTTTGAACCCACAACCTGATCTGGAAAGAAGAGGGCCAGCTCTGTGTGCGTTCTGTCAACAAGTATATGTGGAATGCCTGCTATACATAGTGAGCCCTATGGGCAGGAGGTAAAAATCTCTGTAAGATATAAATTTCCGTACTCTCTCCACAACAAAGCTTTTCATACACATACACTCATCCCGTGAGATCATTAACCAATCAAGGCACTTAAGGACAGGTTCTAAGTGAAGTGGCCTGGAGTGGGAGGGTAAACCCCTGCAAAGTGAAGGGGGCAGGAGAAGGCTTCAAGGGAGCAAGTGGTCAGCAAGCTGTGAATCAGCCACACAGCTGGACCAGCTGGAGAGGAAGGGGCCAGGGCACAAAAGTTACAGAGAGGTTACTGTTGGGGAAACAGTGGGAAGTTAAGTGGAGGTGGAGTAGGGAGTGTTTTGCCACTTTTGATTAGACCTCTAGCCCCTTGTGGAGGTGAGTGGGAGGTGCACTGCTGTTGATGATGTTCAGCCAAAGGAGGACAAAGAAATCATGTGACATTCCTTACTCTTTTTTTTTGAAAAGGTATTTGAATGTTTTATTCCCATAACATTTTTTAATATAAATTTATTATTTTAATTGGAGGTTAATTACTTTACAATATTGTATTGGTTTTGCCATACATCAACATGAATCTGCCATGGGTATACACGTGTTCCACATCCTGAACCCCCATCCCTCCCCTTACCATCCCTCTGGGTCGTCCCAGTGATCCAGCCCCAAGCATCCAGTATCACGCATCAAACCTGGACTGGCGATTCATTTCATATATGATATTATACATGTTTCAATGCCATTCTCCCAAATCATCCTACCCTCTCCCTCTCCCACAGAGTCCAAAAGACTGTTCTATATATCTGTCTCTCTTTTGCTGTCTTGCATACAGGGTTCTCATTACCATCTTTCTAAATTCCATAAATATGCATTAGTATACTATATTGGTGTTTTTCTTTCTGACTTACTTCACACTGTATAATTGGCTTCAGTTTCATCTACCTCATTAGAACTGACTGAAATGTATTCTTTTTAATGGCTGAGTAATACTCCATTGTGTATATGTACCACAGCTTTCTTATCCATTCTTCTGCTGATGGACATCTAGGTTGCTTCCATGTCCTAGCTATTGTAAACAGTGCTGCAATGAACATTGGGGTACACGTGTCTCTTTCAATTCTGGTTTCCTCGGTGTGTATGCCCAGCAGTGGGATTGCTGGGTCATAAGGCAGTTCTATTTCCAGTTTTTTAAGGAATCTCCACACTGTTCTCCATAGTGGCTGTACTAGTTTGCATTCCCACCAACAGTGTAAGAGGATTCCCTTTTCTCCACACCCTCTCCAGCCTTTACTGCTTGTAGACTTTTGGATCGTAGCCATTGTGACTGGCGTGAAATGGTACCTCACTGTGGTTTTGATTTGCATTTCTCTGATAATGAGTGATGTTGAGCATCTTTTCATGTGTTT
>SJXQ01011188.1:272641-334778 GCA_006408695.1 Aepyceros melampus | reverse complement strand
TTTCTCTGATAATGAGTGATGTTGAGCATCTTTTCATGTGTTTGTTAGCCATTTGTATGTCTTCTTTGGAGAAATGTCTATTTAGTTCTTTGGCCCATTTTTTGATTGGGTCGTTTATTTTTCTGGAATTGAGCTGCATAAGTTGCTTGCATATTTTTGAGATTAGTTGTTTGTCCGTTGCTTCATTTGCTATTATTTTCTCCCATTCAGAAGGCTGTTTTTTCACCTTGCTTATAGTTTCCTTTGTTGTGCAGAAGCTTTTAATTTTAATTAGGTCCCATTTGTTTATTTTTGCTTTTATTTCCAGTATTCTGGGAGGTGGGTCATAGAGGATCCTGCTGTGATTTATCTAACACCACACACAAAAATAAACTCAAATTTGATTAAAGACTTAAACTTAAGAACAGAAACTATGAAACTGCTAGAGGAGAACATAGGCAAAACACTCTCCGACATAGGTAACTCCTCTTAATCACCCTCGAGGTCTAAGCTAAAATGTCCTTTCCTTCGGGAAGGCTTTCTGGCTTCTCCTATTAGGTCTGGTTCTTCTGCTATTTGTTCCCTTTGGCTTCTCTATTCTTCCATCATAACATTGATTGTTGTTGTTTAGTTGCTAGGCTGTGTCTGACTCTTTTGTGACCCCATAGCCTACCTGGCTCTCTGTCCATGGGATTTCCCAGGCAAGAATATTAGGGTGGATTGCCATTTCCTTCTCCAGGGGATCTTCCCGACCCAGGGATCAAACCCATATCTCCTGCATTGACAGGCAGTTTCTTTACCACTGAGCCACCTGGGAAGCCCTATAACATTGATTATATTTTAACAACTCATGTACTTGTCTTTGTTTCTAAACAGCAAGCCCCAGTAAATGAAGCACAGTTAGCAAAGACTCAGGCACATAGATAGTAGGTGAGTAAATCATTTTTGAATGAGTTAATGAATGAGTGAATATGTTTAAATTTCATTAGTCAACTCATGAAAGCCAGGTCAGCCCGTGTGTCTGTTGAAGTTAGAAGGAAGGTTCATTTGTTGTTTCTCTGTCAAAGGAGGGTATGCTCCCCAGATGAAACAGACTTGTCATCAGGTTCCCAGGTTTATCCTTCAGTATCCTCTCAGGAGTTTTATCCAGTGGTGGAGGTCCTATAATGAGAGCTCCTGGTATGGATACTAGAATTGCTCAAGCAGTTTAAATGTAGTCACAGGGACCTAAAGTGTTATGTTTTTGCTGGAGTGGGAGGGGAGGCAGAGAAGCCAGACCATTAAAAGGGAGGGAGGGTGNACTCCTGAAAATCAGCTCCGCTGGCCTTCCAAGCAAATGCTCCATGGGTGTTTGTAGAAATGCACATAATTCTCAGGTCTGTAACCATCTGGGGAGCCTACAAAGCATGGAGAATTTACAGGATGCAGTCTGTAGTTTACTAAACAATAATTTCCACAGCAAGACACTATGTCTTTTCTACCTGACAAGTCTTTGCTCCTTCTTGATTCCTCAGGCAAACCAGGTCCTCCAGAGCTTCCTGCAGTCACAGGGAGGAGTAGAGGAAGCCATCCTGCAGGCAGACCAGGCCCTCACTGATGGGGACAAGGCCATGGCAGGTACAGGGGAGGACTGAGCTCTCAGAGGGGAAGGTGGCTCCTGAGTTGTCTTTTGGCAGGTGTGGGAGCAAACATTTCCTGACACCAGAGCTTCCTCTTCTTCCATGGAACCTCTCTGCTAAATATGGAAGTAAATGGGGGAGTTTGGGTTATATGTACATCCAATTAGTGCTTTACATCATATGCTGAAACGTGTTGTCTGATGCGGTAGCAGGAACAGTCAGACTTCATTCCACAATATTAAATCCACTTTATCTCTGAGCAAAGGAGGTGACAGCTCAACATAAGTCATGTTCTCCCCTCTTTAAAATTCTTGTGAAACAGCTGAATGTGCCAAGAAGAATGCAGCTGAGAGGGAACAGGAGCTGCTAAGAGAGAAACAGAATGAAGAAGAACAAAAAAGGAGGCACAAGAGAGAAGCTTCAAAGAAAATCTGGCCCAACTGCAAGAGAAGATGGAAAGGGAAAGAGAAAACCTTCTGAGAGAGCAGGAAATGATGCTGGAGCACAAGCTGAAGGTAAGTCTAGATGGGCCTGGGTGGGGCCTGATGGGGAGACCCTAACTCCTCAGCAATAAAGGGACAGGAATTTGACCTTAAGTCAGATCCCAAAAGGAAATACAAAAACATAGGATTCACTGTAACATCAAAGAGATGTGAATCGGTTTATGTCTGTAAGACTCAGCATCTTCTGTAGTATTAGGGTTTGAATGGGAGCAATAACATGGCCCAGGCTCCTGGACTGCTGTTCATGGTGATTATAGCATCACATTTGTTCACATGTGAATAGGACCTCAGTCTTAGAGTCCTTAGAATTTGGGATACAACTGTTAGAGACCTGGAATAGTTCCATCTGCTCCTGAAAATATCAGATTGTGCCTGGGATAAAATACTGGATGCCAAAAGCTGTAAACTTTGCTACATTTGTTTCCTGATCAGATCTCCTGATTCATTTTATACATCTAAACTAAATGCATTCTTTGTCCCTGCCTGGAGTTTGATAGCTAGAGTTCTGAAGTGAGTCAGCAGTGCCATTTTGGTGACATGTGTGTGGTCATTCTACCTCAGTGAAACTGACAAATATTTGGAACTCACCTACATGTTCTCCCAAAGTGTATTTATAAGGCTGGAATCTCTCCCTGGGGTAGTTTTCAGACCTGACCTATACCCAACTTCTCTGTACCCAAGAAGATGGTGTTGAAGGAAGGAACATGGGAAACTTTAAACCCTGGATGCTCTCCCATCCATGTTGCAAATGTTTGCAAATATTAGAATAATATAAAAAAAAATCTAAAGTGTTAGAGACATAGACACACATGCATATCAACTGTAGTTGTTTGACACAAAATGCTGATTTGGGGTATTTTCAAAAAGGGACTCTCCTTTTTACAGATGCAAAAAGAGTTACTCACAGATGGATTCAAAAGGAAGCTCAGGCATTAGATAAAGAGATAGATCAACTAAAAGAAGGTATTCAAACAACTGAAAAGTCCTTCAATATTTCAGAAGTCCTTGATATGGCGAGCATGACATTAACTGCAGTACTCCCTGGGACTTATAAAGTATTTGGTATGGGGCTGAAACTTCTCAGTGATCGTATGAAAGGGGCTGAGAACCCCTACTAAGTATATTTTGAAAGGCTTCTTATGATTTAGTAGTGTAACACTACAGTTCATTTTTAAAATATATATGTCATGATAGTTTAGTTCAAGAGGAGCTTAAAAACTGATTATCAAAGAATTACTAAAGTTATTACAAAAGGAATTACCAGTGCTTGATATGCAAAAAAAAAAAAAAAAACCCACACAATTTTGAATGAAAATTCTAGCAATCAGAATCCAACAACCCATTAAAAAGATCATACACCGTGACCAAGTGGGCTCTCTCCCAGGGATGCAAGGATTCTTCAATATCCTCAAATCAATCAATGTAATACACCACATTAACAAATTGAAAAATAAAAGCCATATGATTATCTCAATAGATGCAGAGAAAGCTTTTGACAAAATTCAACATCCATTTATGATAAAAACTCTCCAGAAAGCAGGAATAGAAGGAACATAACTCAACATAATAAAAGCTATATATGACAAACCCACAGCAAACATTATCCTCAATGGTGAAAAATTGAAAGCATTACCCCTAAAGTCAGGAAGAAGAAAAGGGTGCCCATTTCACCATTACTATTCAACATAATTTTAGAAGGTTTTGCCATAGTAATCATAGCAGAAAAAGAAATAAAAGGTATTCAAATTGGAAAAGAAGTAAAACTCGCACTGTTTGCAGATGACATGATCTTCTACATAGAAAACCATAAAGACTCCACCAGAAAATTACTAGAGCTAATCAATGAATATAGTAAAGTTTTGGGATATAAAATCAACACAGAAATCCCTTGCATTCCTATACACTAATAATGAGAAAGTAGAAAAAGAAATTAAGGAAACAATTCTATTCACCATTGCAACAAAAAGAATAAAATATTTGTGAATATATCTACCTAAAGAAACTAAAGACCTATATACAGAAAACTATAAAGCACTGATGAAAGAAATCAAAGAGGACACTAATAGATGGAGAAATATACCATGTTCATGGATCAGAAGAATCAATATAGTGAAAATGAGTATACTACCCAAAGCAATCTACAGATTCAATGCAATCCCTATCAAGCAATAAACAGTATTTTTCATAGAGCTAGAAAAAATAATTTCACAATTTGTATGGAAATACAAAAAAAGAAAAAAAAAAGGAAAAAAAAAACCTCAAATAGCCAAAGCAATCTTGAGAAAGAAGAATGGAACTGGAGGAATCAACCTGCCTGACTTCAGGCTCTACTACAAAACCACAGTCATCAAGACAGTATGGTACTGGCACAAAGACAGAAATATAGATCAGTGGAACAAAATTGAAAGCCCAGAGATAAATCCACACACCTATGGACACCTTCTCTTTGACAAAGGAGGCAAGAATATACAATGGATTAAAGACAATCTCTTTAACAAGTGGTGCTGGGAAAACTGGTCAACCACTTGTAAAAGAATGAAACTAGAACACTTTCTAACACTGTACACAAAAATTAACTCAAAATGGATTAAAGATCTAAACGTAAGATCAAAAACCATAAAACTTCTAGAGGAAAACATAGGCAAAACACTCTCTGGCATAAATCACAGCAAGATTCTCTATGACCCATCTCCCAGAAAACTGGAAATAAAAGCAAAAATAAACAAATGGGACCTAATTAAAATTTAAAGCTTCTGCACAACAAAGGAAACTGCAAGCAAGGTGAAAAGACAGCTTCAGAAAGGGAGAAAATAATAGCAAATGAAGCAACTGACAAAGAACAAATCTCAAAAATATACAAGCAACTCCTGCAGCTCAATTCCAGAAAAATAAACAACCCAATCAAAAAATGGACCAAAGAACTAAATAGACATTTCTCCAAAGAGGACACACAGATGGATAACAAACACATGAAAAGATGCTCAAACATCACTTATTATCAGAGAAATGCAAATGAAAACCACAATGAGGTACCATTTCACACCAGTCAGAATGGCTGCGATCCAAAAGTCTACAAGCAATAAGTGCTGGAGAGGGTGTGGAGAAAAGGGAACCCACTTACACTGTTGGTGGGAATGCAAACTAGTACAGCCACTATGGAGAACAGTGTGGAGATTCCTTAAAAAACTGGAAATAGAGCTGCCTATGACCCAGCAATCCCACTGCTGGGCATACACACCGAGGAAGCCAGAACTGAAAGAGACACGGGTACCCCAATGTTCATCACAGCACTGTTTATAATAGCCAGGACATGGAAGCAACCTAGATGTCCATCAGCAGATGAATGGATAAGAAAGCTGTGGTACATATACACAGTGGTGTATTACTCAGCCATTAAAAAGAAAACATTTGAATCAGTTCTAATGAGGTGGATGACGCTGGAGCCGATTATACAGAGTGAAGTAAGCCAGAAAGAAAAACACCAATACAAGGACATGGAAGCAACCTAGATGTCCATCAGCAGATGAATGGATAAGAAAGCTGTGGTACATATACACAGTGGAGTATTACTCAGCCATTAAAAAGAATACATTTGAATCAGTTCTAATGAGGTGGATGAAACTGGAGCCAATTATACAGAGTGAAGTAAGCCAGAAAGAAAAACACCAATAGAGTATACTAATGCATACATATGGAATTTAGAAAGATGGTAATGATAACCCTGTATGTGAGACAGCAAAAGAGACACAGATGTAGTGAACAGTCTTTTGGACTCTGTGGGAGAGGGAGAAGCTGGGATGATTTGAGAGAATGGCATTGAAACATATATAATATCATATATGAAACGAATCACCAGTCCAGGTTCAATGCATGATAGTGGATGCCTGGGGCTGGTGCACTGAGGGATGAAAACCACAATGAGGGTTTGGTACGGGGATGGAGGGACCCAGAGGGATGGTACAGGGAGGGAGGAGGGAGGGAGGTTCAGGATGGGGAACACGTGTATACCTGTGGCGGATTCATGTTGATGTATGGCAAAACCAATACAATATTGTAAAGTAATTAAACTCCAATTAAAATAAATAAATTTATATTTTTTAAAAAATGGAAACAAGTTGGAAGATAATGACTAATTATAGATAAGTGTTAGGAAAAGCAAGAAACAAATGAGAAGAGGAAGAACATTCGCTGTCTATAATAAAGTCTTGGAGATCAACTCTTTAAATTATAATAAGTCCTTATAAATCAATGAGGAAAGAACAACCAACACATTTTTAAATGGGCAAAAATATACCAACAGAATAAATATGTTTAACTTTATTGATTATAAATGATGTACAAGTTAAAATTAGGAGGGACATGTGTCACCTCCCTGATGGGCCAGAAGGAAGAGTTTGGAAAGGACACTGGCTGGCAATGGTACCAGGAAATTGGGGGTCTCTGATAAATGCTAGAGAGAGTGCAAATTGGTACAGATATGTATCAAAGATTTAAATGCGAGTACTGCTGATACAGAAGTCCATGTTTAGCCATTTATCTTACAGATTTTTTACCCAAGTTGCAAATGACATACGTAGCAGTTATTTGTCACAAAATTGTTGTAATTCCAGAAGACTGGAAACTTCAAATTTCCTCTGTCATATACTAGTGAGATAAATCCTGAGACACACTTAAATGCAGGAAAACTCTATAGTCACTGAATTGAAAAGTGAAACTCTATTTATGCTAACATGAAAAAAATCTCAAGATGCAGAAAGTGTGTATAGTTGTACTGCTGATTGAAAAAATAATGAATATGTGCACATATTATCATCTATCTTGGAAAATAAGAAAGAAATTGGTATCTGTGGGTACAAATGAGATAAATATGATAACATGAGAGGATAAACTAACTTCATGGCATATTCCTCTGTGACTTTTATACTTTGTAAGAATTCTTACTTATTGAAACATAAACACAGTTATTAAAATTAAAAACAGAAGCAGTAATGCACAGATTGGAAAAGAGACTTCTCTTCAAGAATATGGGAAATAGCTTCTTAAGGAAGCAGGACTAGTAAAGTGTCATGAGCTCCTTTGATCTCTTGAGGTTCAGATTATATTCTGGTAGTTGTGTGAACACTGAGTGTAACACAGGCAAGAACATTTAAACAACCAATCTGCAGTCTGGGGAAGTCCTGCTCTGAAGCAAAGGCCTGGTCCATGGTGAGCAGCTGTGGCAAGTCCTCTGGGCTTGAGGTTCTCTCAGGGCCTGGGTCCTCTCTGGGGTGGGGAGCAACAGGAGTGAACCTTGGAACATGCACAGCTAGCAGAGCCATGACTCCTCCCTGCTTACGTCCTGTTCGTGCAAGGAAGTTGGGGTCTGTTCAGTTCTCCGGACATATCACATGTTTTAAGCCACACTGACTTCATTGTTAATTCTTATGCCACTTAACAAACTCCTTGCTATTAATCAGGTAAGAAGACCTCCTGTACAAAATCACCTTCAAATGTTTCATTCTAGATTTGGTCAATTCACATTCTATTAATCACCCTATGGGCATTAATTAGAGTCAGCATCTAAACATAAAGAGCACACTTATTATTCTGAAATATTTTAATGTAATTACCACTTGGAAAAAATAACTTTTTCCAGTTCCAACCTGCTTGTTTTCTGAATCTTGGTTTCCTACTTGCTCACTAGAATAAAACACCTTTATTGCACCCAAACACTAAATCAATTACCCCTGGTTTCTGTCTAAACCAAGAGGACTAGTAAAATCTCTTATTGCAGCTTCATTTCTATGTAAGCAACTCTATTAATTCATCTATGTACATCAAACACTCTGTATGACAGATATTGTGTAATGTCATTCATTGCTTTATACTCACCTAACAAATGTACGACAATGGATTTCAATACCCATCACCTAGAAGGAAATTTTCTCTTGAAAATAAATCTTTCTCTTTTCCAAAGGAAAAGTATTTTCCTGTTGTGCGTGTGTTATTTGATGATTATAAAAGAATTCAAAATCATTTTTAAAATTCACTATTCACAGGAAAGTATGAAAGTAATAAGCTACAATCCTAACAATAAGATAGAAATGCTATTTATAATGGAATACATAATTTATTTGCTGTACAAATATTTTTATAAAGAGAACAGTTATGTACCTATTATGAATTTGTTTATTCACAATAAACATACCCAAATTTATCTACAGACAGTAACTTTGGTCATCTGGAAAGGGGTGTGAAATGTAGGCAAAAAATTCAATCCTTCATATTATTGGTAAATTAAAAGAGTTAGAGAAATTCCTCTTCTTAATGATTTATAAAGAGGACATTTTTTATATTATTCAATAAACTATACCTAGCACGTACCTATTGGAGAAGGCAATGGCACCCGACTCCAGTACTCTTGCCTGGAAAATCCCATGGACGAAGGAGCCTGGTAGGCTGCAGTCCATGGGGTCGCAATGAGTCGGGCACGACCAAGCGACTTCACTTTCATTTTTCACTTTCATGCACTGAAGCTGGAGAATCCCAGGGACAGTGGAGCCTGGTGGGCTGCCATCTATGGGGTCGCACAGAGTCAGACATGACAAGCGACTTAGCAGCAGCAGCAGCAGCATGTGCCTATGGGCTTCCCTGGTGGCTCAGAGGTAAAGAATCCGCCTGCAATGCAGGAGCCACAGGTTTGATCCCTGGGTCAGGAAGATACCTTGGAGGAGGAAATGGCAACTATAGACTATAATGGCTAGAAAGGATAAAATCATGTCATTTATAAATCTAACTGCCTTTCTATGGCAGTTTTTAGCCAATATAGAGGAGGACCTGGTCAGAAAGCATGTGCACTCCCATCTGAACCTGCTGTTTTTCCCTGGAAGGGACTGGATACCCCCACGTGCTCTGGGTTCCTTGAGTTTCTATGTCAGAAAACTATACAGCAATGAAGTAAATACCTTTGGCCCACAGAACAATGATACTGTTTAAAATAGTGAAGAAACAGTCAGTAATTGGCAATACTTCGGTGGCTCAGAGGTTAAAGCGTCTGCCTGGAATGCAGGAGACCAGGGGTCTATCCCTGGGTCGGGAAGATCCCCTGGAGAAGGAAATGGCAACCCACTCCAGTACTCCTGCCTGAAGAATCCCATGGAGGGAGGAGCCTGGTAGGCTACAGTCCATGGGGTCGCAAAGAGTCAAACACGACTGAGTGACTTCACTTTCACTTTCTTTCGGTTGTCACCATAATTGTCAGTTGCCTAAGGAGCTTCTGTTGAAATAAAACTGTACTTTTGATATGAAGATCCATTTCTCACTGAACATGACAGTCCCAGGCTGACAGACTGTGGCATCTACAGCATGACTCTGTTTTCTTAAGGGTTGTGAGTTAAGGTTCAGTTGCCACTTCTCTGACCAAAGTCTCTGGAATAAGTTCCACAGCTGGTCCACTCCCCAAAGACCCTCTGGTGTCGCCAGAGGAACACCCTAAATACCGGAAGTCTGGATGGTCTGGTAAAGGGGGTGACGGGGCAGTGAGGAGTTCTGCTTCCCCATCAAGTTTCTCCGACACACATAGCAAGTAATGCAAACAAGAAACGGGCACACCCATTTGTGCCACGAAGTGATCATGGTTTAGAGAAATGAGTGGTTAAGAGTGAGGGATGAACAATTACAGCAGAGTGAAAGCAATCTGCCCGACTCTGATGTGCAGTCCTAAGTGGTTGTCTGTTGGAATAAAGTTATATATATCTCAAGACAAAGTTCCAGGTGAAAGGCCTCTTCCATACTTCATAATTAATAAACATGTTAAATTACTGATGGAATCAAAGATCTATACAAGTACTTGTTGAGCAATTCTGTAGGAAGGCAACATCATAATCATTCTTTCAACACAACATTTTGTAGAAGTGAGCTTCCCAGTGTTCTACCAACATTGGGAAGAAGTGGGCTACTCTGGACATTTCTACATTCCTTACTCCTTCTCCTCAGACTTGTGTATGGCCTGCTTCACAAAGGTCTCTCATCTGTTAACTGAGTATTACATAGTCCTCACAGGATGTATTTAAGTCAATTCTTCAGTGCTACAGATGGGTTGCAGGAACTCATTAGAATTGCAAACAACACAAGAGACTTCTCTTCAAGAACACAAGTTATGACTTTGTAAAGAAGCAGGACTGAAAAGACAGTGTCAGGGGGTCTCCTTTGGTCTCCTCAGGCTCATGTTCAATTCTGCTAGTTGTGTGAACTTTGAGTATAACACAGGCAAGAACATTTAAGCAATCAGTCTGCAGCCTGGGAAAGTCCTGCTCTGTGAAGCAAAGGCCTGGTCCTTGGTGAGCAGCTGTGAGCAAATGCGGCAGGTCCTCTGGACTTAAAGTTTTCTCAGGGCCTGGTCCTCCCTGGGGTGGGGAGAGGTAGGGCAACAGGAGTGAACCTGGGAACATGCAAAGCTGGCAGGAGCCATGGCTTCCTACCTTACTTCCTGTTCAGAAAAGGGGCTGGAGCTTGCTCAGTTCTCCTAACCGGTCACATGTTTTAAGCCACACAGATGTCATTGTCATTATTATTATTGACTCTCATGCCATTTCACATCTCCAGGGGATCTTCCCCACCCAGGAATTGAACTCAGGTCTCCTGCATTGCAGGTGGATTATTTACCAGCTGAGCCATAAGGGAAGCCCAAGACACTGGAATGGGTAGCCTATCCCATCTCCAGGGGATCTTCCCCACCCAGGAATCAAACCAGGGTCTCCTGCAATGCAGGCCTATTCTTTACCAACTGAGCTATTAGGAAAGCCCATCACCAACTCGATGGACATCAGTTTGGTGGCGTCACTGACTTGATGGACATGAGTTTGAGCAAGCTCCAGGAGTTAGTGATGAACAAGGAAGCCTGGCCTGCTGCAGTCCATGGGGTCGTGAAGAGTCAGTATGACTGACCATGAACTGATGCCACTTAGCAAACTCCATGTTGTTAATTCAGAGGACTTCCTGTACAAAACCAACTTATCTTAAAATGTTTTACTCTAGATTTGTCAAGTCACATTCTGTTAACCACCCTATGAGAATAAATTGGAGTCCACATTTAAACATACACAACACACTATTATTCTGAAATATTTTGATGTTAATTACCACATGGGAAAAATAATTTTTTCCAGCCCAACCTACTATTGTTCTGAATCTTTGTCTCCAACTTACACATGGCCAGAGGATCCTGGTGGGATATAGTCCATGGGGTCGCAGAGAATCAGACACAACTTAATGACTAAGCATGCACACATGAACTTACTAGGATAAAACACCTTCACTGTACCCTGCAACTTCATCAGTTGCTCCTGCTTTCAAGACAAACCAAGAGAAATAAAATCCCTCGTGGTGACCACATTTCCTATGTAACCTACCTAAGATAATTCATCTGTGTACATTGAACACTATATAAGACTGACTTTGTACAATGTCACTGATTATTAAATACTTGTATATAAAAAAAGATGAATTTCAATACCAAACACCTAGCAGAAACTTTTTTCTTAAAATAAAAGATTTTTTTCAAAAGATAATTACTTTACGATTATGTATATGTTCTTCCATGACTATAAAATAATTCCATCATTTAAAAAATTCATTAGTCATAGAAAGAATAAAAATAATAAACTAAAACCCCAACCATGAACCAGAAATTCTAAGAATGACACATATAGTAATCAAGGTTTTTATTATTAGTTTATAAATGTTTCCATAAATAGAATAATTTTGTACCTATTATGAATTGAATATTCACAACAAACATGCCCAAATTTATCTATACACAATAACTTTGGTCATCTGGAAAGGGATATGTAGTGTAGGCAGGAAATTCATTCTCTGAAAGTGAAGAGACGGAAACAGATATTCCATGCAAATAGAGACCAAAAGAAAGCAGGAGTGGCAATACTCATATCTGATAAAATAGGCTTTAAAACAAAGGCTGTGAAAAGAGACAAAGAAGGCCACTACATAATGATTAAAGGATCAATCCAAGAAGAAGATATAACAATTATAAATGTATATGCACCCAACATAAGAGCACCACAATATGTAAGACAAATACTAACAACTATGAAAGGGGAAATTAACAAAAACACAATAATAGTGGGAGACTTTAATACCCCACTCACATATATGGACAGATCAACGAAACAGAAAATTAACAAAGAAACACAAACTTTAAATGATACAATAGACCAATTAGACCTAATTGATATCTATAGAACATTTCACCCCAAAACAATGAATTTCACCTTTTTCTCAAGTGCTCACGGAATCTTCTCCAAGATAGATCACATTCTGGGCCATAAAGTTAACCTTGATAAATTCAAGAAAATTGAAGTCATTCCAAGCATCTTTTCAGACCATATTGCATTAAGATTAGATCTCAATTACAGGAAAAAAATTTTAAAAATTCCAACATATGGAGGCTGAACAACACACTTCTGAATAATCAACAAATCACAGAAGAAATCAAAAAAGAAATCAAAATATGCATAGAAACAAATGATAACAAAAACACAACAACCCAAAACCTGTGGGACACTATAAAAGCAGTGCTAAGAGGAAAGTTCATAGCAATACAGGCATACCTCAAGAAACAAGAAAAAAGTCAAATAAATAACTTAACTCTACACCTAAAGCAACTAGAAGATGAAGAAATGGAGAATCTCAGGGTTAGTAGAAGGAAAGAAATCTTAAAAAATTAGGGCAGAAATAAATGCAAAAGAAACAAAAGAGACCATAGCAAAAATCAACAAAGCCAAAAGCTGGTTCACAAATAAATAACTTAACTCTACACCTAAAGCAACTAGAAAAGGAAGAAATGGAGAACCCCAGAGCTAGTAGAAGGAAAGAAATCATAAAAATTAGGGCAGAAATAAATGCAAAAGAAACAAAAGAGACCATAGCAAAAATCAACAAAGCCAAAAGCTGGTTCTTTGAAAGGATAAATAAAATTGACAAACCATTAGCCAGACTCATCAAGAAACAAAGGGAGAAAAATCAAATCAATAAAATTAGAAATGAAAAGGGAGAGATCACAACAGACAACACAGAAATACAAAGGATCATAAGAGACTACTATCAGCAACTATATGCCAATAAAATGGACAACATGGAAGAAATGGACAAATTCTTAGAAAAGTACAACTTTCCAAAACTGAACCAGGAAGAAATAGAAAATCTTAACAGACCCATCACAAGCACAGAAATTGAAACTGTAATCAGAAATCTTCCAGCAAACAAAAGCCCAGGTCCAGACGGCTTCACAGCTGAATTCTACCAAAAATTTCGAGAAGAGCTAACACCTATCCTACTCAAACTCTTCCAGAAAATTGCAGAGGAAGGTAAACTTGCAAACTCATTCTATGAGGCCACCATCACCCTAATACCAAAACCTGACAAAGATGCCACAAAAAAAGAAAACTACAGGCCAATATCACTTATGAACATAGATGCAAAAATCCTTAACAAAATCCTAGCAGTCAGAATCCAACAACACATCATTCCTTACTCTTAAAGAAGCGTCCTGAAGGATCCACACCCTCCATCCTTGCCGACAAGCCTTGTGGTGAGTCTCGCTATTCCTGGGGTACAGGGTATTCAGTGTGATAACTCAGTGTGTACCAAAGGTTTGCAGTCTGGGCTGCATGATATCTCATGGGAAGCTTTAAAAAAACATTTACTTATACTCAGAACAAAATTGTTCTGGATGGGGTGGGAGATCAGTGTTTTATTGAAAAATTCTCTGGGAGGTTTTAATGCCATTCAGGCAGGGTGAGAACCATTTTACTGTCTTATAGGTACGCACAAAGTGCTGGGGGACCCCTGCTGTTCTCTGTGTATAGGAGGTGACTTTGGAAGTGGGGTCTTGAAACTTGAGAAGGACTTCACCAAGTTGACAGTGGGAATGGGGCATTTCAGGAGAAGGAGGAAGGAGGTTTACAGTCTGCATGGAGACTGGTGAGAGCCCAGTGGTTCATGCACAATGGAATTGGCACGAGGCTGCTAAGACACAAAGCCAGAAGGATGGATCCGGGTGAACCCTGAAATGAGTACACTTGCATTTTGCAAAAAAACCAAACCAAAACAAAGCAAAACCCTTTACTCTCAAGGCTTTGTGTTGATCCAGCTTGACCTTCCCCTACAAGTTAATCCAAACGACTGAGGTTTGACTCCCATGTTCGGTTTCTCCAGGACTGGCTTTGATTTTTCTCAGAAGTAGAGCTGGTGTTTATTCTCCTAGCAGCTCTGTGTACACACACTACCCATGGAACTGCCTGAGCTGAGCTGCAGTCCCTCTGAGAACTGCTTCCTGTTTGGTCTGGTATCTCCTAAGCCTGCCTTTCTTTCTTGCAGTCTGCAGTTGTAGAAATATGCAAGTTTGAAGTTTGGAGAGATCAATTTTTCATCCTTTCCTTAGTGGGGTAAAGAATATTTCAAACACTGCTGCAGACCAAAGAGCTTGGAGAAGTTTTGAGAAAGCTTGGGAAATAGGCCACATGCTTCACACTTCATTTTCTTTTCCCTCTCTTTATTCATTGTTTTACTTAATTAAAATATTGCAATGCAAGAAGGAGAGATGAGGCAAATATTTAGAGAAGGGAAAGGAAGTGGGTTCATTTTTAAACTGACTTGAAGCAGGCATGGCGTTCATTATTTCATGGTTTGAAATAATTCTGAGTGTTTAGTAAGGTAAATCCCAAAATGTTCTTCCTGCCTGTGAGGCGATAAAAACTGAGCTGGAGCCGGATTGTTCCTGAAAACCCTCGCCAACCTTCCCACCCCCTCACCCCCCGCCTCTCCCTCTCCCAAACCAACGGAAAAATTGGAACATTTTTGGGTCCAAGTTTCACAGATGTTAAGCATTTTGTGATATTACTTAGGGGGTTTCCTGAGCTACATTAAAGTTGAACCACTAGGGTGTTGAAACAGTTGGGCCCATAATAAATAAAATATACATGAAAAGGAATTGCGAGACATTGCCTGTTATGTGCTGGTGACAATTAGGTTACTGCTTTAAAAAATACATATCCTGGACACATCTACAGGCGTTTTTTAGGGAATTTTGAGTAGAAGCAGAGTAAAGGCGGTTGGTAATTTCTCTGGTTGCCTCTGGCAGGTGGACATAATTTAACAATACCCGTCAGATATGACAAATTGTTTGTGAGTTACATTAGGGCCTTAATAAGATCACATCTGTTCATATATCCTCCTTAACCACAGAGCCTGATTTAGAGAGTTTTCATACTGGTACAGTATTGTTGTTTAAATATTTAGAGGGGTCTAGACATGTATCATAAAAGAATAGACTCTTGTGTATAAAAACACAGTCCTTTTATTCTCAGTGTTTTTGCTTTCACGGACCTGCATCATTCTCTCAACTCGAGCAAACCACATGTTGCTCCCGAGAGCCAGGAACATATTTCATCCCCTGTCGGAGTTAGCATCTTAGAGCTGGAAGACGTCTTAGAGACCATCCTCCACTTCCCCTCCTTTTCAGGGTGGGATCTGAGATGGAGGCTGAGTACGGGACTTGTTGAGGGATTCTCACCACACTTGTGGCAGAGCCAGAGTGAGGACTTAATCTGCCAATTTGTACGGTAAGTCCCCTACATACAAACCTTCAGGCTGTGGACTTTCGAAGATACCAAAGGTGGCCCTGTATGCCAACTCTTGTACTGTAACACTGTACAAGATTAAAAATATAAGATTTTTAAGCTGCACTGTAAGATTAAATATATTTTCTATATTTTTTTGTGTGTTTGTTTTTTATGTATTGTTTGTGTGAAAAGTATTATAAGCTTGTTACAGTACAGTACTATGTAGCTGATTTTGTTATTCGGGTACCAGGGCTGTCTTTGTTGGACTTACAAACAAATTGGACTTATGAAGGCACTCTTGGAACAGAACTTGTTCGTATGTCTGGGACTTACTGTCTTTCTCTGACCCTTCCATTATGCTCAAACTTCACTCCGGGCTGGAAAGCGAGGCATCAGCGCAGGAGGAGTCGGCCACGTGTCAGTGTCACTAGCGGCTGTAAAGCTCTTCCAGAGGACGTTTCTGGCCACTGGGAGGCCAGGCTCTGTGTCATGGCTGAAACTTCAGGGCCTGCTCACAGTCCTTCTGGGACCAGGGTGTCCTCTGTCACTTGCCTTCCCCCTGACACAGGTGAATGTCCGCCCTGTCCTGACCACATCGAGCGTGTTCCCGCCTTCACTTGCCCTGTCCCCTCCTTCTGCAGTGGGTGCTGCTTGCTATTTCCAGTTCCCTTCATATCCAGCCTGGAGAGGCTACATTTCATCATGAGGTCTTCCAGCCCACAGCTATTTATTAGGTTGACTCATATGAAAATACTGGTTTGTAGGCTGAAAATAGTCAAATAATGGCAGTTTCATAAGACTGAATGTAAGCTTAGTGTCTTAAACCCCTGTACCACTTCTGACATATTTTACTTACTTTCTTTCTCTCTGTGTACGGGTGTATTTGTGTGTGTATGCATATGTGTTAATCGGGGTGAAAGTCACATAACTGACTTCTTTTTATAATAAACTTTGAAATAACTTTAATTTTATAAGAAAATTTCAAAGTCGGTACAGAGAGTCCCTATAAACCTCTAATTCAGTTCCCCAATGTTGTCTTTTCACATTGGCAGAGTACATTTGTCAAATTTAAGAGAACAATTTTGGAACCCGATTGACTAAAACTCCAAGCTTTATTTGGATTCCGTCAGTTTTCCCATGAAGGCCCTTTTCCGTCCCAGCAGCTGATTCTGCCTCCCAGGCACCACCTTGCATTTTGCTGTTGTGTCTGCTTACTCTCCTCTGGTCTATTAATTCAACCTTCCCTTATTTTTCACGATCTTGACAGTTTTGCAAAGTACTAGCCAGCTGTTTAGTAGAACGTCTCTCAGCTTGGGATGGCCTGCTCTGTTTCCTCATGATTAGATTGGATTATGGGTTTTCAGGGAAAATATCACCTTAGATGGTATTGACTAAAACTCCAAGCTTTATTTGGATTCCGTCAGTTTTCCCATGAAGGCCCTTTTCCGTCCCAGCAGCTGATTCTGCCTCCCAGGCACCACCTTGCATTTTGCTGTTGTGTCTGCTTACTCTCCTCTGGTCTATTAATTCAACCTTCCCTTATTTTTCACGATCTTGACAGTTTTGCAAAGTACTAGCCAGCTGTTTAGTAGAACGTCTCTCAGCTTGGGATGGCCTGCTCTGTTTCCTCATGATTAGATTGGATTATGGGTTTTCAGGGAAAATATCACCTTAGATGGTTTATTATCCCATTATCTCAAGGGGTCATGATCTCAGCTTTGTTTTTCCTGGTGATGTTAATGTCGTCACTTGGTTAAAGCGTTTGTTCTGTTGTTGGCCAAGTTTCTCCTCTGTAGAGATACTATATAAGGTCTCTGTTCATTTTTACCTGTCACCACCAGCTAGACTAACAGCTCTTCATTTGGGAGCAGGAGCATGTTAATTCCTTTTGTACCTTTCATTGTCCCTAATGTTTTATACAGTGTACATGCTCACAGAAGTTAGTTGAGAGGTCATTACATTCATGATTTAATATCAGTCTGGTGGAGGTGTTTTGTTTAAACAAACCAAAACAGCGAAATCCCAGCCCACTGCATTCTCCTTACAACTAGTTTGGTGGTCTTTGTTCCCTGTACTTAAGGGGTAAATTGTAAAATGATTTTAAATATTTTTATCTAAACTGCCATAAAGAAGGGATTACTTGCTGTCTTTGTTAAGATCAGAGTTTTGAGGTCAGAACTCAGGAAAATCTAAGTGTAAATTAGGCATACACACACACACACACATTTTGTAGCTTCTGCTGACTTGCAGCAAGGGTTGTCCCTATATGCAGAGACTCAAAATATTTGTCAGAAGTTCAGATGATTATTGAATGTGTTGCCCACAGGATTCTAATGGTGCAAAGAATTGCCACCGTGAACGCAGTTATCAATCATTTTTAAGCCATTTGTCTATACAGGTGTTTTGCAGGGCATGGGTGCCATGCTTTTGAGGGACTTAAATCTGATATGGCACTTGAAGCATTTAGGACCTAAACTAAAGGAAAGCAAGAATATTATATTAGAGTTGAAAACTAAATGCTGTAAAAGTGAGACAAGAGGGGAGAGGGAATAGTTCTTTTACAAATTGCTTTGACAGAGACCTTACCAGCTGGCCTTGTAGGGCTGGTTTTTCTTTCTGCTGTGATTGAAAAGTTGGTATTCTATTCTGATGATTTAACCTTGGTTTGAAAGTTACACACAGGAATTAGTATCCTCTGATTTATTACTCTATTTAAAGATGTTTCTTCTTTTTATTTAAATTTTTTTTAATATGGGTGAAAAAATTCTGGCTTTTCAACAGTGTAGAATTAGTTCATGCTAGTTTTTCAATATGAGAGTCTCATGATAGCTACACTTGCTTCATTCTTTATAATGTAATTTAATTTTTCATATCTTTCTTTTATTAGCTGTGAAGTAGGTTTAGAAAAAATAATTAGATTATGAGGTTAAACCATAGTTAAGATAAAAATGACGGTTCAATAAAAATAATGTTCAATAATTCCTATCTTCTGAAATAAAATACGGCCACTAAAAGATTTAATTATGGTTTTATTCAAGTAAATTTTGCCTCTACATTGAAAATACTCAAGAAAGAAGCCCCAAGAAAGGTACTTCGTTAGCATGAAAAAAGTACTATAATATATAGAATTGTAGTTTATGAGATAGGATAGAAGCCAGACTTGAGAAGGAGTAACGCGCCCGAGTGGCTTGTCTTCCATAGAAGGGATTATTTGAGTTGTTGTCGTGGTGAGACTTCTAAGCCTGGTCTGACTTTTTATGTGCAAAATTGGAAGTTTTCACCATTTGGGTAATCTTGGAACACAGTGTCCCTTCATTAAAATGATCTGATAATCACCACCAGATATTTCATGTCACAGGGTCCTAAAATACTATGGGTAGCAGACTCTAATCCTATGTTTACCTTAGAAGAAAGCAAAGCCCCAAAGGGTCAGGTAGCTTTCCTGAACTCACCGTGTAGATGACAGATCTTCAGGGTCTCCCTGTAGTGTTTTCTCCGTTACATTGGATTGCCATTAAGGTTGAATTTTTTCATTAAATAACTTTTCTCAAAGTAAAGTGTGAATGTGATTTAAAGAGTCAAATAATATCCTTATGCTTAAGACTTAAGATGAAAATGAGTTCCACTCCATGTCCTATTCTTCCTTAGCTCTGAATCCTTTCCCAACAGGGAACCACCTTGAACTTTTTAAACTTATCTTTGGCAATGGCACCCCACTCCAGTACTCTTGCCTGGAAAATCCCATGGACGGAGGAGCCTGGTGGGCTGCAGTCTGTGGGGTCGCTAAGAGTGGGACACAACTGAGCGACTTCATTTTCACTTTTCACTTTCCTGCATTGGAGAAGGAAATGGCAACCCACTCCAGTGTTCTTGCCTGGAGAATCCCAGGGGTGGGGAGCCTGGTGAGCTGCCGTCTATGGGGTCGCACAGAGTCAGACACAACTAAAGCGACTTAGCAGCTTTACTTAGCAGCTGCTACTTAGCTTCATAGTCAGATATTTAAATAGAGGCTTTTACTGTTCTTTAGCAATTTAAGAAGAAAAATTAGGCATCTATCAAAGTTGTTTTCCCTTATATTTCCTTTACACAACTGAAGTTGTACATTCTTTCGCAACTTGCATTCTTTTGCAATTCTTGCCGTCCCGTTACAGAAATTCTATTTAGCAAACATTTAGGGCTATACTTCTCACTGTTTACAACTTGAAGGGGTAGCATGAAATGCCAGCCACTGTCTGGCTCAAGGTAACTCTGTCATTTGCCTGGTTATGATGAGAGTTCTTTTAATTCAGTGTTTTTCAAGGTGGGAGTTGCAGCCTGCTAGTTGTAAAATCAGTTTAGTGGGTTGTAGCCAACATTATAAAAATAGAAGAGAATGAAAATATCAGAGTTCAATTTTTAAAATGTTTGATATAACTTTCACTTCAAATAAAGCCACTAAGAGGTTTAATTATGGCACATAATTAGGGTAAATATTGGTTTATGAAACTTTCATACTGGATATACACATTTGTGTCTATATATACATGTACATATACATATCAGAATATCTGTATTCTGTATTTTTATATATACCAGTCAGAATATTTATATTCTGTATGCGTGTACATGAGCTTCCCGAGTGGCACTTGTGGTGAAGAACCCGCCTGGCAATGCAGGAGGCAAGAGATGCAGGTTCACTCCCTGAGTGGGGAAGAGCCCCTGGAGGAGGCATGGCAACCCACTCCCACTCCGTTATTCTTGCCTGGAGAATCCCACGGACAGAGGAGCCTGGTGGGCTACAGTCCACAGGGTCGCAAAGATTCGGCTGACACAACTGAAGTGACTGAGCGTGCACATTTGTGTATATATGTGTATGTATGTATTTTGTATATTGGGTCCAAATGTAAACTGTGTTAGTCTGAACATATGAAATTGCTATTTCTGTAGGTAAAAGACAAATATGGGGAATTTCATATGGTTTAACCTACTATGTCTTATCTTAGGTCATGGACAAAATGTTTGAGAGACATTTAATCTCAGTTGTCTTATGCCAAATAATGAACTTTTTTTTTTTTTTTTGGCTATGTTTGAAGTTTCTTCATCTTTAAGAATTATAATTCTATCTACCTCAAAAAACAACGAATGTACACAAAGAGACTTTGGGAGATGGTGGGATATGTTTATTACCTTGATTATGGTGATAGAAACTTGGAGTATGGATATGTCCAAACTCATCAAGTCATTTATATTAAATATGCAGTTTTTATGTGTGTTCATTGTATCTTAATAATGATGTTAAATTTTTTTACCTACTTCAAAGAAAAGATGTGAAGATGAAATTACTTATGACCCTTTGCCTATAGTAAATATTCATGGTAATTAACACCATCATCCCTTTACTTACTTCCCTACGATGACTTTGTTTCTCATTTACTCTTGGGACATCCTTTATCAGCCTCATCAGAATTATTACGTCCATTGCTTCTTTTCTTATTTGGGTACCTCCACTCATCTTCAGTCACAGAGTAGTAGAGCATTGGTGGAGACCTTCAAGACTGTGTGCTGAAACTAGTATTGTCCAAAGTAGGATATGCATCTACATTCGTGCAAGATGGTTTGAGATGGCACACAGAGTGTCTACCAGCATGAGTTCACACAGTGGAATTGTGAATTCCTTCTCAATTTGTTTGCAATCCTTCTGGTTCATCCAGGAAAAAGCAGCAGTTTGGTGCTGGTCTCTCTTTAATACCTTCTTAACACTTGGTAAGTTTTTTTTTTTTTTTTTAACAGAGATTAGGTCTTAGGCTCAGAGCCTTCAGTACTCATCTAGGAGCATTGGTTACAATTTAATAATAGGATTTTGTTCTCATGTTGCATATGTTGTTGTTGTTCAGTTGCTCAGTCATGTCTCACTCTTTGTGACCCTATGGACTGCAGCATGCCAGACTTCCCTGTCCTTCACCATCTCCTGGAGCTTGCTCAAACTCATGTCCATCAAGTTGGTGATGGCATCCAACCATCTCATCCTCTATTGTCCCCTTCTCCTCCCACCTTCCAACTTTCCCATCATCAGGGTCTTTCCTAATGAGTCAGCTCTTGGTGTCAGGTAGCCAAAGTATTGGAGCTTCAGCTTCAGCATCAGTCCTTCCAATGAATATTCAGGGTTGATTTCCTTTAAGATTGACTGGTTTGATCTCCTTGCAGTCCAAGGGACTCTCAAGAATCTTCTCCAACACCGTAGTTCAAAAGCATCAATTCTTTGACACTCAGTCTTCTTTATGGTCCAACTCTCACATCCATACATGGCTACTGGGAAAAGCATAGCTTTGACTAGACAGACCTTTGTTTGCAAAGTAATTTCTCTGCTTTTTAATACACTGTCTACGTTTGTTATAGCTTTTCTTCTAAGGAGCAAGTGTCTTTTAAATTTATGGCTGCATCACCATCTGAAGTGATTTTAGAGCCCAAGAAAATAAAGTCTGTCACTGTTTCCATTGTTTCCCTGTCTATTTGCCGTGATATGATGGGACAAGATGCCATGATCTTCATTTTTTGAATGTTGAGTTTTAAGCTAGCTTTTCCACTCTCCTCTTTCACTTTCATCAAGAGGCTCTTTAGTACTTCTTCACTTTCTGCCATGAGGGTGGTGTCCTCTGCATATCTGAGGTTATTGATATTTCTCCTGGCAATCTTGATTCCAGCTTGTGCTTCATCCAGCCTGGCATTTCACATCATGCTCTCTGCATATAAGTTAGATAAAGCAAGGTGACAATATACGGCTTTGACATACTCCTTTTCCAATTTTGAACTGGTCTTGTTCCTAGTATGGTTCTAACTGTTGCTTCTTGACATGCATACAGATTTCTCAGGAGGCAATTAAGATGGTCTAGTATTCCCATCTCTTTACTAATTTTCTATAGTTTGTTGTGATTCACACAGTCAATGACTTTAGCCTAGTCAATGAAGCAGAAGTAGATGTTTTTTTGGAATTCTCCCTCTCTTTTTTTTTTTCTGTGATCCACTGGATGTTGGCAATTTGATCTCTGGTTCCTCTGCCTTTTCTAAATCCAGCTTGAACATCTGGAAGTTCTCGATTCATGTACTGCTGCAGCCTTGCTTGAATTACATATGTGGATGTGTATATAGCTTTTGGATCATTGGCAAACGATATTGGCTTTCATTTTGGAGATGATACAAAATTTCTTCTAAAAATAAACTTGATATAAAAATATTCCTCAAATAGTGTATATGGTATACTTGAATATAGTCAAATACAGTGTACACTAATTACACAAGTCTAGCTCAGGCTGATTTAATCCTAAATGAAGTCCAAGGAGGTTAAACGACTAACCCAGCTCAGTGAGAAGCAGAGCGAGGGCCAGCCTTATCTTGGGTGTGTTCTCATCTCTCTCTGTAGTCATTGTGTTAGACTTGACATTCCAGGATGGTGTTAGAGAAAGCTGTATTAAAATAATGTGCTGCTTTTCTTCTGATGTGCTTTTTTGTTTAAGAGTTTGTTGCTTCTGGGGTTTGCCTTGAATCTACTCACACCTGCAATACTGATATCCATTCCAGTCTGAGCTGGATCATGGGTAGCTACTTTGAGCTATCACTGTCTACATGCACCTTATCTGTTTTTCTCCTAGTTGTACAAATACTATCCATCTTCCAGTATTGAGTTGTTCTTTGCTTCTTAGATGTCATCTAGGATTGTATCAGATTCACAACCTGGGTCCTTGGTAATAGGAAAATGGCACAGATGGCATTAAGGACACTGTGCTGTGTGCTGTTACTGAAGAGGGGTGGACTTTTTCCCCTGGCTCTGTTCTTCTCTATGTGAAATGGGTAGGATTGGGTAACCTCGAGACTTGTTCATCTTTATCACCCTGTCATCTCATTATTCAGTCATTCTGCAGGTCTTTATTGAGCACTGTCTCTGTGCCAGGAACTTGTTGGAGCAGTTGAGAATGCTGGGCATGTACCAGTGGATGGGAGAATTTACATTCTTGTTGGGGAAGTTTATAGTTGGAGAGGATGTTGAATAAATTAAAAAATTTTAAATGGGAACATTTCCTATGGTCCCAATAAAATAAGGAGGTAGATTAGAGAGTGACTTGGAAGAAAAGGCCTGATTTTGACAAATGGACCAGAAAAGGCCTCTTCAGAAAGGCAACTCTTGAGTAAAGATGCAAGAGAGACAAGTCAGGCAGAAGGAATAGCAGGAGCAGTGACCCCAGGCAAGTTCAAGGGAGAAAAAGACCAGAAGGGCTGGGTAGGAATGTGGGAAGAGGAAGGCTGAAGGAGGAGAAGGGGGTCAGAGCCCGTTTGCAGATGGTGAAATCTGGTTTGTATTTGATTCTACATGCTAAGGGAAACCAATGAAGCCGGTGACAGGTTTTGAGTAGTGGAATGATGGAATCTGATTGGTGTTTTTCAAAACCATGCTGACTGCAGGTTGGAAATCGAGCAGCAGAAATAGAAGCGGGGTCCGGTTAGAAGGTCATGGTGGTAAGCTCTGAGATTAGATGTTGTGGTGTGAACTAGGGAGTGGGCAGTAAAGATATAAGGAAGTGGAGAGACTCAGGCTGTGTTTTTAATATCAACTGAGTGCCTTCAAGTTGATTGGCTGCAGGAATGGAGGAAAGACAGGAATCAAAGGTGAGTCCTAAGATAGAGATGACATTTATGGCTCTGGGAAGACAGAGCTCCTTTTGCCTCTGAGGACCTCCTTGTGCCATCAGTGTGCCTGGTCTGTTCATGCACACTGCTGTGTCTAGCCTCTCCCAGGGAATAAGAGTCCTCCGGTGCCTCTGGCTGCCTTGAAGGCTCTCAAATTCTTCTTTATCAGACCTGCATTCCTCATGCTGAACATTAGGCCTGGGTTATACCCTCTGAGGAGGTGGTTATATCGAGGTCCTAGTGGGCAGGGCAGATGGCACTATTAATTCATGCCTCTGTTATGAGAATTGATGGCTAGTAGCCAGGATGCCATGTTGATATTTATGACTGGTTTCTATGAGGAGTTCAGGCTCTCAAAAAATGCATTGTATTCTGTTTTCCAAGGAAAAGTTGAAGAGGGGCTGTTTTTTTCCTCCTTTCATTTTCGCCACATATAATACAAGTTGCATTACAATAAATTCAGTCAGTTCAAATGTTTTTCATCTGAAAAATTGAATACATTCCTTTTTTTCCCCCACCTAACTGCAAGGGATGAACTTTTATAATTTTATGAGCTTTGTTGTTTTTACTTGTCACAGTTGCTGGTATTAGTTCACTAGTAAGTAATGACTTTTCTGTATTGAGAAAGACAGATGACTTATTAGATGTCAGAGGCCATCTGAAACAGTTTCAACTCAGCATTTTTAATGGCTGTTCTTTCTTTGTTTTCCTTTTTTCTCTTGTTTCCCCTCCTCCAGCTAGCATGCACTTTTTTGTCCCCTACCTGGCTCCTTTCTCCTTTTCTCCCTCAGTCATCAGCACTTCTGTATATCTTTTGCATGTTTCGCTATATCATATCCCCTAGTCCATGGGAACCATAGACAGTTTGTAACTTTTCCTGCCGTCGTACTCCTTGGACTTCTTGCAGAAGACATATGTGGGTTTGAATCTACCCTTAAAAAATACATATGTGTGTGTGTGTGTGTGTGTGTGTGTGTGTGTATACTATACATACTGGGTTGTGTCTGAGGCCAGCATATACTCCTGACCTCATAGGCAACTTCTTTTAATCCTCTGACTGCTGTTCACTTTAGGGGTCTTTGGATGACCTAAAAGTCTCTCCTCCCTCCTTTTCATCTACTGTTAACATGGATTCAGTATGTTACTCTACCAGACTTCTTGAATGTCATTTTGTTGTGCTCCGAGTCTCAGGAAGGTCTATTGATTAAATGAACATCATTCAAACAGAAATGTCAGTGTTGGTACAGTTCGCTTATGTAGTAAAAACGGACATTGGGTGGGGCCAATGTCATTATGTCATTGTGCCTAGCACACACCAGGTGTTCAGTGAATATTTGTCATATTAATGACTGTCCACTTAGATGATAATTATGTGTTTCAGTGGGTGGGATCGTTTTAGGAACAGTGAGTTAGACAGACATTCCTCTAATGGAAACACGCGTTCTAATAAGGAAGGAGACATGCAAACAAGATAGACATCAGAGAGTGATGAGTGCTAGGCTGAGGGTTGAGGTAGGGTGATGTGCTGTTTGTTAGGGAGGGTGTGACCAGTGGGTCAGGGAAAGCTCTGATAAGACAGTGTTGAAGGTTGCGATCTGAGTGACAACAAGGAGCCTGTCAAAGGAAAATCCGGGGAAGGAGAGATTCAGGTTGAGAGAACAGACAGTGCTGAGGCTCTGAGTGGGTATGTTCAGCGTGTGACTGAGGCAGCGGCCAAAGCCAGCCCTGTACTGCTGCGGGAAGCAGCCCACTGGGGCATGCTGTGGGGTCAGGGAGGTGCACAGAGCCAGACCAAGTGGGACCTTCTGCCCCAAGTAAATCCACACTCCTTAATTTGATTTGCAGTGGAAGCCTTTCGAGGGTTTTAAGTGGGGGCATGGCTCAAATTTTTAACATATCCCGCTGGCGGGTGTATGGAGAATGGATTGTAGAGAGGCAAAGTGAAAACTGCAGTGGTATGTACTGGGTATTTGCATTTTAAGGATTTTTTTTTTTTTTTTTTTTTTAAGAATTCACCAGAGCTTTGGATGGGGAATGTAGCTTGCTTGCTTTTACTCGTTGTTGTGCTGAGGAAGAGACTTCTGGTTGCTTCCCTTATTGATTCTATCTTCTTACTAACAAAATCCTTGGTTTTTAGCTGTCTCTACTGCCACTCCCTCCTCCCTTTCAGCTAGGACCTAGGTGCGGCCATATGATATATTATGGGGAACTTCCAGAGAGTTGTTTTAAATGGGATAGGTGTTTCTTTTTTGTTTTCTCCCATTCTGCCGCATAGAACTGGTCGTAATGGCTGGAACACCAGCATTTCTGTTGGATCAAGAGGACTAGGGCCACATGTTAGGGATGGCAGAGCATAGAGTTGAAGGAACTTGTGTCTCTGATGACCTTTTGGAGCTTCCATGCCAGCCCTGGACTGGCATACCTATGGACATCTTTTGTGTACCTTTGGACTTCTTTTATGCAAGAGACATAAACTTGTATCTTGTTTAGACCATTGATAATTTACTGTTTTGTTTTTGTTCCAAACATAATCCTGATACAGATATTCTTCTGTAAAAGACTTACCAGATTAATGAGAATAGTAGTATTTGGTGTTGTCTACATGCTCATCACTGTTCTAAGTGCTTTGCAAATGTTTTCCCTTAAATCTCACTAGAATTATTTAGTACTTATATCTAGGACTCCGTGGCACAGACATGTTTAGAAACTGCCCCACGTGACAGCTTGTAAACTGCAGGACCTGATTCCAACTCTGGTTCAGCTGAGTCTAGACTCTTCCTGCATTACTGTGCTAGGCTGCCTCATTCTTGGCAATGACTCTGAAACCTCTGTTTCAGTCATTTAGAGGCTAAGGCCAGAGGGATGATTCACAGGCAGATTGGTGTCACGTATCTGTCAGGGCAGGCAACTGCTGTAACCAAAGTTCCAGGGCTTAATGCAATAGACACTGATTTATCACTGACATAAAATCCAACTGATTTTGGGGATGGAGAGAGGTTGTGTTCCACACAGTGACTCAGGGACCCAGACTCTTTCTGTCCTTTCCCGCTTCCTTCTGACTCCCTTCTCCCCATGACTGGGGCCTTAGAATTCTCTGCTAGAGGCTTTTCACCAGTCAGCACCCAGAGGAAGAGGGAAAGTGTGGAAGGGACTCTCTGGGAAGTTTTGATGGGCCAGGCTTGGAGGAGGCATATGTCACCTCCCACCTTCTGTTGGCTGGAACCCAGTCATACGCAGGGAGGCCTGGAAATGTAGTTCAGTTTCATGCCCAGGACATAGAGTAAGTGAACTGGGAGGAGCATGCCATAATCTCTGCCCCATGTGGGGGTTCTGGCATCAGTCCCCTTGCCTTTATATCCCTGCCGTGCTGCTTATTAGCTATATGACCTTGGGCAAGCCACTTAACCTCTCTTTTACTTATTTTTTATATATGTACAATGGAGGTAAGAGTACAGCTATTTGGGGGGTTAAATGAGTTAATGTGGGGTGTGTGGTCCTAAGAGCAGCGCCTGAGACGTGGGAAGTGCTCTGTAATTGTGAGCTGTTTTTATGCAAGACAGGGCACTTTACTCAGGCCTGTCTGTGGATCTGTTTTTGAAGAAAATTTTCTTATTGAGCCCTGGTGTGGATGTGTACCACAGAAAATACTTTAGGGACCACACATCCCATTTTAAGGGAAAATGGTGTGAGAGTGTCAGGGGTCCTGGGACTTGCTCTTCTCTCCCCTGTGTGAATGCTCTCGGCCTCTCTGGAAGAGCCGGTTAGGATTGCCTCCTGGTGCTTGATCTGTAGGTGGAGTTGGAAACTGAAGTCTCATGTCCAGTCTCTTGCCTGCTCTGAAGAAACTGGCCCAGGCAGTTCCTCCCACTTGGATCCCTTCTAGGACAACCAAATCTCACCTGCTCTTGAAGCCCCAGCTCAGTGTCATCTCATTCTTAAAGCCCTGGTTGGAGCCTGCCCAGCACTGCTTACTCCCTTCACTGTGATCCTTCTAGTCCGGCACTGACCGCCCCCTGTCGCATGGGGATGCATCAACTACCAGACTGTGTCCAACCAAAAGGAAGCTTTCTGAGTGTATATGTCCACCTTCCTCTTCCCCATGTGCCTCGTTTCCCTTGTATACAGGGGAAGTTCAGTTCAGTTCAGTCGCTCAGTCGTGTCCGAAATCTTTGCGACCCCATGAATCACAGCATGCCCGGCCTCCCTGTCCATCACCAACTCCCAGAGTTCACCTAGACTCAGTCCATCGAGTCAGTGATGCCATCCAGCCATCTTATCCTCTGTCGTCCCCTTCTCCTCCTGCCCCCAATCCCTCCCAGCATCAGAGCCCTCCATAAATGCTTGTTGAGTTCAAGTGTTCCTTTTACTCTCTACATATGTGTAGAGTTTTGTGAATGTGGTCTTTACTCTGAATCAGTGCCAGATAAATTGGTAGGTAGTTGGGAATAAAAATGAGTGGATTCTTTTTTATTTACACTGTTTAATATTCGTGTGGGGATTTTTGCCTTCTTTCAGCTCAGCGGTTGTAAAATTCTGTTTTAATTTCTGCCATTATCATAAACAGCATCCTCTGGTTATTATCTGGGTAGAGGATGCTGCAGCCTGGGACTCTGTTGAATTAAGATGAAACAAATGACCAGGGGAGGTCATAGAACCATTGTCGTCGTTGCTTTGCCGTTCGTTTCCTTAGTGAGGAAGTCCACTTGGTGACTGGGGTTGGTACACTTCACCTGTGGGTTTAGGGTCCCAACTATGCACATCTGTCTGTTTTTGGTAACTCACAGGAAAGCTCTCACCTTTCTGTCTGAGTATCTGTATATACACACATCTATAAAAATAAAATTACCAGCAAAATCACTGAAGATAAAGGTTAGCAAATCCTGTTCATGGAAATGGCAATATATAGTTTAAACAGAAATGGAGTTTAGTTATTAAGCTTGTGTAGATTCCTTGGTATACTGAATATTTCTTGCGGTTCTATTATTTGTATTTTATTCTCAAATATTTTAAGAAGATAAGCTTCTAAATTCACTTTGGGGCTCCGTGTCATCAAATCTCATCACCAGTCACTTAGATCCCTAATTAACTTATACTCTGTAGACCCATTTCTTTGCTTCTATTTCTTTCCACTCTCTCTAATGTGCTGTGAGTTACACTGGAAGGAACAATAAGATTTAAGAGAAGAATTAATTTAGAAAGTTAGGAATAGAAGAGATAAGGGAAAATGAGAAAAAGCGGCTTAGTATTTTGTCTTGTAAATGGCTTTCCTCTCGTAGGCTAAGAAGCCCATTTATCCAAGGAGAGGAGGAATGTTAATGAAATAGATCATGAACACAGCTATTACAGTAATGAATTTTAACACTCACTTTGTTATGTGATATTTTATTTATGAGCTCCTTGATCATTCAGATAAAGACAAGAAGTTTATGACACTAGATTATGTCTTGTTTTCATAAACATATTCAGTAGTTTAATAAACATAATTTATTTTTTTCCCCTTAAAAATAAGCAAAATTTATGAGAGATTATCTTAGGGTTAATGAAGTCTAACATTAAGGAAATATTACCCTATAATATTGGAGCCTTCAGAGCTGGAGTTGTAATTGCTTAATGCTTTTTTCTACAGGCTATTTTTATAAAGTACATGCTTTGTACCATTAATCCAGTTTTTACAAGTTACACTTAGACCAATTCATTGGGAATTATGTATCCATGTTTATATTTTTCAGTCACTGCTTTCATTAAAAGATG
Source organism: Aepyceros melampus (assembly GCA_006408695.1). Lineage (NCBI taxonomy): Eukaryota > Metazoa > Chordata > Mammalia > Artiodactyla > Bovidae > Aepyceros > Aepyceros melampus. The sequence continues at coordinate 304,649 of SJXQ01011188.1, read as the reverse complement.
TAGTAAAGAGTTGAAAATTTAATGCAGAAAGAGGGGGAAAAGATAATTATGTGTATTTGCTCGTGGGAAGGTGCAGCGCATATATTATCACCGCTTTCCGTCTTTGAAACCAATTCCCCCTTGTGGCTGTCTTCACTACAGGTGAGAATTTAGTGATTGGTGGTCCCCATGAGGACAGAAATGTAATTCCTATTGAAAGCCATCAATAGTTAAAATTTGGAGCCCCATTAATATAGTTCAAGTCAGAATGCACTTAAGTAATGAAAAGCCCAGACGGTGGCCTGGAGTTTCCCCTTCCTCCATCAGGCCTGCCAATTAGCCCAGAGTAATGGATGCCCAGACCCCAGGACAGGACTGAGAGTGGCTGGAAAGGGCAGCTGGGGAAGTGCACTATGGATTTTGGTCATGTGTATTTGACTGTGTCAGCTCATTCTTTTTTGAAATTGAATTTAATGTGTTGAAAATACCCTCTTGATGAATCAATGTAAAAGAGGTATTGATATTCAAATAGCGGTGGCAGCAAAGCCTCCCTTCACCATCATCACCCTTCTCTGGCCCCTCCCCATATTTAAAATAGCCTAGCATGAGCAGAGTGGAAAGGGATCTTTGCTGGCTTCTCACTCCTCACTGCTGATGGGGAGATATAGAGGATGAGGGTGGTGGATAAAGACCTCAGGTCCATCAGTGAATCTTTCCATCTGCAGATAATGCTTTACTGAGTTTTCCCCACCCCCTTTCATGCTGGCCTTTGTACTATTTTAATATTCTTTGGCATCAAGGTAAACATGTTCCTGGGTGTGTATTTGTGATAGAGAAAAATCAGGGATCGGGGAAGCTGTGTAGACTTGAGTTGTACTGTAGGCTCTGTGAGGAGGTATGTGCTATCTTGTCCCTCACTCTGGGGAACCAGAGTTTGATTTGATCATTCATTCATTTACAAAAGTAGTCATTGAGAATTCAGTGAGAAATTTGATTGCTCCAGACCTAAGGATCCAATTTTTAAATTAAAAAAAAAAATATTGAAATATAGTTCATTTACAATGTTGTGTTAGTTTCATGGGTACAGAGAAGTGAATCAGATATACATAAATGTGTAAGGCTTTTGTGTGTTTGGAACTCACAGCATTTAGAAGTTAAAGCAGCATTCCTCAAAAAGTTAAAGATAGGATTACTGAATGATCTAGCAATTCCACTTCTAAGTATATATCCCCAAAATTGAAAACAAGGACAAGAACAGATACTTATACACCCATGTTCATAGGGACATTATTCACAATAGTTAAAAGGTAGAAGCAATCCATATGTCTGTCTGATGAAATGATAAAATGTGGCATGTACACACAGTGGAGTACTACTCAGCCATTAAAAGGAAGAAAATTCTGATACTTGTTACAGTGTGCATGAACCTTGAATGTATGCTGAATGAAAGAAGCCAGATTCAAGGGGACAGGTGTTGTACGATGCCATTTATATGAGGTACCTAGAGCTGTGGCATTCACAGAGACAGAAGGTGGAACAGTGGTTACCATTGACTGAGAGAGGGAGAATGGGGAGTTACTGTTTAATGGGGACAGAGTTTCTGTTGGGGATGAAGAAGTTCTGAAAATGAACAGTGGTGGTACTTGAAAGCAATGTGAATATATTTAATGCCACTGAACTGTGCATTTCACAATGGTTATGATAGTAAATTTGATGGTATGTATAATTTGTTGCAATATGAAATGGAGGACTATTTGAGAAGGAAGTGTGTTAGGAAAATGTAGCCTAAAAAATTATTTCCCTGAGGTTTTGGCATACCTTTTTGAAGGATATCAAAGTTTTGCTTCTCAAAGAGCAGTAGGTGAATAGGGTAATGTAACGGCGCAAGGGCTTAGGTGTTCTTTTTAGTCACTAGGTAAGTGTTGGAGTCACGCTTAATAAAGATGTGCAGTGCCTGGGTTCTTGATTGGGGTGTTAACACAGAGGCCTAGATCACATTCATTTTGTAAAATGTTCTTGGTTTTGGAGCTGTATCACCTGGATTTGAATCGTGGCTCCCCCAGTTACCAGCTGCTATGCTTGAACAAAGTACAAACGTCTCTGAGCTACAATTGCCTTATCTGTAAAATGGGCTTAGTGAAAATATCTGTCTTACAGCAACGTGGGGATATTAAATAAGGCAACACAGATGAAGTTATTAGAATACACAGTACATAGTAAACCCTCAATAAATGTTATATGTTATTATTATGTATGGATAACTATGTATAATCTCAACTATGATCAGATTTATTAAAAACCCCAATGTGACCTGTTCATCTACTTTCTACCACTGTCTTTGCCAAAGAGGCTCTGTTTTATGGGCAGTGTTAATTTGACCAGAAAGAAGAGACACCTCATTTCTTCCTACCAGCAAAGAATCTGACTCCCTGAAGGAATTACCATCTATTTTACTTCAATCAGCTGAAGGGTGTGCATACATTATCCCCTTCTTATTTAAATTTTCAAATTTTGCCAGAATGCCCAGGAAACAGGGTATCTTGGATAATTTAATTTTCTGACTAACCAACGCCTACAAGACACTACTTTCACTTCAGGTTTTCTTTGTGAGAAGTTTTTCTAAAATCTGGCAATGACCTTTGTTTCCTTAGAAAGTATAGTGGATAATAAAATTTAATCTTCCCTTGACAATGAACGATTTCAGAACCATTTCAAAAAATCTGTTCATGGGGCCAGAAATATAAATGTTCATCTAGAAGAATGGGCTGCCTGTATACTGAGTCGGGACTATCCAGAGACAGATTCTTAATAATGCCCTTTAAAAAACACAAACTCAGTCTTTGTAGCTTTCCCTTAAAGTTGGAGTATGGACAAAAAATCATGATTGCTAGTTTTGAATTTAGTTTTCTTCTTAATACATTTTGGGAAGATCTTTCTCATCACAACCCTTCAAGTAGTCACACATAGTGGGTGTTGCCTTGAAAAGAATAACTGCTTTATTATCAGAATCAAGGATGAGACTGAGGAAAATGTTTACTACCTGTGTAAACAAGAGACACCCAGTCTAGTATAATAGAGCTAAAATAAGAAATCTTTCTTATTCCCCCATGCAGCAAGTTCTATCCAATTTCAAGTCAGTATAAATATTTATTTTTTAGGGGAGGGTGGGCTGAATTGAGGGAGGAATCTAAGGCCTGATTGGGAGGAGTGTGTTGCACTGGATAGAACACTGGAACTGGGGAGCTTGAATTCCAACCTAGTCCCACCTTGCTGGCTGTGTGACCCTGGATGACTGGGGTCCTCTCTGAACCTCAGCTCTCTCTAGCTGAAGGTGCAAAGATGCTGACATGATGCTTTCCAAAGTGCCTTCTGCTTGAACATGTGGACTGAGGATTACTGTGAGGTATCAAAGTTGCTGTCCATCTTTACTCTTTCATAGTAATTTGGAGCCTTCTGAAACCAAATGTCAATGAATCTGGCTTCATAGAGCTGTTGTGCGGGGGGCTGGCAGAAGAATCCAGATTCATTTCAGCCTTGCTTTCCCTACTCTTCTTCAGTTTCGCTCCTGCCTGGTTTAGCCTCTCATTTTCTTCCTCTCTTTCTTAGTCTGCTTCTCCTTCCTGCCCTAGGCTCCTCCTCACCCCGTCTTGATTATTGATTAGAAATCACCAAATAGTTTCTGTAACCATGTCATCAGTGACTGCCAAGGCTCTTGTCATTATTCCAGCCACACAGGGGGAAAATGGCATTTTCCAGCTCAGGTGCAAAGCATTCTAAAGTGTGGCTTAAGCTGGCGCTTTTCACTTAAACCTCTTCTGAAAGTGCTTATGCAAAAGCAGCTGACTCCAGCCAGTGAACTATTTCCCAGAGCCCCCAGTTTAGATTCTCTTAATTCTCCATATTTCTTGAGCTTGCCCTTGCTGCTTTCCTGCCTGATGCACGCTAGAGAGGAAGTACACAAAGGAATTGTGCAAAGTTTGGAAGCAACTGGCAGGTGGGTTTGCATTTTTCCAGGTTAATTCACTTGATGAAAAGCTGCTGTGGGTGATGTGTCATATATCAAAGGCAGGGCATCAGTAATCTTTGCTCAAGGGCACGGCTAACAGACAGATAGACGGGAGAATGAGATGGAAAAAAGCAACTCATCCTTTTCTGCTAACACCACGAAGGAGATAAAGGAAGATTTATGAGTCATCTCGGACCACATACCAGCAAGCAGCATACCGTATTTTTCACATGTTCCCAAAATTGGTGGTGGAAGGCAGGATGCTTGTCAGAGTGTCCATCCGGCCTTTTGAAAACAATGGGATCCTTGAAGTCTCTAGCTGTGGAGTCAGCTCTTTGCTCGCCCTGCAAAGAGGTGTTAGTGTGTGTGTGTGTGTGTGTGTGTGTATTCAAAGCATCTTTGCCCTCTCTAAGCACACGATATCATGATCTGTAGTTTAATAACGTGACCTCTACAGAATAAAAAATAAGATTCCCTGAAACAGACATGACTGATTTGCAGGCACTTAGATGGTGACTCGGTAAAGACTTTTTCAGCTGCCTCTCACTTAGTGAATTTCACTTTGGTGATAGGCAGCCTCACGTAGTGACTGCTTTGTTGTATAAGGAAGCTGAGGAGATGATTCTGTTGTTTTTCTTATCCTTTCCTACCTCTCAGATGAGTCAACCCCTGCCGGATACAAATAAAGATTTGCAGCCCAGGTTGATTTGAATGGGCCATTTTGTGTGGAGTTAACCAGAACACTCGTTCCTGGGAGGGCTCAGAGCTTCTTTATTCAGGCAGCCGGCAGCTGACTCGGGAAATGTTGTGTAGAACAATTGATGGGAGTGGGAAGAGGTTTCTTAATATTCCTCTCCCCAGCCTTGAAAAAGGCACCTGGATTGCAGCTGGGTCACGCCTGGGACTGTGACTATTTACTTCACATAGCAGTTTTAAAAGTATGGTGAATTAAAAACAAAACAGATTTTGAATTTCTTCTAAGGCCTCTGCAGTATGCTTTTTTTTTTTTTTTTTTTTTGAGAGGCACACAATTAACATTCTGTGCAGAAGGGCATGATTGATTCTGCACAGTGGTGGCTATATGAGCAAACCTCATTTAGACAGCTGAGTGAAATATACAGGGTAGACGAATTTATGGGACCCAGAGAAGCTCACATGCAGAATGAAAAGGAGCCACCTTCCCCTCTCCTCTCCAGCCCCTGAATCCCCATTCTTCACGTGCTCAGAATGGCTCCCCTCCAGCCACTGGGGTGCCCACTCAGTGTGGTGATGCTGAGCCTGACATGACCCGGCAGAGAAGATGGAATGCCCTTCATCATGCAGCCCTCCTGTGGGAAGCATGGAGTGTGTAATCAGAGAGACAGGAGGAGCTCTCAGAATCCGTTCTGTGAGGCTGACAAGGTGAGGAGGTACACTCAGGTGCTATACCGTATCCTGAAAAACGGCCTGCCCATGTGCCCTGGGCTTCTGCACTGACCTTCGCAGGATAGATCGTTGGGAGGCTTGAGTGTCTACCTCAATACAGGCCACTTTCTTAGGAAAATCACCAACTTTGTTTTGCAAAGGAAGTTCAGGAATCGATTTGGGCATGTGCCCCCAAGTACCTGCCACAGAGTAGGTCCCCTGTAAACAGTTGCTGCACTGAATTGACTTAATTCTTGTGAGGATGTGGCTCTCACAAGAGGAAGCACTTTCATCCATTCTCTTGGCTGCTTCATCCCCAGTGCTGTGGGTAGCATCCTGTATATAACATTTGCTCGATAAGCGTTTGTTGCACGTTTGTTGCAATGAGTGCAAGAATGAACTCGCAGATTGATGTTTGGTAGTCAGGGTTTCTCATTTCCCTTGTGGCTTATATGTAGGACGGCTCTCAGCTAAGGTAGAAAATGAAAGGGAGGTTTGTCTGTTTTCTGTTTTGAGCCCCTCCCTGGGGTTCAGATCCTTTTCTATTGGCTTGTACCTGGCTTTCATGCACCTGCTAGGGTCCTCTGCTAGGCTCACCTTTATGTTTTGATTTCTTAAACCAAATTCATGTCCATTTAATGACTCTGTCTTAATGCTGCCTGGAAGACTGATAACATTTATTCATATCCTAGTATAAATTAGGGTATGAATTATTATGGTTTCTACTTCAAGGAATAATTCAAATTTTTAAGAAGCTTCTTTTCCTGATCTATTTGTCCTTTGTGATTTTGGTACCTGTGGTAGACTTTAAAATGTCCTTCCCCAAGATGTGAAATTTTAGTCCCTTGAACCTGTAAGCTTTACCTTACATGGCATTAAGTTCAGGTCCTTGAGATAGGGAGATTATATCCTGGGTTGTCTGAATAGGTCTAAATTGAATCACATATATCCTATGAGGGGCTTCCCTGGTGGCTCAGTGGTAAAGAATCCGCCTGCCAAGCAGGAGATACAGGTTCTGTCCTGGGGGTCAGGAAGATCCCCTGAAGGAGGAAATGGCAACCCATTCCAGTATTCTTGCCTGGGGAAACCCATGGACAGAGGAGCCTGGAGGGCTACAGTCCATGGGATTGCAAAGAGTTGGACACGATTTAGCAACTAAACCAACACCACCATCCTTAAGAAGAGGAGGGGCAGAAGGGTATTTGATCCATACACAGAGATGGTGATGTGAAGGCAGAACAGAGACAAAGATGCTGGCCTTGGAGATTAGAGGAGGTGGCAGCAAGCCTGGGAGTGCTGGCAGGTGTCAGAAGCTGGAAGGGGCATGGAACAGGTTCTCCCCGAGAGCTTCTAGAGGGGGTACGACCCAGCTGAAATCTTGATCAAGCCCAGTGGCACTGATTTCAGACTGTTTGCCTCCAGAACTGTGGAAGAATACATTTCTGTCATTGGAAGTCAACATGTTGGTCGTTTGGTGCCCTAGTGATAGGAATCTCATACAGCCCCTAATGGCCTAGAGGCTGAATGGATTTCAGTATTGGGCAGCTCATTTTCCCCCATTGCTATACTTTATAGGTAGGGCCCATAAAGGACAGAAAAGGGGCAAATTATTGTACAAATAGCCTTAGTAATTTCTCTGCTATGCTTTATCATTATTTTTTTCCCTTAAGAACCTTGTACTTTGGGTGGATAATAATCACCCCATTATACAAGTAAGGGAACCACCAGGTTGAAATATACTTAAGATATTCCGCTGGTAAACACTAAAATTTGTATTTGAATGTAAATATTCCAGATCTTCCTCCAGTGGGTTACTCTTGACATGCTGTTAATTTTCATTTCTGTTCATGTACCATTTTTCAGAGTCTTGAGCTAAAGTCAGACACATATTTTTCTGCTTTGTCCCTATTCTTAGGTTGTAGTCCCTCAGTCTCAGCTTCTGTTACATTAGTAAACCTCACTGAACCTAGAAAAGTCTACCATTATGTCACAGTGTCGACTCTGATAGCCAGGTAGCTTTTTGGGGTTCTTTACTGTAAAAAGCAGCTGGGTTATATAGTAAAATACAATGGTGTGTGTGTGTGTGTGTGTGTGTGTGTGTGTGTGGGGTTGGAGAGAGAGGGAGATTTGGAATAAATATATAGGTATAATTGTGAGTTGCAAACTAAAAATGCTTTTGTTGTTCAGTTACTAAGTCATGTCCGACTCCTTGTGACCCTATGAACTGCAGCATACTCTTCTCTTTTGTCCTTCACTATCTCCCAGAGTTTGCTCAAACTCATGTCCATGGACTCAGTGATGCCATCCAACCATCTCATCCTCTGTTGCCCCCTTCTCCTCCTGCCCTCAGTCTTTCCCAGCATCAGGGTCTTTTCCAATAAATTAGGATTATAATTTTTTTTTGAACTACTAAACATAACTGGTCTCCTAGACAGCCTTTTTTTTTTTTTTCCAGATAGCTAGCTTTTCTTGAACCAGACAGTGCTTGTAATTCAGACCTGAGATATCAGTGTTGAAAGAACACTTACTCTGAGGAGAAGTCAGACTTAATGGAAGCTGGAACTCATCAGGGATGGGCCAAGTGTGCATGTCCTATGAAATCTGTGGGATTTGAGGGAGTGTTTTGATTGCAGAAACTGCAATCAGAGGTTTGCTGCAGCCTTCATGCTGTCAGATAGGGGGAATTTAACTTTGAATACAGCTACTCGAGACACCCAAATCACCGTCTTCACGTGTGGCAGTCTTTGTCACTTCCAGCAAGTTACAAAATTATATCAGAGGAGTGGAATGTGATACCACTTGGATGGTTACTTACAAGAAAAACGCTCCAAATCTGAGAATTATTAAGAAATGAGAAAATCCCTTAATTGCAACAAGTTACCCACTGCACAGAAAGACTCTGTGGCAGAGAAAATTGGCAATGTTCTGATGATCAGATTGAACAACTGGAAGACTCCTATTCAAACTACTTTCGAGTAATAAAGCTAATAATTTTTCTCACAGACTGCTGCGATAGCCATAATTCTGTTTTGTTAAGATGTCTGTTCCCTATACTTGATTGAATATGTACTTGCTTATTTTTGGCCCATCATAATTATAAATAATGTGTGTGTGTAACCATAGTTTTCAAAATTTTTTGTATTTTATTCCTTTTCTCCTTTTATTTTTTATGACGTGTCTCTCTCCCTGTATTTTAAAGTTTTTAATACATAAAAAATGGCTAAGTGACATTAATCTTTGTTTTCAGTGGCTTATGCCAGGCAGAGCACCTTCTTTCCTATTTTCTTTATCTCGTGTATCTATTTGATCACGCGCTGCATTATAAACATTTAATTTAAAAATTTACTGAAAAACATTGTTTCCATGGTGGTAGTGGTTGAACTCTACATTTAAAGATGGTTAAAATGTAAACTTCTATTATGTATATCATGCCACAATTGAAAAAATAGTTATATGTGCACAGTGAAAAATGCAAAAGGTATCAACAACAAAAAAAATCTTTTTCCTCCGACAACCTTCCCTTTCCCAGAAGCCACCATCACTAACAACTCTTGTATAGCCTTCCAGAAACTTGACGTTTCTATTCAAGCATAGGATTATGCTTTGAAAGAATTGTGTAATGGGAAAATAAAGCCAGATTGGTTCTGTGCAGGCTAGGGTAGGGAAGGGGCGGGAATGATGGATGAGAGTGGGAGGATGGGTGGGGGAGGTGAATAAAGATGGTTAAAATGTAAACTTCTATTATGTATATCATGCCACAATTGAAAAAATAGTTATATGTGCACAGTGAAAAATGCAAAAGGTATCAACAACAAAAAAAATCTTTTTCCTCCGACAACCTTCCCTTTCCCAGAAGCCACCATCACTAACAACTCTTGTATAGCCTTCCAGAAACTTGACGTTTCTATTCAAGCATAGGATTATGCTTTGAAAGAATTGTGTAATGGGAAAATAAAGCCAGATTGGTTCTGTGCAGGCTAGGGTAGGGAAGGGGCGGGAATGATGGATGAGAGTGGGAGGATGGGTGGGGGAGGTGAGACTGGTGTTGACCAAGTTCTAATTCTGAACGTTTGTGTAAACCCTTCTCCATGGTCTCACGCCATGCTGTTTCATCAAGGGTTAGGGAGTGGAATTGGGAAGTTGTGGGAAGCCAGGAAGAGAATGTGAGTTCCAGAGCTGTTGTTTGTTGTGGTCCAGAGGGAGAGAGCTGTGAGTAATGGGGCGCAGTTAAGCAGAGAGGAATTTAGGCTGGGAAAATCAGGACAGATTTCACAATGGGGAGAGTGTGTGGACATGCCCCTGGGGAGGTAAGGGTAGCCTTGCCATTGGAGGGGCTGGAGGCAAGACTTGACACAAAGCATGAGAAAATGGATGACAGGGGACCATCCCTGGGGGTTGGTGCAGCAACCTTAATCAGGCTCTTTCCTGCCTACCTCTGGATTCACTGATTCAATCTCAAATGATCCAAGGGAGAGGAACAATTGCTTGGAAAATGGCCTTAGGGAATGATGGCTATTGACAGTAGATATCAAAAGACTTTCCCACACGAATTAGCTCCATCTATCCAACCATCCATTTACTCACCCTTTCATCCATCTATCCATTGTTCGTCCATTTAACAAATAGTTTTTCAGTGTCTACTAAGTATCTGTATTGAGGTACTTTGAATAGGCTGATGAGAAAAGTCACTTATACTGATACTTGTGGATCAGATGGAAAGAACTGGAGATAAACATTTCAGAAACATGCAAAGGCCACAGGGTATGAGAAGGTTTAGCAAGTTTGAGGACCAGAGATAACCAAGTGAAGAGATTGAAAGAGTTTTAAGATGAAGAGGCAGGCAGGGGCCAGGGTCTGATGAGCTCTGACTGGAAATTGGGATTTTATTCTAATAGCAATGGGATTTGAGTATAGATCTAGGAGGGCCTGTTGCTTCTGCTTTCAGACTTTATATACCTTCTAGTCTCCACTTTTTGCAAGTCAGTTGTGGTTGTCAGAGGTGAAGAAGGTCTTTGGACACTTTGATACAGAGTCAACCAGGTCTGTGAAAGGCAAGTGTGGGAACACAGTGAGAGTGGGAAAGATATTTAGGCTGTCTTGTAGTTCTGCTTTTGCTTCAGGTGGTCAGGATCTTCCGGAGGAGGCCTGTAGTATGAAGATAATTATACTGGAGAAGAAGGATCACCTAAAGTGAACCAACTTAAATGGAAAGCAAAATGTAATAGCAAATATCAGGGAAATTTTGGAATTCTTAAAAGCCAAAACTCAAAAATATGTATATATATTTTGTATCAAAAATATTTTTAGCTGTAATTGCAACTATGGTATAATTCTTAGAAGAAAAAGTTCAACAATTATATTTCCCCCTTTTTTTTCTTATAAAATTACATTCTTGCCCCATATGTCTTTTATTTTGTTGTTATTGATTAGTTGCTAAGTCGTGTCTGACTCTTGTGACCACATGGGCTGTAGACCTCCAGACTGTGTTCATGGGATTTCCAAGGCAAGAATGCTGGAGTAGGTTGCCATTTCCTTCTCTGGGGGATCTTCCCAACTCAGGGATCAAACCCGTGCCTCCTGCATTGGCAGGGGGATTCTTTACCACTGAGCCACCTGAGAAGCCCATCTTTTACTTTACGTTTGTTTTCATTGTCTGATCATGAGAGTTGTTTATATGAGCTTTGTTTGATATTTAAGTTAGCCTAATAAAACTCCTGTTGTGTTCTCCTCTTTATTTTCTCTTTTTTAGTTGGTCTAAGAATGTAAAATCAGTGATTCTGAGTATAATTTGAGCGTTTTTCCGACATCACTCCAGTTGAGTTCATGAAACCTCACATTATTTGCCGAAGTTTTTACATCATTTTGTAGCTGATTTGCACTAGGGCCTTATATAGCTTTTGCGCATCAGACAGCATTAAACTGTTGAAACAAGCATCACGGATGGATACTACTTGAAAGGGATGTTTGAGTGGGAACCAGTTTTATAAATGGCCAGTTCAAAGTGAATCTTTTCAGGATATGATGACTTTTGTTTCTTTATGCAAACTCAAAACTGAAAGTACTCAAATAGCTAATACTTGGATAATGTGTTATCTAGCTTTGGGAAGGTACAAAGTGTACAGAGTACATCATTGGTTTTCAGTATCCTATATCTAGGTTAATACAAAGCTAGTTTGTATCTAGTTGACTTTAGGTCTGAATATATGATTTGCTTGAGTGGAGGACACATTTCGTAGCTGGAGTACCCCCTCTCCTCCGTGTACTCCACTTACGGGGTAGGAGCAAGTGGTGCAGAGTCACCAGAGCTGCATGGAGCAGGCAACCTCACCATAGAAAGCACCTTGGAAGTTGAGCTGAGCCTCCTGGAAATTGATGGGTCAGGATCAAGGTTAAGAAAGTGTTCCATCATGTAATACAGGTATATTCAGAAAATATTGAGAATGTTAATATTTATTGCATCACAATCTCACCAGTATTGATTTGTAGGCTGAAAATTCTTTGTTGTAGGTGGTTGCCTTGCTCATTTCAGGACTTTTGGTTGCATGCCTGGTCTCTACCCACTAGATAACAGGAACACATCCTCCTGTCCTTTGTGACAAAACAGAGACATCTTCAGATATTGTCAGTTGTCCCTTAGGGGACAAAGTCCCTCCTGGTTGAGAACCACTGATCTCAGGGTGGCACAGAGGGTTCAGTGGAAAATTGTAATATGCCAGGTAGGTGAAAGGCGTGGCCACTTCCAGTTCTGATTGATCTGATGGACTCTTTTTTATTTTATTGTATTGTATTTTAAAAAACTGAAGTATAGTTGATTTACAGTGTTCTGAAAATCCTTGCTGACCAGTAAAGGAACTCAGTTATACACATACATACATTCCTTTATACATTCTATTCCATTATGGTTTATCATAGGATATTGAATATAGTTCCTTGTATGATACTTTAGGACCTTGTTTATCCATTCTAAATGGAATAGTTTGCATCCACCAACCTCAGACTCTTAGTTTATCCATCTCCTTCCCACCCTCCTCTTTGGCAACCACAAGTTTGTTTTCTGTGTCTAGGATTCTGTTTGTGTTTTTTAGATAGGTTTATTTGTGCTGTATTTTAGACAAGGGCTTAATTTCCAAAATATACAAAGAATTCAAACAGCTCAACAATAACAGCAAAACAAACCAATTGAAAAATGGCAGAAGACCTTGGCAGACATTTCTCCAAAGAAGACACACAGATGTCCAGTAGGTGCGTGAAAAGATAATCAACATCACTAATAATTAGAGAAACGCAAATATAAGCTACAGTGAGGTACCACCTCACACCAGTCAGAATAACCATCATCAAAAACTCTACAAATAACAAATGCTGGAGAGGGTGTGGAGAGAAGGAAACTCTCCTGCACTCTTGATGGAAATGTAGTTGGTACAGACACTGTAGAAAATAGTATGGAGGTTCCTCAGAAAACTGGAAACAGACCTAGCATATGATCCAGCAGTCCTACTCCTAGGTATATACCCAGACAGTACTATAATTCAAAATGATGCATGCGCCCCTCTGTTCATAGCAGCACTATTCACAAGAGCCAAGACAGGGAAACAGCCTAAATGTCTATTGACAGACGAATGGCTAAAGAACATTTGGTACATATGTCCAGTGGAATACTACTCGGCCATAAACAAGAATGAAATAGTGCCATTTGCAGCAATGTGGATGGACCTACTAAATGAGTAAGTCAGAAAGGCAAATACCAGTTTATGAGCTCTTCAAATAAGCATAGTCGTGGGAGCCAGGGCTGAGAGTTTCTGACCCATACAATGGTGAACCTGTTAGGGTCCCTCCTGTTTGGGTTTCAGAAGCAAGTCTAGTGAGAAAGGGGCCCTGGGAACTTTAAATTCCAAGTCAGATGGGGCTCTGAGCAGCAGGGAGAGAAGCAGTTTGGAAGGAGGAGTCGGATGGATGCTCTCCATGCTTTTGACCTGAGGGAAACCTGAGGTCCAGGCCTTTGTTTGGGTCACACCTTTCAGTGCGCCCTTCCCCCATATTTGCTCAGCCTTTAGGCCTCTCTTGAAGCTGCCTTTCCTAGTGTAAATACCAATGGGACTTCTTTTTATCTTTCTAAATATGGTTTTACCTTTAGGATGCAGCTAAAATTCTACCTTTTGAGTGGGGCAAGAGCTTAGTTTCTCTGGCTCAAATTTAGTTATTCCTGCTCTAACCAAAGTTATGACCAACCTAGATAGCATATTCAAAAGCAGAGACATTACTTTGCCGACTAAGGTCCATCTAGTCAAGGCCATGGTTTTTCCAGTGGTCATGTATGGCTGTGAGAGTTGGACTGTGAAGAAGGCTGAGCGCCGAAGAATTGATGTGTTTGAACTGTGGTGTTGGAGAAGACTCTTGAGAGTCCCTTGGACTGCAAGGAGATCCAACCAGTCCATTCTGAAGGAGATCAGCCCTGGGATTTCTTTGGAGGGAATGATTCTGAAGCTGAAACTCCAATACTTTGGCCACCTCATGCTAAGAGTTGACTCATTGGAAAAGACTCTGATGCTGGGAGGGATTGGGGGCAGGAGGAAAAGGGGACGACCGAGGATGAGATGGCTGGATGGCATCACCGACTCGATGGACGTGAGTCTGAGCGAACTCCGGGAGTTGGTGATGGACAGGGAGGCTTGACATGCTGTGATTCATGGGGTCGCAAAGAGTCGGACACGACTGAGTGACTAAACTGAACTGAAACTTGTGTATACTTACTTACTAGTAGCTCTCATTTGAGCATTTAATTCAATATTTTTTTCATTATTTTAAGATTGTATACACCTCTGTTGTCCCCACAGTAAGTTTGCAAGCTTGTCTGAGTCTGTATCTTCTATTATATCCTTCATGTTACATAATACAGCATGAGCTCAGTAGGTTCTCAGTCAGTTCTAAGTGAATTGAAGTAAATTGCAGTAAATCAGCTTGTTCCTCTGCTCAGCATTGTTTGTATCCTGCACATCCTCTCCACACACTTGAGCCACAGCTCTTTAAATAGTTTAAGAAGACAGCACATTGTTTGACATTTCCACAAACATAAAAAATAATTTAGCTCACACTTAATTTTTATCAGAACATAAGCTTAATATTTTCAAGCATTACAATTTTATTTTAAGTTCTTACATTCTTTCTGTTTCTCTTAATGTCATTCTGGCTTCAAAGGGTATAATTTTGAAATGATGAGTACTGTTGGACTTGTTAGTATTTCTTCTTTTGTGTATATAATGTTTCAAGAACTGTTGATGGCTAAATGTCATTTTTATACTTTTTAGATTCATAACAGTTCAATTCCACTCCAAAACAATTAATAATATTATGTATCTTAGAAATAGCTGTCATGTATCTTCTGGTGCGTATGACATATTGTTAGATATTTTAAGTTAAAAGTTCTGTATCCAGTCCAAGTTTAGAAAGATGAGGAGCAGACTGTTTCATAGACAAGCAGAAGGATATAGTAAATTTATGACAAAGTGTATTACCATAATGTAACCATGCTTGGAAACTGTGAGGCTTCTCAACTGAAAAAATAATAATAATAATAAAATAAAATAAACCAGTGATCAGTAGTCTATCTCAAACACTTTTATTTTTTTGGTTTATTTATATCTGCTTTCATTCTGAAAGCAGTAAGACAATCTGACAAGTCAAAAGGAGAAGATATTACCACTAAATACAAACCACTCCAGGCAGTTTTCCCAGATTCTTGAGAGATGCTTTCTCCAGCTCAGACATATGGCCCTTTGATTTTTCAGAGCTTAAGCTGGGATGAAAGCTCTCCATAAAGGGTCATTGTTTTCAGAATGAAGCTCTTTGGGCTGGCAGGAAGCAGAGCTCTCAAGAATGATGTCAGCAGTGGTGGTAGGGGTGGAGGAGGACCCAGGGCCCGGCCCCACTCAAGAAGTGTGGTTCATCTCCCTGTCCACTGGGACTGGCTGAACATCAACCCCCCTCTTCCCAGGAGTAAGCCGCTTTGTGGCTTGATCTTTGTCTTCGGAGATTTTGTGAGTCCCCCCATTCCCCTTCCTCCCCACTTCCCACCCACACCTCCCCCCACCACTGACAGGGGCCCAGCAATGACATTAGGTCTGTTCAGTTGAGGATTTTCTAATACACTTTCATAAAGGTCAGATTCAGCCTCATTCTTTAGGTCTGTCCCACACGTGCACTGAATATTTTCCTCTTGTTACGCATTTTGAGATCCTTGGTTTGCCAAAGTATAAGTGGTCACTCTATGCTTATTCTAGCAGTGTTTCATATTCAAGTATCAGAAAATTCCCCAGTAGTCAGCTTCAGTTGTGGTGTCCTATGTGGGGCCTTCAGCACAGCCTGTGTGGACTCCCCTCCCCCACCATGGATGAGTTGTATGAATGAGGTGCTAACAGTCCTTGTACATGGGGAAACCTCCCAAATTCCAGTGAGTTGGGTCTCTGCTGGAAGGGCTCCAGAGCCATCTCTTGGTGACTCCATAGAAAGTCCTCTTGTTCCTACTTCAGTTCTTCCGGCCTTGTTCATAGGAAAGTTCCTGCTTCTCTTTGAAGGAACTTTTTAGGAGCTTTAGGAATCCCTGAAAATCTCCAGCATAAGGTAGAATTGGAAATAAGACAAGCACAGGCCTCAGGAGCTGGCAGAAGGTTCTGAGGCAGGAAAGCCTTGTAGAAACACATACTTCCTGCTCCCCTCAGAACTGCCTGGGAACTGGGATGCTGCACCAGCGGATACCCAGCCGAGGACCTCAGTTTCTTAACCAGGGACTTATATTGCTTTAATGTTGCCTCTTTCCCTTTGCTATTGATGTAGTTAGCCCTGCCCAAAACTCAAGGAGAAGTGGAGAAGAAGCTATTTAAAACTACCTTTTCTCTTATTCATTGACTCAGGACTATATCTGTTCAGCAGAAAAATATTGTGGACCAAAGATAAAGCAAGTGTTTTATTCATTTTTCACTTTTTTTCCCTCTTGAGAATCATGTACTTTTAATCTTCCAAGGAACTCACAGAGATGATTCAGTTCAGTAGTTCTCAAAGTTCTAGAAATCTTTTGGAGGACTTTTAGGGCAAGAAGGTTGCTGATCCTCCCTCAAGGCTTTCTGGAGTTTTCCTGTAGTCTGTTGGCCTGGTATTGGAGAAGAGCTTCTACATGTCAACATAAGCCTAAAATACAACCTCCTTATTTTACAAAGAGGAAGACTGAGGTCCATGGGCCAGAAGGAGCTTAAGACAGCAATTTTGGGATTGTTACCCATTTCATCTTTGGCAATGTACTGGTCATATTTTCCAAAAGTGCTACTTTTAGATTCTTATCAGTTACCAGAGGTTATTTTCCTGGAATAAATGATTTGGACACTATTAACAGGGGAATAGCATGCTGTATATAATACACTGTCTTAAAGAGAAGAAAAGGTCCTATCTCCTGTTTGCATATCTGCACCTGTTTAAACCTTTCCATAGAAAGTCTGAAAGGTAAACAGTTGGTTTTGGAGCAGCTATAACATGCTATTGTTTAACATGGCAGCTTATTGATGATTGTCTTTAATTATGGCCATGCTGTCAACTCCTGAAGTCCCTGCTCTTTGTTGTTGATCTGATATGACGTTTGAGGTTTTCAAAGCTGCAGAGATGAAAGAAGTAACCGTCAAATATTGCTCGTTCTGATGTGCTTGAGGAGGGAGGAGGGGACATTGCCCACAAGGGCTGAGAGTCTGGGAGAGAACGCCATTGCCCCGTCTGCGTTTGATGACAGCATCGAGTGCGAAGCCCTGGTTTGCTCTCCGTTTATGGTGGGCAGGGCCAAAGCTGGAGGAAACTGAAATGATTTATTCAGGAACGGGAAACAAGTGAAGGGTGTGGGTTGCTGATCTTCTCAGGGCTGGTGGGAATGCTGTCTGTCTCTTGCCTTGAGCCATTTTTACATTAGAGATGTGAAGCTCAGAATGGACCCATCAAGGCTTTCTGGAACCTCTTCCCACCCTTTTCGATATCCTTTGCTTCAGTGTGTGTGTTCCGAAGCCCTCAGAGCTGTGGGACTGTGTGTTCCCGGGCCTTCAGATGCTCTTGCTGTGCTGGGCTCTAGTCCTGGGGTAGTCCCATCTCAGATCAAAGGTGTTTGCTTAGGAGGTGGCCTCTGTCCAAGCTCCCATTACTGTTAAGGAGTGTTGCACCAGCTCTCTCCTATGTAGGCTCTGCCTCTTGTATTTGGGGCTGCTGGATCCGTTCACTGCTCCTGCTACTAGCTTCTTTTGCTGAAGGGCTGTCTCTTTAGAGTCTATTTAAGTGGTAAGCCCCTCTGCCAGATACTGTTTCGGCTGGAGGCTTATTTTTCTCACCTCTCCTCCTTCCCCTTAAGAGACAGTATAACCTCATGGCTGAGGACATGGACTCCGGAGTCAGACTGCCAGGATCTGACTCCTGGTCTTAAGACTTGCTAGTTCTGTGATTTGGGGCCAGTTAACCACTCTGGGTTCCAGTGTCTTCATGGTAAGATGGTGATAACACGAGCATCAGTGTTGTGGAGTTGTGAAGACTAAATGAATTAATGTGTAAGTAATAAGACCCTTAGAATAGTGCCCAGTACAAAGTAGTACAAAGCAGTTTGTAACACATACATATTATATAACTTATGCTATACCATCAATGTTAAGTCACATCAGTCGTGTCCGACTCTGTGCGACCCCATAGACGGAAGCCCACCAGGCTCCTCTGTCCCTGGGATTCTCCAGGCAAGAACACTGGATTGGGTTGCCATTTCCTTCTCCAATGCATGAAAGTGAAAAATGAAAGTGAAGTCACTCAGTTGTGTCCGACTCTAGCGACCCCATGGACTGTAGCCTACCAGGCTCCTCCGTCCATGGGACTTTCCAGGCAAGAGTACTGGAGTGGGGTACCATTACCTTCTCCCTAAATAGCTTAAGATATGTAAAAAGCGAACAATCATACATATATACTAAAGGATGAAACTTTTTAGTAAGCATGCATGAGATCTAATAAAATGGCATTTGAAGGAAATTATTGCTTAAAGAAAAAAATTTGCTAAATTCCTGCCTGGGGATTAAATTGTGGTCTTGCATTAATAAAGTAGGTTTTTGGATTCCCTAGCTTTTGGTGATACTTTGGAAGCTTCCTGTTTTTTCTGTTGATATTTCAGGCAAGCTCTCAGATGTTAAATAATCTGTGTGCAATGCAAGAGACCCAGGTTCGATCCTTGGATCAGGAATATCCCCTGGAGAAGGGAATGGCAACCCACTGCAGTATTCTTGCCTGGAGAACTCCATAGACAGAGGAGCCTGGTGGGCTACTCTAGTCCATAGGGTAGCAAGGGGTGGACACAACCTTCAATACCATCAATAGCATATAATTTATTATCATGCCTTTGTACAACTATGAGTAAGCTTTGTTGACCCAGCTGGGAAAGGGGTGTGATAAAGAGACCACTAGTTGTTTATTTATGGAGGGATCCACCAAATCCCCGGAGTGGAGATAAACGAAGCCTCCTTTTTTTTGAGGTCCATTTCTTAAATATTTCAGCTGCTGTTTCTCCTCTCTCTGCTCTGTGCCTGTACCAGCTAATTTAATACTGGCCCACTAATTTGCTGTTGGAGGCCACATCCTGTCTTGGTCACAGGAACGAACTTTCTTCTGTTTTCTCTGTGGTTGGTCAATGGATTTGCACCTTTTGTCAATTTGGCACTGTGCTGACTCCTGTGCAGTTTATAGAAATAGGATAAGGCCTAGTCCTGTATTCAGAGAGCTTTCAATCTAATTGAAGGATCAAAATAACTCTCCTAGAGTGTTTAAGAGCAAAACCAAGCTGGTTAAGGAGGTTAGCCAGCCATCTACTATCTTGGAAACTATTTCCATGAAATATACTAACATTCTGCTGCTAAGTCACTTCAGTCATGTCCGACTCTGTGCGACCCCATAGATGGCAGCCCGCCAGGCTCCGCCATCCCTGGGAGTCTCCAGGCAAGAACACTGGAGTGGGTTGCCATTTCCTTCTCCAATGCATGAAAGTGAAAGGTAAAAGTGAAGTTGCTCAGTCGTGTCTGACTCTAAGTGACCCCATGGACTGAAGCCTACCAGGCTTTTCCATCCATGGGATTTTCCAGGCAAGAGTACTGGAGTGAGGTGCCGTTGCCTTCTCCGATACTAATACTAGTATTAATATTGATAGTATCTAAAAGAATGGACGAGGGAAAAGGGAGAAAGTGCTTGGGGGTCGTCAGGACCGTGGTGAAGATCATGGTTGTGTTTCATTGTAGCTTTCATCTTGCTCCAGAAAAGCAGAAGGTCCAGGTGGGAATACATTGGCCTGTTTATAGGAACAAAGGGAGTTCACCTTTACCCAGTAGCTGCTGTGATCAGAACACTCAGCTAAGCATGTATCTAGTTTCATTTATTCCTGAAAGGCACTTGTGGAAAAGGTGGTATTTACTCCCTTCTTCTAAAACATAAGAGAACTAGGGCTCTGTGATAAAAGGTGACATTCAAAGCATTGTAGCTGTTGAGTTTAAGAAACTCAAAAATTGGGACATTTTAGCCCAAACTAGTAGGACTTGAAACCTGGTGTACTTTTGTAGGAGAGGGGCACTAGCTACTATTTTTCTTGGTTTACTTTTAGATGAATGTAGCTGGAAAGCATTCACATTTGACCCCTTTCTCCCTCTTCCCTGCCCCAATAAAAGCAAGAACTAACTCAAACTGGCCACTGCATTTTCCTCTGAGACCTGTAGGGAAAACAGCGATGTTATCAGCAAAGCCTCATGACACTCCCCAGGGAGCACACGAAACCTCCCAAATAGTCGTATCCAGGCCAAGCAAAGCTCTGGGAGAAATTCCTGGGATACTCAGCATAGCCACCTAACAGGGCTTTTGAGCAAAAATGGAACCCAAATGAAAACATTGCCTGTCAGCCCTGGGCTTGTAAACAGTGTTTGGATTGCAGGATGAGGGCACAGGGCTTGAAGTAGTAGCCAAGTCAGGCTGGGCTCTGCTGTTGTAACAAAGTAACCCTGAACTCTCAGTGGCTTCACACCACAGAGTTTGGTTTTCTGCTCACCGTATATATCCAAGGAGGGTTTGTGTTGGGGAATTCTGCTTGACATGGTCCTTCCGGGATCTGGCTCGGACGTCAGGTGACTGTACCACCTGGATCCTGAAACTTCCAAGGTTGCATGGGAAGTGAAGGTGTAAAAGTGTTAGTTGCTCAGTTGTGTCCAACTCTTTGTAACTCCATGGACTGTAGCCTACCAGGCTTCGCTGTCCATGGCATTCTCCAGGCAAGCATACTGGAGTGGGTAGCCGTTCCCTTCTCCAGGGGATCTTCCTGACCCAGGAACTGAACCTGGGTCTCCTGCATTGCTGGTAAATTCTTTACCATCTAAGTCACTAGGGAACCTTTTAGTTCAGTTCAGTCGCTCAGTCATGTCCGATTCTTTGTGACCCCAGGGACTGCAGCATGCCAGGCTTCCCTGTCCATCACCAACTCCAAGAGCTTGTTCAAACTTGTGTCCATCAAGTTGGTGATGCCATCCAACCATCTCATCCTCTGTCGTCCCCTTCTCCTTCTGCCTTCAGTCTTTCCCAACATAAGATTTTTCCCAGTGAGTCAGTTCTTTGCATCAGGTAGCCAAAGGGAAGCCCTTTATAGTGGGTTAAATATTGAACCCCGCCCCCCCACAACACCCAGATACATGCCTCCCTGGAACCTCAGTGTGAACTTATTTGGAAATAGTATCTTTGTAAGAGAGAAAGAGGATTCTTTACTTAAGAAATCTTGAATGGGTCCTAAATTATACTGCATTTAGGGTGAGATTTAAACCCCAAACCAGTCTTTTCATGAGAAAGGAGAGGGAAATTTGGACACAGACACAAAGGGGATGAAGGCCATGTGAAGACAGAGGCAGAGTTTGGAGTGATGCTGCCGTAATCCAAGGAACACTGAGAGTTGCCAGAAGCTGGAAGAGGCTGTGAGGGATTCTCCCATAGAGTCTCTGGAGGGACTGTGAGTCTAGTGACACTCTGACTTTGGACTTCTGGTCTTCATCAAGGGGAGAAAATAAATTCCTATTCTATCAAGCCACCAGGTTTGTGATAATTAGTATAGAAAACTAGGAAACAAATACAGAAAATCTGCACTGATGTTTTTAAGGGCCAAGCCTGAGAGTGGCTCATACCCCTTTTTTCTTGTATTTACCAGAACCCAAACTGTCAGGGAGATGATGAATTGTTGTCTCTGTGCCCCGGAAGAGGAGAATGAAGCAAGACTTGGTGAGCGTGAGCATTATGCTTGCCTCACTTGTGCTGGAAGTACGTACGGGGAGCAGGGGGCAGGGGCGTGGAATAGAGAGCCACCAACATTCACAGATGGTTTCAGGAGCCGTTGGGTGGTCCATAGGGTCACTGCAGGTCAAAGCAGGCAGAAAGCTGGAGGACAGAGCTCTCAGCTCACAAGCGGGTGATCCGTGATCGCACCAGAGGCCATAGATAGTGCAACAGGAGGGTCAAGCAAGAAAACAGGCCCCCACATCAGCAAACTGGGGGTGAAGGGCAGGGTCAGAGGCTAAGCATGAAGCCGGAAGTGCTGCTCAGTGGGGGCAGCTACTCACAGAGCGTGAAAGCAAGTAGGACTACCAACTCCCCTCCCCGAGAGGGTGCTGGAATCCTCTTTCTCACGGCTGTGTCTCCCGTTTCTAGCACAGAATAGAAACTGCGAACACGGCAAAGGTTCGTGGGTCCAGCCTTCCATCAGGGGGATGTTGCTAAACCATGGGCCAGATCGAAGTGGTTTCAAGCTTAAGCCTCCCCATCACCTCCAGGAGTAAGTCTTCAATCTACAGGGTGTCTTTCTTGTCTTCTTTCTTTATTATGATACATTTTATCAAGTTTATTTTCTAATCAGGGATGGTTTTTCATCCCTATACTTATTATTATAATTCACATTAATGAAACCCATAGACTAAATATCATTAGATGCAAAGAAAGTATTCAATAAAACTCAATATCCATTCATGAGAAGAATTTTTAGAAAATAATAAAATATATGCTACTGCTACTGCTAAGTCATTTTAGTTGTGTCCGACTCTGTGAGACACCATGGACGGCAGCCCCCTGGCTCCCTCGTCCCTGGGATTCTCCAGGCAAGAGCACTGGAGTGGGTTGCCATTTCCTTCTCTAATGCAGGAAAGTGAAAAGTGAAAGTGAAGTCGCTCAGTCGTGTCCGACCCTCAGCGACCCCATGGACTGCAGCCCACCAGGCTCCTCCGTCCACGGGATTTTCCAGGCAAGAGTACTGGAGTGGGTTGCCATTGCCTTCTCCAAAATATATGCAAACTATTTTGCATATCATATTTTATGAAGAAACATTGAAAACAGTTAACTTCCCCTTGTCCCTCCTGGAGCATGGGATCTCTCTTGGGCCCTTGTGCCTTTGCACCTGCTATTCTCTTCTCTGAATGACCTTTCTCTTCCTTTCTACCTGCTGAGGACTTGCACATCCTTGAAGACCCAGGTCTCATATTGCTGTAGTGAAATCTTCCCCAAATTCCCCAGACTGTCTTGCCTTCTCTTCCTGGCATTCTTAGTACCTTCTGCACTTAACTCAGGTGGTGCCGCAATATTGAAACCATTTCTTGGTTTGTCTGTTTGTTCTACTTGGCTGAATTTTGCATTTTTCCATTCACTTCCTTGTCCCAATGCCTGGTTCATCAACAAACCTCCAATTGTTTTGAAAGAAACATTAAGTTTCTGATACTTCTTCAAAATAGCTGCAGAAGCAACTATTAACAGTTATAAGGAATAAAGGTGACATTATGATTTTTGATAAATTTAATGTTTACTGATTTTATTCACTATAATAAATACAGATAGAAATAAATAAGCAAAAAGATCAAAATGGGTTGGAATATTCCAGTTCTGGAGACAACAGAACAACCACAAATGTTTGTGCAGATTTAAAACTGAGAGTGCTTTCATGTTAACATGATCTTGTTTGCTCTCATTGTAACACAGTGAATTCAGTTCAGTTCAGTCGCTCAGTCGTGTCCGACTCTTTGCTACCCTAAGAATCGCAGCTTGCGAGGCCTCCATGTCCATCACCAACTCCCGGAGTTCACTCAAACTCATGTCCATGAGGGGAGTGTGCTATTGGGACTGCTCTCCTTTAAAGTGGAGGACATTGAGGTTCAACATGTAACTTATCTGAAACTTGCTCAGTTGCACTGGGTAGTTAAGGGTCTATGCCTGGAGTCATAGCTTAGCCTGGTAACAGTAAATCTTGTGTTTTTCCTGTACCTCTTCTGGACTCCTTTCTCATACAAACAGGTGAGCCAAGAGGAGAAGAAAGGAGGGAAAGGGGGGTTAAGTAAGGAATAGTTGCTTTATTTAACACCATTTTTAATATCTACAAATAGCTCTGCAAAATGGACGTTACTGTATCCATTTTGCATGGACAGGGGAAAACGTTTTGTGTCTTGCCTGTCCCCCACTTTCCTTCCTGTGGGAATTGGTTGGAGGTTCAGAGCTCCAGGGATTTTTTGTTTTATTTTTAAATAGCTTGTCCTTTGTGAAGCACGTTAGACCCATACATTTCATCTCTGCAAGATTTAAAAGGAATCACCGATGACCTGCTGAGGTATTTTCATTCTGTTCTTGAAAATGATTAATCTTAAGGCTTTGTGATGGCTCTTGTCACAAATAGCTTTCCTTAAGCCATAATTGCCCCACTTCCCCTTAAGGTAACAGTTTACATGTAAGTAATGAAAATAAGCAGAATAATCCTGCTGTGAGGATATATTTATATTGTATATATGGTACTGATCAAGGTAGAACTTTACCTGAAATGAGTTGGAAAATTGTGTGTTTTCTTTTAAAGCTCAGCTTCTGTGTCTTATGGTCCCTCTCTTATGGTAAACCCCTACTCTTTCTTGTATTTTTTTTTTCCTCTTCTTTCTCCCTAGCAGATAGGATACAATGTTTGTTTTGTCTTTCCTAGGTGATTTTTCAGATACTCTTGCATTTTGTACTTAGTCACTTCAGGTCCTGCGAGACCAGTGATTTTAGCTTGTGGTCTCCTGGGATCACGTGATTTGGGACAGAGAGGCAGACGATGTTTCTTCCTAAGGCTGGGAACCACATGCTCCCAAACTCCTTTTTTACTCTTCGCTGCACATGCAATTCCAAGTAGGGTCAAGGTAACGCAAGGGCACTTTTAAGAAGAGAACTGGGGCGCAACTCTGAGCAGATGTTCTTTGATAACTACTGAGCAAAGAGGATCTGACTGAGAGGCCTGTAGCTTTCACTCATTGAGAACCTTTAACCAGTGCCCACGTGTGTGTTTCGTTTTATTCTTTTCTCGCCCTTGCCCCCAGAGCCACGGCATACCTGCTGTTGCTCTCAAGCCTCTTGCCAACAGTGGCATCTGCTCAGTGTAGCCATCAAGAATTTGAATGTCAATATCTTTGCCTTGAAATGAATGGAAAAGTATTTGTCACTCAGCGGCAATCATTCTTCAAATAAAAGGTTAGCCAGACAGGGCCCTTAATCAAAGAGTCGGGCTTTTCTGTCAGCAGTGCCTTTTAAATAGCGATGATGAAGGCTGGCTGTCAGGGTAGGACTTGATGAGCCAGATGATTGATCTGCATAAATCATTTTCTTTTAACATTGTCAGTGAAGAGTAAATTGGTGGGACATTTTGGGTATTAGCTGTATTGAAATTAATATGCAGTATCCTAGGTGTGTCCTTTATCCACATAGCCCTCATGAAAGAAGGTAGAAATTAAAAAGAGGCTTCTCGGTGTGCATTGTTCTAACAAGAAAGTTGCACCATTCTTACTGCTGTGGTCATCATCTTGCATGCTAAATTCGGAAGTTGAGTGTGTAGCACATTTTACAAGCTCTGAAAGGAATCTAGTTAATTTGGGAATTAGCTAGAGTCAGTAGCATTTAACAACCAGTAAATCTGTAAGACTCGCTGCTCAGAGCAGGGGAAAAAAAAATCTAAGAATGGTTTCTGGCTTTAAAGAACAGGATATCTACTACCCAGCATGCTGTCACAAAAATAGCCTCCGCTTCAGGTCAGGTTGTGGCTTAAGTCACCATCATTCCTTGGTGAGTCTCCTTGACCAGGACGCTTAACCTTTCTGAGTTTGTTTCTTTGTCTTTAAAAATGAGATTGTGTTCATTACCGTTGGTGGGTTTGCTTTTGTATTAAAGAGTGATGTAGGGAAAAGCACTGTGCATAGAGTTGGCATCTGGTGAGGAAGTACTCATAACATTAATCTCATCTCTTTCTTTTGGTCAAACAGAACTCCTGACTAGATGTCCAGAACCCTGACTGAGATGTCTGTATGAAGCTCATGCCCACCTGATCAAAATAAACAATAAGTTTAGGGTTACTTCTGTGCTTGCTGGGACTTCAAATGGCCATTTCAACATTAAAAAAAAAAAAAAAGGTTTCAAGGGAAAAAAAGAGATACTTCATTGCATATTACTGGGGGTAGGATATGAGGTGGAAGGCATAGGGGAGAAATGTGGCCAAGAACACTTAGAGGGTTTTTTCCTTACCATTACTCTCTGGATTATATGCTGGGATGCATATGATTCACCTTTGGAGTAAACAAGTAAATCCTATGCAATATAGTGTAGGGTTAAAAGCAGGACTGACAGGGCTGAATTATTGGGTTAGATCCCACATCTTCTACTTAATTGCTATGTGACTGCCGACAAAAATTAATTGCCTTTCTAAGCCCTGGTTTCCTCACCTCTATTAATAAAATGGGCACAGTGATAGTACCTATCTTACAGCATGTTAATACATAAAAAACAAATCATGTAAAACAGTGTCTGATATGTACATGGTAACTGTGGTTACTGTGAATGAATGATTGGTCAGCAGAGAAAGGTAAATATTGCTAAGGTTCAAGTGAGCCGAACGTATCCAAAGAAGAGACATGTCTTAATATAGAAGTTCATGATAATGGTATACTGGGTGAAATACTTGCTTCATTTTGGAGAAAATTCCCTACTGGAGGAATTTAGAGCCAGAATGATTCTAGAAATATCCACGTTGCAGCTGGACCTGACCAGCCCTGGCCCTGACCCTGCTTGGGCCTTGGTGGAATCAACTTCACTGAGTCTGTGAAATGCTAGAAAAGAGGTATCTTAGCCAAAGGGGCAGCCTCATTACTCCTCAGCTGATTAGATAGTACCTCATTGCCAGTGAGTTATTCTAACAATACTTAATGTTCAGTTACAATATGGATATCTCTTGACTTATCCTGGCTCTGAATTCCTCCAGAAGGAGGAAAATCCTTATTTTCCCACTGGAGGAGCAAAACTGGATTGAGGTGATTCTGTGGTCAGAATAACACAGGAGAGGATGTTTTCCTGGTTTGTTTATTTTTTTTAATGTTATTGATTGAATATCTAACTCACTGAGAGACTGATTTTGTAGACTCTTCTGATAACTGGTCTAGTTGCTGTCTGGAATGCAGAGATTAAGGGAACACTGGTCACCCAGGTTCTCCATGTGCCTTCTATGTGGGTGAACTCATGTCAGTCTCTGCTAGTGGGAGCGTGGCATGGATTCGTCAGAGCCTTTGTAACACATGTGTCCTGGGCCCCTCTGTCAATTAACAAGTGTTGCCCGAAGAGTACCTCTGTCGCTTTAACATTTAAGATGTCTTCATTCTTGGAGATTTGCATTTTTTCTCATGCCAGTTTTTAGCTGACATGATGAGTTTGTATTTGGGCCTTATGTCTTTCTCTTTCCCATCTTCTCAGTTTATTCCATTTTGAGAAGTGTCTTCCCACATAGTGAAATAAGTTGCAGCAAGAAAATCCCAGAGACATTTTCCCAAACATTAATTCAATGGAAGTCCTCCAACCGGTCTGGAGGCAGCAAAGGTCTCCCCGTTCTTGGGCTGGCTGGGGATGCAGATTTGAGCTGTCTCCAGTCTCAGCTGTTGGAAAATGCTACTAATTAAACCCTCAGTATTGGTCATTGTGTTCTTTTTGGAGGACACTGTGAAACTGTTCTGTATCTCCTCCAAAGGCATGATGCCTGTATTGAGAATTTCTAGAAAACATTCTCTGCTGCTTTGGCCTGCAATGCTATGGGTTGCAGAAGTGATGAAATTGTTCCTTAGACTCTTTCCTGATTTGGTCTGTATTAGATGAAGCACAACCTGTGTTATCTGACTGGGTACTTCATGGAGTCCAGCCATACTGGGTGTGATGTTCTGCTCAAGATTAATTTCCTGTAATGAAGATCTGAAACACGATGTTTAAGAGCCCCTCTAATGTTTCTTTTATAGCAATCTATCAAAACGATAGATATTTAGCCTTCTTTATTGGATATGAAACATTAACTTAAAGCCAGTGCTGCTTTCTGTTTTAAATACCAATATCCATCATGTGTTTCTCACTGTAAGCATCTCTTACCTTTGCCCTCCATTCATCAAGCATCATGAAGAATCTGCCGCCACCTCCCAGGGGCACATGTCATGGGCTTGGCCCTTAGGATATGATTATCTGCACCGTGGACATCTGACCAGTCTTTGGCCTTGGTGGAATCAACTTCAGAGTTTGTGAAATTCTAGAAAAGAGGTATCTTAGCCCAAGGGGCAGCCTCTTTACTGCATAGCTGATTATTACATGTTTTTTTCAGTGTCAGGTGGAGAGTCTTAGAAAAGTCTGAGCTGCTTTTCCTCCTGACACCTTCCCATTTTTGATAGTATGAGAAGCATGGGTTTTCATCAGTTCTGATGAGCAACAGGAATCCATTGTTTAGCTTATGAGGGCACTTAGTTTGGTGTTTGAGGCCGTAGAACAAGTGCCCAGGCATCTAATTTGTGCACATTTAATGTCTGTCAAATTTATGAATGAAAGAATGAAACTTTTTCCATTTTCCTTCATCATTATTACCCATGAATGTAGTAATATTCTCTTCTCTTTCCCAGTTTTTCTTCTAACTACTTTTATTAGTCACTGGAAATGTATATTAAACACTTGTTGTTTGCCATTTTCTCTTTGGAATGAATTGTTCCTAATTTCTTTCTTTTTTCTGCCTCAAATGATGTCCATCCTTCAAAGCCTTGCTGAAATTCATATCATGCACATATCATAACCGTATTCTCTCTGTGATTTTTTTCCATTCATCTTTGCTTTTTTCTTTTCTGAATTCTTAACCACTAAGGTAGGTATATGTATCCAATATTAGATGGAGTTTCTCTAGGTATTTTTGTCTATGCACAGCTTGGCTTCTTTTAGACTGTAGCACCTTCAGAAATAGGGATCTAACAAGGTTGGGGCTTCCCCGGTGGCTCAGATGGTAAAAAAAGTTCCTGGAATCCAGGAGACCTAGGTTCAACCCTGGGCTAGGAAGATCCACTGGAGAAGGGAATGGCAACCCACTCAAGTATTCTTGCCTGGAAAATCCCATGGACAGAGGAGCCTGGTGGGCTACAGTCCAAAGTAAGCTTAGCCACTCTGCTATGGCACACATCCTACTCTTAGACACAAAGGGTATCACATGGAGCCTTGTGACTTGACCTGGTCAACCACTTTGCAGTTACTGAGTATACGACAGGGCAGAAGAATCACACAATGATTGACTTTGCACTATGTCACTCTCACTGTAATCTTTGTGACCACCTGGGGGATTTGACTGTGAAGACGCAACTGGGTTATGCTTTCCCCAGGGACTTTACCAACCACAAAGATTGCTGTGTGCAGCCCTTCCTGACTACCTTCGGGCCGAGAGGCTCAAGTGGCTCCCTGTTTTCTTGTTCTTCCCGATGCTTGCTGGTTCGGTGCTCTGTCTTCTGCTTCCTTGTGCATGCTTCTGGGGTCCCCTTAATTGGGGCACCCTCATTGTGAAGCCCCTGCTGTTTGGGCCGGGAGGTGGAGTCTTGCGGCTCTCCCTCTTCTGGCGGGTAGGCTTCGTGGGAGTTTTCTGGATTGGAGACGTCAGCCTGGCAGTACATCCTGTGCTTTGCCCATCACCTGTTGTGTGTTTCACCCAAGGCTCATCTCAAGAGGCTTTGAATCTTGTTGGCCAGAAATCTTTTTGGCAGTTTGTAAAACTTGGTTGGATTCCAGTGTATCCCTTTTATTTTCAGGACATGCCCGCATTGTTGGTTTGCGTGCCAGGCGTGTGATTTTCCCTGATCTCCTTTTTCCCTTTGGCTATAATCCTTGGATACTGTTGCAAGAATTGACAACTAAGGACCTAACCACTAGACTTAAATTTTTTTTGTCCTGTTTTGTTTGCAAATAGTGCTGAAAACCTTTTTCCTGTGAAAGGTACGTGTAACAGAGATGTGAAAGCAAAGTCTGAGGATCTTTGCACTAGTTAGATAGCATGTAACAAAACTAAAACCAACAATGGCTTTAAAATAGGAGTTTTACTTTCTTTTTTCCAATGAGGAAGTAAGAGTCATGATTTAGCTTCATGAGGTCAGCAGAGACAAGGCTTCTCTTTTGTTTCTCTACATTCTTTCTGAATCATCATCATTTCCTAAGTTGCTTCATGACTCAAAGTAGCTTCTGGAGGTCCGGTCATATCTGACTTCAAAGTAAGATGAGGAAAGAATGGAAGAGGAGGGAAAAAAATCACGTCACCTGTCCCATTTGCAAGGAAGGAAAAATGGCTAGTCACGTGCTGGAGCTGGTTCATCCTTGGTTGTGAGAATTGATGAAGTTTTAGAAGTTTTTGTGAGCCATTTGGCCTCAACTTGGTAGCTTGAAGTTGGCCATAGTGGGAAAATTTACCCCATAGAAATTGGTGTAAGGAAGAGCTGGTTGTTAAACCTATATCAGTACTTACCTACCCCTGGCTAAAAGGCAAACTGGGAGTGCAGTCTTTGTTGGGTGCCCTGCCACCCTGAGTAAAATCAGTTTTGTTACTAAGGAAGAAGGGGGAACATCTAATGGGTAAGCAAAGTCCTCTTTTCCACCTTCCCTGCTACTTTGAATGGGATTTTCTCATTCCATAGCATGGATCTGCTTTCCTATTTAGACTGCTTACTCTTTCCTCCGTCACAGATTATGCAACAGTAAGCATTTTGGGGCATTATACTTATACATGCATGTGGGTGTGCATGTTTTTCTGCATGTGAATTAGTGTTTGTAGATGATAGTTTAAAGTGGATTTGCTAGGTCAACGTGTGTGCACACTACCTGCCTCTTTACAAAGGGTTCTATTTCCTCCCATTATAGAGGAGGGTGAAGAACATGACTTTGGAACCAGACACACAGGGTGTGAGCACTCATTCTGACCCTGCCTAGCTGTGTAACTCTGGCCAATTTACTTAACCTCTCTGGGCTTCTCATTTTTCTCCTGTAAAATGGGGAAGGGGATAGAATTGCTTCTGTAGAGGTTCTTTGACATTGAAATGAGATCATGACTACAAAACACTTAGAGCAGAGCCTGGCAGTTTGTAAACTCACAATGAGTGTAACCAGGGGTCTTTGCACATGGAGAAATGTGTTCATACAGATGTAACACATTGAGAAGGAAAAAAAAAAAGTCTTGAACATTAAAGCTGGGATTCAACCATAAAACCAAGCCTTGAACATTAAATCTGGAATCATTGTGAGTTGTAGGGGGGAGCATCAGATAGGGAAGAAGTGAATGTTTAATACACAGATTGGAAAGTTATTTCACTGACTCAAGGGGCAGCAGTAGGTTTAGTTGATGGTTGGAAAAACCTCTGAGTAAATCAACAATGTCCCCAGTTCATAAGTGCACATTATAAATATATTTAAAATCATCTTTATGACCGTTTAGTTTTAAATTTCCTGGGTGCATCAGATGCTTGAGTCATGGAACTTGACAAAAAATCAACATAAATGTTCTTTTTTTCCTCCAACTATATTGAACATCGCACAGATGTGTAGTTAAGTATTTATTATGAACATGCAAATATTGATGTCCCCAAGGCCCATTCTTTGATTTTCAAACTGCTGCTGCTATATTTGGAATTGTTGATTAATACAGGTCTTTGCTCTGACACACAGCATGTCTGACTTCAGGGCTGCTGACAGCAGCATCAAGAAGAAAGGGGAAACCAGGGCTTGATGCTCATAGTGTTGGCACTGTTTGAGGATGGGAGTTGCTTTGGGAAAATGGCAGCAGGCATCCAAATCTTGAGGTAGTTAAGGATGTGCCTTGCACAGAGCTTTGCCCATGGTAGGTTCTCAGTAAGTCTTTGCTAAATTCAGGAGGCAGAATCAGTTCAGTTCAGTAGCTCAGTCATGTCCGACTCTTTGCGACTCCATGAATTGCAGCACGCCAGGCCTCCCTGTCCATCACCAGCTCCTGGAGTTCACCCAGACCCACACACTCACCCATGGAGTCAGTGACACCACCCAGCCATCTCATCCTCGGTTGTTCCCCTCTCCTTCTGCCCCCAATCCCTCCTAGCATCAGAGTCTTTTCCAATGAATCAACTCTTCACATGAGGTGGCCAAAGTACTGGAGTTTCAGCTCCAGCATCATTCCTTCCAAAGAAATCCCAGGGCTTATCTCCTTCAGAATGGACTGGTTGGACATATGGAGAATAAACAGTCCTGATTGCGGGGGGGGGGGGGGGG
>SJXQ01011188.1:97148-272514 GCA_006408695.1 Aepyceros melampus | reverse complement strand
GGGGGGGGGGGGGGGGGGGGGTGAAATTCACACTAGACTAGAATCTTGGCACTAGGAACATTTTGGGCTAGATAATTCTTGTTGGGGCAACTGTCCTGTGTATAGTACAGTATTTGTACTATGCAAAGCTAGAAGAGGTTCTGAAAAGAGCTATTAATGCAATGGTTAGGGAAGATGGCTTCCCTTGTGGCTCAGATGGTAAAGCATCTGCCTACAATGCTGGAGACCCGGGTTTGGTCCCTGGGTCGGGAAGATCCCCTGGAGAAGGAAATGGC
Organism: Aepyceros melampus; assembly: GCA_006408695.1. NCBI lineage: Eukaryota > Metazoa > Chordata > Mammalia > Artiodactyla > Bovidae > Aepyceros > Aepyceros melampus. The sequence goes on along the minus strand of SJXQ01011188.1, from coordinate 272,239 downwards.
AACATATTCCAGTACTCTTGCCTGGAAAATCCCATGGACAGAGGAGCCTGGTAGGCTACAGCCCATGGGGTCACAAAGAGTCGGATAGGACTGAGCAACTTCACTTTCCTTTTTTTCCTTGGCCTCTCCTTATTAGGTGCTGGGAGCATGGCCCTCCACAAGTTGTGAAAAAAGGCCTCCAGACATTGCTAAATATCTCCAGGGTGGAAGTCAAAATCATCTTCAGTTGAGAACCAGTGGGCTAGAAGAAAGGATTAAACAATTATTAGGAGTTGTTATTAAATTATTAAACAATAAGTGTGTACCAGATGTTTAACTCATTTAATCCTTGCAGGTGTTGCTGAACTCATTTTTGAAGGAAGGAGAGGTGGAAAGAGGTTGAGAACGTGACCCAAGGTTGGCCAGAGGGGGTCTGATTATGGAGTGTTCTTCTGCTTGTACTCTTCTCCCTCCAAATAAGAGTCTCCTATCAAGTACCATACGAGTTCCTACTGTTCTTCTTGGTGCTAATGACTCAGACCTCACTTCCTGATGAAACACTGCGAAATGCACTGTTTGCAAGAATCTTGCACTGCTCATGTGGGGGTAGTTGATATGGTTTGGTTTCTGTTTTTTTCTGCTTTTTGGTTTTGCTGAGAATATGAACTGAGCTGTTTGTTCTCCAGCGAGGGGGCCACTGATAAACAAAGGGACGTGTAGTCTTCTTAGACTTTCACGTCTCCAGAGGATACTCATATGGGGCCCATGGGGAATTTCCTTTGGGAGGGATTAACCAAGAACTCCATATCTTCTGTGGGGAAGGGGCTTTTGCTGTGATGATTCTTGGGGATATTTAGTAAACTAAATGGAGTGTTCCTCTGGGGAACACTAAGACTAGCTGTTTGCCTGTATGATCTTCTTGTGATTAATTTAGCTGATTGTAAACTCTGGTCCAAGCAAAGGGGGCTTCATTTTGAGCCATAGGTGCTGATTGTGTGAAGTGCATTGTGGGGGAAGAGCCTTCCCATTTTGGGGTGTACAGCTAATTATTAGAATTATCAGAAAAAATAATAACCTCCCATAATCACATGGGAATGGAGCACGAGATTGCTTTCCTCACAGAGTTGGGATAGGTTAAGGGGAGCCGGGAAGTGAAGGAGTAAAACTATTGTTAATTTCTCCTCCCTCTTTTTAACCATCAAGAGAATATAAACCAATAAAAGAACTAAATGTTGGCAATCCATAAAATTCTATAGTGGTAATAAAGAAAAACTGAAACTATATTGATATACAACCAAACAAGGTAATTATCATTATTTTTTAATAAAGTCATTTATCATCAATAAATACCAAGGGGGATAGGAAAAATTGCAAGCACAACAATGCCATCTTCCATAATTATAGCTATTAACAATTTAAAGCATAATTATGTGAGGAAGGAAAAACTTTTAGGAAAGCTTTGTGCCATTTTCTGCGCAGAGAAGCCAAATTCTCACATTTCCAAATAGTCAGGATTCTATAAATATTACTGAATTGATAGAGCTTGTCCCGACTTAGAGTAGCTCATTTTCTAATGATCTGTAATTTGGGTGTTTGTCTCCATCTCTAAGCTGGCCAGCAGCCCTGGAGGAAGGGCTAGGATCCAAAAAAAGGTATATATGGTAATTATCTGTCCACTTCCTAAATGCCACTAGTCAAGAGGACTTTATTTAGCAGAAAGGTTGGTTTTGAGGAATCAAGGGTCTCCTTTATCTCATCTAAACAAACCCTGGTTTAAGCAGCTGGTCCAGGGAGCACAGGAAGGAATGAGTGCTGTCTTTTGCTGCTGAACACCTTACACTCTCAAAGGGAGATGGACCTGTCAGCTCTTAGGGTTGGAATGCAGGGTGGAGTGGTTAAGAGTGTTCCTTTGGACTTCCCTCATGGTCCAGTGGTTAAGAGTCTGCCTTGGGAGTGCAAGGGACACAGGTTTGATCTCTGGTCAGGGAACTAAGATTCTGCATGCTGCAGAGCAACTAAGCCCACTCTGCAATCTAGAGAGTACATGAAAAGTGCAAAACGTGCAAGTGTTAGTCGCTCAGTAATGTCTGATTTTTGTGATCCTATGGACTGTAGCCTGCCAGGCTCCTATGTCCATGGGGTTCTCCAGGCAAGAATACTGGAGTGGGTTACCATTCCCTTCTCCAGGGTAACTTCCCAACCCAGGGATTGAATCCAAGTCTCCCACACTGCAGGCAGATTCTCCATCATCTGAGCCACAACAAAAGATCCCATGTGCTACAACTAAGACCCCATGCAGCCAAATAAATACATAGTTTTTTTTCTAAAGTGTGCCTTGAAGCTACTGGCCATATCCCAGCTCTCCCATTCACCACCTGTGGCATCTTGTACAAATTAAGTCATGTCCCTATGCCTCATGGTTCTTATCTATGGAATAGAGATGATACTAGAACCTATCTATAGGTTGATAAATTGAGCTGAAATTTAATGAATCAATAACATGAAACCTGGCTCCTCATGAGTACTGTGTAAGTTATCTGTCATTTAACCCAATGGGGTAAGTCAACTACTGTGACTAAATACCTTGGATGTGATGCTAGAGCAGCCATTTGGGTTGTTTGATCCTTGGGTCTGATGCAGTAGTAGTCAAGTTCTCTCTGACTGATGATCACAATAAACTCTGGATAGCATAATGACCGTACTGAGTCTTAAAGGGTGAGACTAGTAGGATAAAGGTATTCCTTACAGTGAAAACTACAGGAGCTAGTAGTTTGGATGAAACCCACCAATGGTATGATATGCCTAGGTAATTATAAGTGTATTCCACCATGAAGAAATGGAACCAGTGGCAGAAAGAGATGAGGCTGCAGGGTTTTGGAGGTTTGGCAGAGTCTGCATTACAGAGTCTTGGTTTTTTTCTTGAGGACTAGAACTCCTGTTGAGAATATTAAACCTGGAGGTGGTGGTTTGTCAGATTTGCCATCTAGAGCTATCACAAGGACAGAAAGCAATGTTGAGTTGTTTTTAAATACTGAGATGAGAGCCAGAGGGAAGGGTCAGAGGCATCTTTTAGAATGTCTAGGATTAGGACTTCCACCCAATAAGACAGTATTTCAGCAGAGTTATGCATGCTTGTTGGAAATAAACACCTGGATTGATTGATTCTCAGTGTAACTGTGGCAGTCATTAGTGCTGTTTGACAAATATCCTAGTCCTTCTCTACTTACAGGAACATGTATAAATAAATGGTAGGGTTGTATTTTCTGGTCCCCTTGTGAGAGTGGAGTCGTGGGAAGAGTTCTGGCTCAAGAGTTATGAGGAAAAGTGATGCATTACTTGGGAGCCAGATTATTTAATTGCTGGTGTAAGATGCTTCAGAGCTTGATCATCTCCCTCACCACAGTGACCAGCATCATCACTGAAGTCTGTCCATCAGCAGGTCCCAAAATGAGGATGATGTGGAGCAGAACTCCTAGCTGTTGCCTGATTAAACATGGAGGGTGAATGAGCAATAAACCTTTATGGTTTTAAGCCAGGAGAAAAAAAAAGCAAACTTTGTAAAGTACCGGATAGGAAATATTTTATTAGGCTTTTCGTTTTCAGGCAATCTTTGTCCATTTTAAAATTGGGTTATATGTCCTTATTATTGACTTGTAAAGTGTTCTTTGTATATTGTAGATGCAATTTCCGTATCAAGTGTATAGTTTTCAAATATTTTTGCTCAATCTGAATCTCGTCTTTTAAGTATTTGTAATGGTATGTTTTGAAGTGTACAGTTTTTAGTATGGATGAAATACAAGAGATCAGGTTTTTGGTCTTATGCATAAAGATGTTGGTGCTGTGTATAGGAAATTTGCCTAACTCAAGGTTGTGAATATTTTCTCCAGGGTTTATAAATTTTATTAATATTTTAAACGAATCATATTTTGGCTTTGTTAATTTTCTCCATTGTCTGTCTTTTATGGCATTAATTCTTTCTCTTTTTGTATGTTTTGTGGGTTCTTAGAGCTTATTCATGTGGAAACTTAGATCATGATTTTAAACTACTTTTCTAATGTAAGTATTTAAAACTATAAATAGCTTCCTTGGGCATTCATTTATCTGTATCTGTTGATATATTATACTTTACTAATGTGCCATTCAAAATATTTTCATGTTTTCCTTGTGTTTTCATTAATCCATTTTTTTTAAAGGTGAGATGTTTAGTTTTCAATTATTTTAGGTTTTCTATGTATTTTAATTTTTATTGAGTTCTAACTTATATTGCTCTCAGAGAATCTACTCTTTACGATTTCACTATTTGGATATCTATCAAGACATTTTATGCCTCATCACATGGTATGTCTTCATGAATATACCTTTTCTACTTGCAAACCGTGTGTATTCTGCAGTTCTTGATATTGTGTTCTATAAATACCAATTAAAGTTGTTCAGTAGTGTGTTAAAATCCTTATCTTTACTGGATTGTTTTGTCATGTGATTCTGTCAGTAACTGAGAGAAAGGTTATGCATTCCCCAGCCATGATTGTGTATCTGCCAATTTCCCCTTTTAGATCTAATGTTTACATCATCGATTTTGAAGCTTTGTATTTGCATGCACACATGTTTAAGCTTTGTATGCTTCCAGATGACCTAACCCTTAAATCATGACAAAACATTCATTTAAAAATCTTTCATCATAGTTTTTTGCCTTGTAGTTTACTTTGTCTGGTATTAGTGTAGCCATGACAGCTTTTTAATATTTGCATTTTCCAGAGTATATATTTTTTCATCTTTTTACTTTCAACATTTTTTGTGTATTTATATTATCATTGCATCCTTGTAGACAGCATTCAGTTGAGCCTTGATGTTTTGTTCAGCTCAATGATCTCTTCCTTTAATTATAGTGTTTCATCATTTGTATCTCATCTAATTATTGATGGGGGCTTCTCAGATAGCTCAGTTGATAAATAATTCTACTGCAGTGTGGGAGACCCTGATTTGATTCCTGGGTCGGGAAGATCCACTGGAGACGGGATAGGCTACCCGTCCCAGTATTCTTGGGCTTCCCTTCTGGCTCAGCTGGTAAAGAATCCACCTGTGGTGCAGGAGACCTGGTTTTGATCCCTGGGTTGGGAAGAACCCCTGGAGAAGGGAAAGGCTACCACTCCAGTGTTATGGCCTGGAGAATTCCATGGGCTGTATGGTTCACAGGATTGCAAAGAGCTGGATTATTGATGAGTTTGGGCTTAAGTCTACCATTTTGTAAGGGATTTCCTATTTGTCCCACTGTTTTTACAGTTTTGTTCTTTTTTTGGCCTTCTTTTAGGTAAGCAAAATACTTTTTAATATTATATTTTAATTTCTCATGTAGCTTTTTAATAATTTTCATTTTTGGGGGGGTTTCCAAGACATTTAATCAGAATCAATTTATTCTTCCTTTTTTTTTTTTTACTTTACAATATTGTATTGGTTTTGGCATACATCAGCATGAATCCACCACAGGTATACACGTGTTCCCCATCCTGCATCTCCCTCCCACCTCCCTCCCTGTACCATCCCTCTGGGTCATCCCAGTGTACCAGCCCCAAGCATCCAGTATCATGCATCGAACCTGGACTGGTGATTCATCTCATATATGATATTATACATGTTTCAAGGCCATTCTTCCAAATCATCCCACCCTCTCCCTCTCCCACAGAGTCTGAAAGACTGTTCTATACATCTGTGTCTCTTTTGCTGTCTTGCATACAGGGTTATCATTACCATCTTTCTAAATTCCATATATATGCATTAGTATCCTGTATTGGTGTTTTTCTTTCTGGCTTACTTCACACTGTATAATCGGCTCCAGTTTCATCTACCTCATTAGAACTGACTGAAATGTATTCTTTTTAATGGCTGAGTAATACTCCATTGGTATATGTACCACAGCCTTCTTATCCATTCATCTGCTGACGGACATCTAGGTTGCTTCCATGTCCTGGCTATTGTAAACAGTGCTGCAATGAACATTGGGGTACACGTGTCTCTTTCAATTCTGGTTTCCTCGGTGTGTATGCCCAGCAGTGGGATTGCTGGGTCATAAAGCAGTTCTGTTTCAAGATTAATTTATTTTTTATTGAAGGATAATTGCTTTACAGAATTCTGTTGTTTTCTGTCAAACTTCAACATGAATCAGCCAGAGATATACATATATCCCCCCCTTTTCAACCTCCCTCAACCATTTTCTTTTTAGTTTTTCATGGATTAGATGTTGCATCCTCAGTTATAACTAATTCTCCACAGCCTACTCAAAAGTTAAAATTATACAGTGTCATATAAATGTAACAACCTCACAATAGTTTAATTCCATTCTGTTTACCTTCTCATTTTTTGGTGCTGTTTTGTCATTTGTTTTGTGTCTATATGAAAAACCAACCTGATGATATATTTTTTTATAATTTTTGTATTAAACTGTCAGTTTACATTTAGAGATGTTGACAAAAGATAACTTTAATATAAATATTTCCTATTTCACATGCTCTTCATTCTCCCTATAAATATGTTTTTGCCTGTAACACTTCTGTTAAGTGTTAATAGAAGCATACTTTATTATAATGAAGGTCATCTGATAATAAATTATCTCAGTATTCATTTATCTGGAAGACTCTGTGTTTTGTCTTCATTTTTGAAGGATATTTTTGTTGCACATGGAATTCTGGATTGATGGTTTATTGTTTCTTTTAAAGATATTTTTTTATTGAATTCTGACATTCATTGTTTCTAGTAAGAAGTTTGCTATCAGTTGTTTTGCTGTCTTCTGAATTAAATGTGTCTTTGTCCTTTAGATACTTTTTGAACTTTCTTTGTTGATAGAACCTTGGTGTAGTTTTATTTATATTCATTCAACTTTAGTTTCTAAAGCCTTTTTGATCAGAATGTTGCTGTTTTCTCACAAAATGGGGAATTTTTGCCCATGATTTGTTCAAACGCTGTTTTTGCCTCATTCTCTTGTCTCAACTTTTGGGACTCCAGTTACATGTATATCAGACCACTTAGTGTTCCATGTTTGACTGAGGCTCAGATCAAGTAAATAATATTGATCTTCAAGTATTTATGGTCTCTATCCAAGTTGCATAGTCCCTTTCCCCTGTAATATTCCCATCTGCTGTTAATATCATTGGGTAATTTATTTTGTCTTTTTAGGTACTTCACTGCTGTAATAGAATTTGGTTCTTTGTAGTTTAAAATTTTATTTTGAAATTCCCCCCCTCCCTTTTTTTTTTTTTTTTTTTTTTTACTGATTTTGACTCTCTTTGAATTCCTTGAAAAGATTTATAATAACTTTTTAAAAGTCTTGTTTGCTTATTTAAACATTTGGATTATCTCAGGGTCTGTTTATCTTGCCTGATTTTTCTTTTGACTATGAGTCATTTTTCTGTGTAGAATTTTTTTTTCACTGTATACAAGATACAGTGTTAACATATTGCTAAGATTCTGGTTTCTCTTATATTCCTCTTAAAACTGGTAGCTTCTGTTCTAGATTGAATTTTGCACTTACGTTACTGGCAGATAACCTTAGACTTCTGAAGTCTTCATTTTAGATCTTCTTAGGGAACTCTGTTTTAATTTTGCTATTGATCTTAGTGCAAAGTCATAACCCTGGGGCACAGTCTGTATATCTACGTGTTTCCATTTGAGGGCTTTTATATAAAGCCAAGGTATTGACTAAGTCACTTTACCTTGTCAGAATTACAACACTGAACTCTGATCCCTCATGATGGACAATTTATGAAATGTCTAGAAGCTTTTTCAGCCTCTCACTTGTTAGTTTCTGCCAGGCTACTTGGAATTTTCCTGGGAATCCTCAGTTCAGGAAAGAGCTAGGGATTTGTGAAGTGATATATGTAGATTTCCTATCTCTGTAACTCCTCTCTTCTGGGATTTCCCTTTATAATTTCCAACCACTTGGTCAACCCTGTCTGTGGCTTTTTAAGATAGTGAGTTAACAGATTTCATTTTGAGTTCTAGCTACCTTGTACAGTGCAGACCGCAAAATGATTTCAGTGGAAAAGCCGTTTAAACATTGATACCCCCTGATATGGTTCACTTCTTTAATAAAGGTCATTGAATTTCTCCATTTTCTGCCTGCTTTGGTAGCTCTCCAGTGCCTTCAATTAATTGTTGCTTATGTTTTCCCCAGAGTTTATAATTTTTATCTGTGAGAGAGTTTATCTGACATAATTTACTTCATTGTTGTCAGAGTCAGAATAGCCGTCTTATATTCTGCTATAGTGCTGAAAATAGGGCTGCTGCTGCTAAGTCACTTCAGTTGTGTCCAGCTCTGTGCGACCCCATAGACAGCTAGCAATATGAAAAAACATTGGGGTTCTTTTCACTCTTCTTATTTTGGTGACTTGGGTTATTTTGATTATGCAAACCCCTTCCAGTGAGCATGGGTCTTCAGGTGGACCCCTGGCTCACCTTACCTCTATTTTCCCTGGTGAATGTCTTTTATTAAAAGAGTGACCTCCATATTGGAGGAAATCTCCAGCTGTGCTCTCTGAAGATGCTTGGAATTAACTTTGATGCTTTGGCTATTTTCATCACTGACTTTTAGCTTTATTTTTTCTTGCACCCTGGACGTATTCGTTCGTGGTAGATTGAAAGCCTACTGTGCGTGAAGCACAGTTTTAGCATCTGTAGTTCGGCAAAGAATAAAAACAAACAAACAGAAAAAACAGTCACCATTTCTCGAAGCTCCCTTTTTAGTAGGAAGAAGCAGATAGTTAACAAATAGTAACCAGCTGTCATCTTGTGATCAGTGTTTTGAAGACAGAGGAGTCCAGTCAGGAGCTAGTGGGTGTGTTTGTGGATGTGCTCAGAGAGCATGTTAAGGTAAGAACTTGCTGGTGTGGGAAATACTTGCGCAGAGAGCAGAAGAATGAGAACAAGCCTCCCATGGGAGGATTTAAGGGAAGAACACTGCAGGCAGAGGGAATACAGACGCGAAGCCCTGAGCAGGAGTCTGATCAGTGAGCTTGAGGAGCAACCAGGAGATGTGTGGTCTGGAGTACTTTGGTTCCTTAGAAGCCACAGTGAGTACTGTGGTATTTATTCTAGGAGAGGTAGAAAACTTGGATGGTTTTGTATAGAGAAAGAACATAATTATTTAAAGCCTTTATCTTAGATTCTAGGGAGTAAGAGGAAAAGCAGGGAGACCAGTTAGAGAGCTGTTGTGACTGATGACAGATGATGAGGATCGATTTGATGTTGTTTAGTTGCTAAGTTGTCTCTGACTCTTTTGCGACCCCATGGATTGTAGCCTGCCAAGCTCCTCTGTCCATGGGATTTTCCATGAAAGAATACTTCAGTGGGTTGCCGTTTTCTTCTCCAGAGGATCTTCCCCACCCAGGGATGGAATCTTCATTTGCTGGATTAGCAAGCAAATTCTTTACCACTGAGCCACCAGGGAAAGATTGATTTTGATCAAATACTATTATTTGCTAAGAGCTTCTTCTGTCCTCTCTGTGATGCTACCTGCAGAATCAGTTGTGTTCCAGATTTCCTTCTTGCCCTCGCAGTAATCAGATCTTGAAGAATCTCCCACTACATAGGAAAATACACATGATAGGGAAGAAAACTTGAGTAGGGGAGGCAGACCCAGCATGAAGCTTTGGGCGTGGTGAAGTATTAGATTATGTGTGTGCATAGCCACATACTTCTCTGCTTAAGTCATTGCAAATGTCATCTGGCTAATGTCCATTAATGATTAGTTAATTAGAAGATTGCCATTTCTGTCCTTGGTCTGACAGCTGGTTTACTTTACTGAAGGCAGTGTCTTTGGTAGAGTTTTCTTTTTTTTTTTTTTTAAATCACATTACAGAGGATATTATTTCTAAAAACTGATAGTTTCAAAAACAAAGAAGATTAGGTACTTTCTATCAAATAAGAGAATCAAGTCCAGAACCTGGCACTTAGTGAATGTTTAGGGTAACTTGATATTAGATTTACTGCTTTGTTTGTTAAAAATATCCCCCCCCAACATTAATATAGTAAGAGCGACTAAAGAGAGCACCAACAATCAGTTAAATAAACAGTAACTTAGATTGAAACTAGAAGTAGCAACTCATGTACATTTCTTATGTGGTAATTGCTTAAGCTGCTGGCGATCCTGTCTAGACGTGTGCATTAATGTGTGTACTTTCCCTGCTCCTTTACTTCTGCCTCCTGGTTCTCCCCTTCTCCTTCCTTCTTCTGTCCTTCCCCATCCTCCCATCACTTATGGGGGACCGCCAAAGCATACTGACCATTGGTTCCTGACAACTTGAGCACAGAGACTTCTTGCAGCCTTCACTTTTGTGTGGCCATTTGAGAGCATAACCTGAGAGTCAGACCCATTGGTTCTAACACATTCTGTCTGATCAGAGACAGTTTACAAGGCCTCTCCAAGACTCAGTTTACTTGTCTATAAAATGGAGACAGTGCTACAGGTTTCAGGGTATGAGTGAGAGGGTATAGGGTCACTTAGCTTAGTACCTTGTAACATACTCCCCAGGTCTCATGATCATGCCCCCACTCCCCACACATGAGGAAACGGAGACCCTGGGAAACCCCAAGACTTGCCCAGGGACTCACAGTATCATTCAGGTCCACCAGCCACCTGCTCTTGTTACAGCGAACAAGCACGTGTAGCTGAGTGCTGCCAGGCCAGCACGAGGCGCAGCAAACTGGGATGTGTAAGAGCGCACCTCAGTGGGTGCAGGTCCTAGCCCTGCTGCTTACCAGCTGTGCGCCCCCAGGCTAGCTATTTGGCCTATCTGCCCCTCAGTTTTCTCACCTTTAAAATGGGGCTAATGATGCGACCTTGCATAGAACTGCACAGAGGATTAAATGAAGTCCTGTGTGCAGAGTACTTGGAGCAGCATTGAATCACTGCCTGTTAATATTGACACTAGTTGTGAAATGTCATTGATCATTGCTGAGAGGTTGTGTTTCCATCAGCAGCTAGTCCAACTGCTCACTTCCTCTGTGATGGGTTCAGACACCCCTCTGCCATATCCCCATTCTTTGCATTGGGTCCCATTTTTGTTTGATTGGGGCACTCATTTTTCCCCGGTGCCCCATCACTGCCTTCCTCCCTGCTCTCACGGCCGTGCCCTCTGGTTCTGGTCTGCCATCTGCTGTCCTATTCGCCACTCCCACCAGGTCAGAAACCGCAGGGGCTTCGTGGGGTGCCCAGGCATCATGTCATGTCCCAGCGCTGTTGTACATCTTGTTTCAGAGAGATTTTGCTGTAATGTTCTGTGACCTTTTCCATTGAGTGAGGTAGTTGGAGAGGCACTCAGTAAGGGAAAATTGAGCTGTTTTATTCCTCCCCAAGGAGTCTCCTGTTTCCTTTCCACCATTCATTTGAAAGCTATCATTTTCTTGATTTTATAGCTGAAAAACACCATTGATTCACTGGGTGTTAGATGCTAAGAGTTCTCCTATTGACATGCCTATTGACAGTTTTCAGTATATTCTGCGTCTAATTATCACTCTCGGCTAAATGATACACCTTGTGGACTTGAGCGATGGAGTCGATAGCTCTCACCACATTGTTCCAGCCGTGCCTATTGAGCCCAGTGTCAGGGCGATGTGATTTATGTGATCAGAAAGAAAATTTCTGTTGGTGTGCTGCATAATTAAAGCAAGTGTGGAGTGACTGGTGACAAAAAAAGCCAGTCTGCTGATGTCATCCGCAAAGGAGGAGAGATTTCTATGGTAAGCAGCTGAGACAGTGAGGGATCTCTTCTGGCATCCTGTGCTTTGCAATTTTCAAGGGTTTGATTTTCCTCCCAGCCCCAGCTGAGGATCCCTCCACTCTGACTTCCCGTCTCATGTTCAAAGCCCCAGGATGTGCGTGCTCTTGCTCCCCAGGACTGGAGCCCTGGGGCTCGCTCTGGGAGGGGCTTACTGTTGGGATATGTGTGTTTTAAGAGGAGATGATTCATAGAATTGAGGCAGGTAGAAACCCATCATGAGTAGGAAGGATATATGGTTTAAGAAAAAAAAAATCTTGTCCTTGTTTTGGCTAGTTTGAGTTTCTTGGGTTTAGAGTAAGGATTGAGAAGGCCATCTTCTCTGTGCCTGAATTGAATAGTCCCTGTGTATGGATAGCGTGTTCTGAGGGGAGTGGATGGAGGGTCTTGCCAGCTGCAGACAGGAAGGCTGGGGAAATGTAGGAGGCTGACAGGAGGTAACGCTGGCTTGTGGTAAGGAGGGAACTCTGGTGTTAAACACACTCCCCTCCTCTTGCACTGTCTTTCTGGGGATGCTCTTCACAAATGCCCTTCAGGGACTCTGAATAGTCAAGAACCTATTTCCTCCAGTGCTGGTTGAAGGACGTTTTCTATGAGGCCAAGGGTCTTATTATTTAACCGATATGGACCTCAGTTTTCTTATCTGTAAAATGAACCAGGGAGCCCATTTAGCAGTCAGGTACAGAGAGGCTTAGTGAGCTAGGGGCTGAGTAGGGGTTGGAGAATGTACAGGCATTAATCTGAGTCATTCTCGGACGAATTCACTGATGAGGTCATGGTTGGTCAGAAAGAAGTATGGTTTACGTAAGATGCACAGTCTCTATTTCATACAAGACTAAAGGGTCTTTTAAGAAGAAAATGTATCACAGTGAGACATATAAGGATAGGTGTGAATGGAGCATCTGAATCACAAGGAAGGCGTCGATATTTCCAGGCACCTGACTTGGCAGTAAATTTGGCCTGGTGGCTAGGAAAATTCACAAGCAGAATTGGACTTGGGAGTTGGTGGGTGGTTGAGGCCATGCAAAGGGATCAGGACTCTGGGTATCTATAAGGTGGTGATGAAAGGGGCTTTTGAAGTCATTGATTCCAGACAGGTTACTTTCCTGGAAGCCACAGAGGCCTTATGTGATTTCTAGAACCATCAATTCTTACTGAATGAACCTCTGTATGTGGTACTTTTGCAATTCAGATTTTTAGAATGAGAGTGAGAGAAAAGCAAAGAGAGAGAGGGAGGGAGATTAATATTATGGCCAAGACATAAATAATTTGATTTGAGAAGGCTCACCATGCACAAGACCAGAGGCATCGTGATTTAAGTTCACATTTTCATAATTGGAATTTTTTAAAGATTTATTTATTTATTCTATTTTTCGGCTGTGGTGAGTCTATTTTGCTGCACACAGGCTCTCTCTGATGGCGGCGAGCAGGGGCTACTCTTTGTTGCAGTGCATGGCCTTCTCATTGCAGTTGATGTCTTTTGCTGCAGAGCGCAGCTTCCAGGTGCTTGGGCTTCAGTAGCTGCAGCGTGAGGCTTCAGTAGCTGCAGCGCGAGGGCTCAGCGGTCGCAGCCTGCAGGCTCTAGCGGGTGGGTGCAGGAGTTGTGCACACAGGTTTAGCTGCCCCGTGGCATGTGGCATCTTCCTGGACCAGGGATCAAATCTGTGTCCCCAGTGTTGCCAGGCAGATTCTTAATCACAAGACCAGCAGGGAAGTCAGTAATCAGAATTTTTTAATATAAAAGTTTTAAGACTGCTCAGTTATCTTTGAGAATTTCACTGATGTTTTGTGATGGGAGTGGCAACAAAGTGCTTTGTCCTGAATGTGAGGTAAACCATGAAGCTTAGCAGGATTACTGAGAACTCAAGAAATCTCAGAGATTTTCTTTCTTGTTAATCATACATACTTATTTAGATCTGGGCTAATTCTCAAGCTGTGGATGGTCCTGGGAATGAGGAGACATCCCTCTACAAGTATGGAAAGCATCTTTGAACATTCTGGTAAGATTATGGATTTTCTCCCAATCTGTCATAACAACCAAACACACTTCTGTGAAGACATGAATACATTGAGGTATCGTTACTGTAGCACGGCACCGCCGGAAGATTCTGGATAGCCAACTGGGGTAAAGTCGATCACCTTTCTGTTCAGGTCCTTTTTTCCCATCCTTGACTTGACAAGTGATCCAGCTTACAAGCCCTGACTCCCCCTAATAGATCACAGGCTACAGTGATCACCTGTGGTTTTGGGATAAGATGGTTGCATTGTATGCTGAGATCCTGTGTTAACCACGATTGGTTTATTTAGACGTGGAAATCACGGGAGAGAATGTAGCTTGGGGTTCCTTGACCCACAGTTCTTCCTGTTCTATGTCCTGGGCTTCTAAAATGCCTCTCCTTCCTGTGTCCTGCATTTCTCTCCCTCTTAAGACCACGTCCTGCTGGCAGAGGTGTCACCTGGTGGATTTTAGGGCAGTTCCAGAATTGTTCTCGTTAGGTTGATGTGTACTTTGCGTTTCCTTGGGCTCCTTCTGGCCTCTCCATGTTTGAGCTCTGGGATCCCTGTTGGGGGGTGAGTGTGCAGAATATGTCCTCACCTCTCAATTCATTGTGACTCTAGCTCGAGGTCCGTCCTGTGGCTGTCACTGCTCTGCTAAATTGCAGTGAGTGGAAACAGCATGGAAGATGGAGCAAGCAGTGAGCATATGGCCGGGGTTTGTGTGTGGAGGGGCGTGTGGGCACGGAAGGGAAGCTGCATTCCCCCTCCGGGGTTGTCAGGAGAGGTAGAGCCTTCTGTGGAGATGATGCGAAGGCACAGCCAGCCGAGCGGGGGTGTGGGCCTGGGCAGCGCTGGGCTCACCTGCTGAAGGGTGCGGTGGAGTGGGCGACATGGCCTGGCCCCGCCATCTACAGAGTCCAGGATTCAGGGCTTCCCTCACGCAGCCCAGATCCTTAAAACGGCAAATTATTCTTTTTGTTCTTTCCTGTCTCTGGGATTGTTTATGCATCTCAAATGAGCCGTAAAGGGAATTTTGTGCATCCGACAAACTTTTGCTTTAAAGGAGGCAGGTTGGAAGAAGGCGCCGTCACATTAAATGCTGGCTATTGTGCTTTTCATCAGCCTGATGAACAGTGGCCGAAAATGGCAGGGGATTAAATTGATGTAATGACAAGAATTCATATAGAAGACTGTGGGAATGGGGCAGAATACCGAGGCTGCACAGTATTGTGCCGTTCTTTGATCGGCCTTACATGGAAAACATAACATACCTGTATTTATGCTGATTCTAAACAGGGAGTGCATAAAGAGAGGTGTGTCACTTTTCCTACTGCTTGGAGGTGAAATTAAGGAGCTATCCATTTTGAGCAAGGGACATATTTCTGAGTAATGAGTTAAGTGCAGTTTTTGAACATTCATCACAATAGAGTGTTTTTTGTTGCTCAGTTGGGTTCTTGTTAAAGAGGCCTGCCATACATGGAGATTTGCAAATTATTTATTTGTTAAAGGATGTTCCTTTTATTTTTTGGAAAAAAATCACCCTTGTCTTGGCGAATTTAAGCAGTATCAAGCCCGAGTAGAGAAAACACCTCCTTTCTCAGTCTAGGTCTTTGATGCCAAAAGCCACAGATGAGATGGTCCTGCCTTCTGGAGAAATACATATGTGTCTTTCATCTGGGAAATGTCTTTCTGGGGTAGTACCAGCTGGAAGACGTCAACTGGGATGACCAAACACTTGATGGATGGATGAGGGGTGCGGCAGAGGTGGCTGAGGGCCATTCATATGCAGTGTGTTTGAAAGCACTTTGAAAAGTATAGCGTGCTTAGCGTGCATTTGTATATGATATGGAAGCATATTTTTATTCAGTGCACTTCAACATATGGTTCCAAAGAAGACAAAGGTGTTGCACTGTTCTTTTACTTGTGTGTGTGTGTTTGTTTTCCTCCTGTACGCAGAGAAACATCTTTAGGCATTGATTCCAGTAATGATGTTTATCCTTTCTAAGGCTTCATAAGGAATTGTCCTCATTTCTTAGAACACTGCCTCCGTTACC
Organism: Aepyceros melampus; assembly: GCA_006408695.1. Taxonomy (NCBI): domain Eukaryota; kingdom Metazoa; phylum Chordata; class Mammalia; order Artiodactyla; family Bovidae; genus Aepyceros; species Aepyceros melampus. The sequence continues at coordinate 256,443 of SJXQ01011188.1, read as the reverse complement.
TCCACACTCACTTTGGGAAAATGTGAAATTCCTAGCCCACTTTTAAGGCTTTCCACAGTTTTGACTGACTGTACCCTGCAGTGAAGCCCTTGTGTCCGAAAGCCCTGCTTGCCGTCATTTCACGTTTCTACTTCTGTTCATGTCATCCCTTCTGTTTGAGGGCCCCCTCCCCTGACTGTATCCCCCAGATGTGGCCCGTCCTCCGGAGTGCTGCTGCCTCAGCTCCTCCTCAAGTCCTGTCTTAATAGTGGACGTGTTCTCTCTGCAGCCCCCTGTGAGAATTATCCGTGGCCTTGCTGTAAGTATCCTCATCTGACTTGCTGCTTTCTTGGCATTAATGGTACAAGGTAGTGACGATAATGGTAATGGAGATAATAAAAATACTTATTCAGAGTATTGTCCTCTTTGTGAAGATTCAAATATTGTGACTCAGAGAGGTTAATTAACTTTTCCAAGATCACTCAGCTAGCAAATGGAGGAGCTGGGTTTTGAAGCCTGATCATTTTGGTCCGGGGCCCAAGCTCTTAACCACTCTGCATACAGCCTCCCTTATGGCTTCCTCACATCATGTGCAGCTATTTGTACTTAGTGGGTCCTTAGAAATTCCTTACTGAATAAATAAATATAAAACACTGGATGAAAATAGCAGCATATTCCCTTATGAATAGGAGATTTTTGGAGGAGGTCCCAAGGCCTCAGCGTGTGAGGAAACATGGATGGAATTTAGCTGGTTGGCTTCCTGGTTATTTCCATGGCACTTTTCTCCTTTGCTGTTAAGCGCCATCCCCCTCCCTTGCTGAGCTCTGAACTTTGTACATAGCCTTGGTTGACATGACCGCAGTTTGTCTTGCATGAGTCAATTGATAATGTATTAGGTGCTCTCTGCAAGGTACTTGGGACTTCCCTGGTGGCTCAGTGGTAGAGAAGCCATCTGCCAAGCAGGAGACATGGGATTGACCCCTGGGTAAGGAAATGGCACTCCAGTATTCTTGCCTGGAAAATCCCATGGAGAGAGGAGCCTGGCAAGCTATAGTCCATGGTTTGCAAAAGAGTAAGACATGCCCTAGTGACTAAACAGCAACAATGTTCTTGGGGTGAGTTTTCTTTTCTCAGTATAAAAATGTGTGTGTTACAGAAAATTAGGTTCAAATAGACATAAGCAAAATAAGTTTTAATCATAATAACATTTTAAAATAATGATTGCCTATTTAGTCATACTTCTGCACAAAAACATACATAAGTCTTTTAAAATGTATATCATAATATCACTAGTAAGAAGATTAAATCACTAATCAAAAACCTCCCACAAAACCGAAGTCCAGACCAGAAAGTTTCATTGGTCAATTCCACCAAACATTCAAAGAATTACTACCAATCTTTCTAAAACTCTCCCAAAAATAGGAGGAGAGAGAACACTTCCAAACTTATTTTACAAGGCTGGTATTAACTTGGTACCAAAAACAAACAAGGATAATATGAGAAAAGAAAATTACAGGTCAATATCCCCATAACAGAGATGGGAAAATCTTCAACAAAATAATAACAAAACAAATTATATGATACATTAAAAGAATCATATACCATGATTAAATGGAAGTTATTCTAAGGATGCAAGAATGGTTCAATATCTACAAATCAATTGATGTGATATACCACATTAAAGTAATAAAGAATAAAACCTACAAGATCATCTCAATAGATACAGAAACAGCATTTGGTAAAATTCAGTGTTAGTTTGACTAACTCTCAACAAAATGAGTATAAGAGGAAACACACCTCAACATAATAAGGGCCATATGTGAAAAGCCCACAGATAACACCATACTCAATGGTGAAAATCTGAAAGCTTTTCCCCTAAGACCAGGAAAAGGATGTCCACTTAATATATTCTTGGGGTGAGTTTTATATAATTTTGGCATTTTAGGGCTAAGAGCTGGCTTGGCTGTTGCCATGCACGATTCTGGCAACCCTGGAGCACATGGCTAAGTCACCAGGACACTTTCCTGCTCTGCTTGGATGCCAATTCAGAATCCTTCTCAGCACCGGACCCCTTTCCTTTTAGGATTCAGGAGACTGAGATCCAGAGAGGTATTACTCCAGCAAGGATAGTTAGCCTGCAAAAGGACATCTGTGTGCTCTCACCAGTCTAAGAGGAAGCAAAGACACTAGACTCAGTCTCTTTCCAGGTGTGGAAGCTGAGGGCCTGGGGCAGAGGGATTCCCGGCTCATCGCTGGCAAAACTGGAGCCCACGCCCTCATCTCTACTTCCTGATTAGTCTGTGGTCCCTCCTCAGGTCTGGAAGCAGATACACTTCCTGTACCAGCTCATTCAGTAACATCTGGCTTATGCATACATTTTTCATCAGCTGTACCCCTGGAAATTCCCTCATCATGAATGTGGACAATGAATTGAGTGATGTGGATCCTATTAGGGTTGCCTTTTGATACAACAAGTATTTATATAAGGCTTCCTGGTACTCTCTGCAATATTCACCCTGGAAATACAGTATTTTATTTTCTGTGCCCTTGATGTTGAAGTGAAGCATATTGTTTTCCTTTAGGATGCCATTAAAAGTCAATGATGACCTTTTCGATGACTAATAGTTTTCACAGGCTTTAATTGTGACTTTTTTTTTGGCAGAGCAGCATCCGTCCACTTCATACATCTTTTGTATCAGGGAATCAATAAAAACTGCCGCCTTTTGTTGATGCTAAAGGAGATTTTATGCCGATGACAAGGGATTTGATTTAATATTCTCTTTAAATAAGATCAACACTGCTGCAGTTATAAACTCTTCGAAAAACTGTCAAGTCCATCAATATAGCATGAAACAAAAAGTTAGCAGCCTGGTATAAATTAGTACATGCAGTGTGTCTTTGGGAAGGGTAGTAGATATTTATGATTGTGTGCTAACGTATATATATATTTAGAGATTTCTTTCTGCTCTTTCAACCGTGAGGAGGAAATGCAGAAGAGCATTTCATTACCACCATGTTCCAAACTGCAAACTTTCTTTGCCAGTTAATGATTTTCTGGGGGCACTTCTGAATGTGGTGACATGATATAAACAGGTATTTATGATCTGTGATACAATCCTTAGTGAGTATAGATTTATAGTTAAATGGTGAAGTGGGAGTCCAGTCAGTGATTATTGACAGAGCTTCTAGAATATATATATATATATATTTTTGTTTCCATTATTCATAGACACTTTCTTCTGGGGACTGATTATCTCTGTAAGTCTGTTTTGCTAGTTTAGTTGAGAGGTGAATAGGAGACTTTGTTTTGCTAGTTTAGTTGAGAGGTGAATAGGAGACTTTGCAATTCAGGGCCATAGGCTCTGTGTGTTTGTCAGCAAGTGGGACACCTTGTCCCCATAACTATTCCCTCATACCTCGCCATTTTCATTAGACTATAATTATGTTATATGATTATTCCATCTCTTTGGCTCTCTTCTAGGTGAACAGGTGACCCAGTAGGAACAGATCTGATTGACAGGAAATAACTGGAGTAAGCTTGTGTCCACAGGTTATGGCTGTGTCCTGGGGAGAATCCACAGTGTCCAAGATGAGAGCCACTGTGGCCCTTGGAACAAGAGCCAGCTTCCCCAGAGCAGCTTCAGACTGGTGAGCACGTCACATGTGTTACAGATAGCCTGGGTGACATGTATCATGTTAGCAGAGCAGGAATAGGCAAGAGGCTGAGGCCTAGGCAGATCTGAGGTCAGGTGATCCGGGGGAGCGGGGTGTGCAGCACACCAAGGAGGTGACCGCAGAGCCATCTAGAGCCCCAGCAGAAGGCAGTGGAGGCCTCTGCTTTTGTGAGGTTCTCTTTTAAGAGAGGCCCACTCAGAGTTGTCTGTGGCACCTGACCCATGGGGTGAAACCAGAGTTTGTTGAAAGGTAGTCCATAGACTGCTTACATCTCAGTTACTTGGGACTTTAATGAGACTCTTTCATGAAGAAGCAGAGTCTATGTTTTGAAAAGCTCTCCAAATAAGTTCCATGCATACCAGTAAATCTTTAGAACCATTGCTTCAGATGTAAGGATGCTTGCTAAGTTAGAACAAGCTCAGAGCTCCTTTTAGCTTTTTCCAAAAGATTCAGGATTCATATGTGGAGAGAGTGATATTCTTTGAATGGATCTGGGATAGAGATGTTTTATTCAACAGGGCTATTTGAGAGACTGACGTTCTTAAGACGTTGACCCTTAAATAACCTGGAATTGAACTGAAAGGGCCCCTTCTAGGTGGATTTTCTTCAGTTGTAAATGCCACAGTACTGTGTGATCTGAGGCTGGGTTGAATATGTGGCTAGGGAATCACGGGTATGGGAGAACTGCCTAAATGAGTGGCCCACTGTAAGTTACACAGGGCTTTTCAGCTGAGAGGAGGGTCGCGCCCCTAGTGTTTGTGCTGGTCAAGGGGCCAGTGTATATGTGTCCTTTGCTTGTGCTTAATGTCTCATGGACATAAATCTGCCTGTAATTTCAGATGTCTGTTGTACCCTTGTCATGAATCCTCTGTTGAAAACTTGATTGGAAGGCAAGGTGGTGTACTTGTTGCTTTTCCTGATCACCATGTGCTTGCTCCAACAATTGAGTTGAAGGCATGATCAAAATGTCACCTCTCTGTATTGTCCTAGAGAAAGCTCTGATTGATGCAAATGCCAGATTTTCATCGTCGTGAATACTTCGGTGAACATTGTAACACGCGGCCCCCAGGGTAGATAATTAATCCATTTGTCACCATTGGGCAGCACTGATATTCTTGAATTTGCATTTTGGTTCTCCTTTGAATGTTATCCTTTCTGTAGCCTTAGTCCTACGTGAGCGAACCATTTGTGTCACTTGTGCAGGGGGAAAAAGTGGAGCACTTCCTTCGCTAGGACTCAGAACCCTTGAACTTGAAGATCCCGCTTTTTGGTCCATTGGATAGGGCTCTGACATGAAATGACTCACAGAAGCTTGGATTAATGTTGGTTTTTTTTTTTTTTTGAGAGTCCTTCATCGGCATGAGTCACTCACCAGACCACACATCAGCTGTCTTCTGCCCAATGTTTTTGTCGTTGTGGAGGAGAAGAGAGTAAACTGATAGTATCTCTGCTCATTTTCCTGGGTGGTACTTAAACTGCCCGAGTGTTCCTTTTTGGGATTTATTAGTTAATGGTTTTCTTTTCAATAAACATTTGTAGCATATTTAGTGAGCTTTCCTAAGGAGGGGAGATCATTTGGCAGTCTCTTCAGTTATTGGACCTTTTTTAAAAAAATCTTAGGACACCCTTTTCCCACGGAGTCATTCAGATATGCCTTCCTCTCACTAGACTTGGCCCCACTGCCTGAAATGTTCATGTGTTTTTCTGTGAATACCAGCCGAGTGCAGGCGCCCGATTGACACAGCCAGATCAAAACGCTTTGAATTTTGAAAATGATCCCCCTCTTGGTATTGAGCCCAGTGATAAAAGCAAAGCAGTTGTCATCTTGAAAACAGAGCTGTATACACGGCAGAGCCTTTCCAATTAGCACACTTAAGATGCGTGTTAGAAGTGATGGGAAGTGGGATGTTACAGAGCGAAATGCGGGTAATAGGGCTTTAAATTTTCATGTTTCAGTTGATTTTTTTTCTATTGCAGTTTGAAGAAAATTGTTGCACATTATTGGAGCTCCTAAGTGCGTTTTAACACTGCTTTTTCAGTTTGCAATAATATCTTCCAAAACAACAGAAATACTGGTCACAAAAAAAGCTTCTGTCCATTGATTTTCCAAGTAGAGAGAAAGTCATATATTACTTAAAAATTCCTACTAAATAACAATCAGTTTAGGCCATTCTCCAGGTACTTTTCTGCCTTTTGCCAAGCAGTTGGTTTGATGGGATCCTTAAACTGAACAACCTGGCATTTTTGATGTTCACCAGATTCAGCATCAAAAATGAATTCTCTCCATACACATGTGCAGAGAAATTAAAGCCAAATGTCCAGCATAAAGCAAGGGGTTTGTTATCAGCAAGTATCCTATCAGAGTTATTTACATCTGTGATATGCTCCCTAGAAGGTGGTCGCCTAGCATAGGGTCTGATATAGAGTGGTAATAATAATACACAGTTGTGGTCAGTGTTACCAGTGCTTACCACTTTCCGTTTTGGGTTCTCCTCTCCTTCTTTGTACACAGGAGAGTTACACCTCCCTTCCCTCCTGAAGTTAGGTGTGCCTTGCTTTGGTCAACTCAATGGGAGCAGAAGTGATTTGTGCACTTTTAGGTAGAAGCATTCAAGACCCAGTAAACAGTGCATGTTTCTTATGCTATGGTAAACACTAAGGCCTTTTTTTGAGGGACCAATGTTATAAGATGCTGGAGACTCTCTAAGCTTGGTTTCCTAAGTGGCTGCAGTGACCAGAGCCCCCTCCCCACTAGCCAGCCCACACTGGACATGTAGAATGAGTCAGAACCCACCCATTGTTGCTTTAAGTTGCTGAGATTTAAGGTTGTTTGTTATTAAAGAATAGTCTACTTTGGCTGATGCACAAATTAACATTTATTCAGTGCTTTGTGCCAGGAGGTTAAAGTGCTCTCTATGTATTAATTCATTTAATCAACACTTATAACCAAAGAAATGCTGGGCTGGAAGAAGCACAAGCTGGAATCAAGATTGCTGGGAGAAATATCAATAACCTCAGATATGCAGATGACACCACCTTTATGGCAGAAAGTGAAGAGGAACTAAAAAGCTTCTTGATGAAAGTGAAAGTGGAGAGTGAAAAAGTTTGCCTAAAGCTCAGCATTCAGAAAACTAAGATCATGGCATCTGGTCCCATCATTTTATGGGAAATAGACGGGGAAACAGTGGAAACAGTGTCAGACTTTATTTTTCTGGGCTCCAAAGTCACTGCAGATGGTGACTGCAGCCATGAAATTAAAAGACACTTACTCCTTGGAAGAAAATTCATGACCAACCTAGATAGGATATTCAAAAGCAGAGACATTACTTTGCCGATTAAGGTCCTTCTAGTCAAGGCTATGGTTTTTCCAGTGGTCATGTATGGATGTGAGAGTTGGACTGTAAAGAAGGCTGAGCACCGAAGAATTGATGCTTTTGAAGTGTGGTGTTGGAGAAGACTCTTGAGAGTCCCTTGGACTGCAAGGAGATCAGTCTTGTGTGTTCTTTGGAAGGAATGATGCTAAAGCTGAAACTCTAGTACTTTGGCCACCTCATGCAAAGAGTTGACTCATTGGAAAAGACTCTGATGCTTGGAGGGATTGGGGGCAGGAGGAGAAGGGGACGACCGAGGATGAGATGGCTGGATGGCATCACCGCCTCGATGGACGTGAGTTTGAGTGAACTCCAGGAGTTGGTGATGGACAGGGAGCCCTGGCATGCTGCGATTCATGGGGTCACAGAGTCGGATGTGACTAAGCGATTGAACTGAACTGAATAACCAATGAAAGTTACTGCTGTTATCTCCATTTTTTTTTTTCCAGAAGAGGTGCTGAGATGTTAAATCACTTTCTTAAGGATGTACTGTTGAGGAACAGAAGTGAGATGGAACCCAGGCAATCTGGAGAGTGCTCAGTAAACACTAAATGATTGATTCAAGATCAGAGAGGGTTTTATTGGTTTGGTAGAACATACAGTTTTCCATGTGGTGTTATTGGAGAGGGTACCAGTTGGCATTATCTATCCCAGATGTCTCCAGCTGCCTGTCCTTTTGCTAGTGTGGTTACTTATTTTTAGGCCTTGAAATGTTGAGGCTTTTTAGTTGAATATGGTTGGTAACACCCTATAAAGGTTTTATAAGGTGAGGTGCTCCAAAAGAGCCTGTGAGTCACAAGAAAGGAAGTCAGGGACCCCAGGGGAAAGTAAGAAGGAACCAAGGGCTATAGTTGCTCTTTGGCTGAGGGTTGCCCTCATTAGGATTAGTGTCTGCTGTATTGTGCTGTGTCCTCTGAGAAGCTGAAACTCTCATGAGAGGTCCCACCTATGGGTTGATTCAGGCTCTCAGAGGGAAAGTTGGGGATGGGATGACTGCAGCTTTGCTCAACTGTTTATTGCTTTCAAAAGATATGGGTCAGTTTTCTTATGTGAGCAGAAAAAAAGGAGTTATGGTATGGCAAGGGAACTCTAAGTGTTGTGATTTTGTGCAATCATTCTAATATGTTTTAGTCAAAGATAGTAGTTAATCCATTCCATTCCTTGGCCTGCAGCTGGTTTGTCTCAGAAATGACTTTCATAAACACTCACACATACTTTCACACTGAGTTAGCTGAAGAGCCTTGGCCAAGGTTCTTTTGGTCGTAAGTGACAGAAACCTACTCAGAAACTTAGTCCTTTTGAAGCAAAAACAGGAATTGGTCTAAAGATGTGAGGTAGAGAGTCATCTTATGGAACCCCAACACTAAATGAATGGCCGTGGGGTCAGGGTCAGGGTCAGGACTCTAGAAAGCTCTGCAGGGCTACACCTCCTTCTGCTCATAGAAGCTGTGCAGAGGTCTTCTCTATTCTCTCAGCACACTCACTTTCTCTCCTGCCATTCCTTTGCCCTGTTAGCTTTTTCTGCTGTCATATGTTCATGGACAAACAATACGGTTCTTGACCTAATGGACCTTTAGTTCACATACGCATTTAGAACTGATAAACAGCCTTAAGTGACAAACTGGGAAGAGAAAATTTGAACCATGTTGAATCTGTTCTTAGCCGCTATAGGCAATGTTGATGGGATTAGATCTCTCATGTATTTAGCAGCAGGAGACCCTGCATTCCTAGGTCAGGAAGGTTCGATTCCTAGGTTGGAAAGGTCCACTGGAGAAGGGATAGGCTACCCACTCCAGTATCCTTGGGCTTCCTTTGTGGCTCAGGTGGTAAAGAATCAGCCTGCAATGTGGGAGACCTAGGTTCGATCCTTGGGTTGAGAAGATCCCCTGGAGAAGAGAATGGCTCTACCCATTCCAGTATTCTGGCCTGGAGAATTCCATGGACTGTTTAGTACATGGTGTTGCAAAGAGCTGGGCACTACTGAGTGACTTTCACTCATTTCACATGCCTAGGATGTAATAGTCACAGTGTTAAATGCTGAGGACACTGATATGGATAAGGCAATGCTTTTGTCTTTGAGACAGTTCTACNTTGCTGTTTACAGCATCGGACCTTGCTTCTATCACCAGTCACATCCACAACTGGGTATTGTTTGTGCTTTGGCTCCATGCCTTCATTCTTTCTGGAGTTATTTCTCCACTGATCTCCAGTAGCATAGTGGGCACCTACTGACCCCAGGCAGTTCCCCTTTCAGTATCCTATCATTTTGCTTTTTCATACTGTTCATGAGGTTCTCAAGGCAAGAATACTGAAGTGGCTTGCCATTCCCTTCTCCAGTGGACCACATTGTGTCAGCCTTAAACTGTGTGCTACTTTTTTCTGCAGCTGATGCAATGTCTTTCTGAGCAGTGTCCATGATGCCCTTTTCGTGATGGGGTTCTCTCAGTTCGACTGTAGGAACAGGAGCTGTTCTCAGCTCATGAACTTTGGGCCTGATCCTTTTTGGTGGGCCTTCCCTGTTGAGTATTTCCTTGTGCTGATGCATGCTCACCTGAAGACTTGAACGCTCAGCACGTTTTTTTTGAGCTCTCTCCTCTGTATGCAGCTGTCTTCTCTCTGGTACTCTGCCTACTAATTCTAGCTGTTCTGGCCTCCCCAAATTCTTACCTCTTGCCTCGTTAACTCAGCAGGACTGCTTGTTTGGGTTTGGGTTCCCCTTCGTGCACTGAAGCATGGAAACTGCCTTCAAGTAATCTGGGGGTAGTCATGGGACTCACCTCATTTAATTCCACTAACCTCTTACTGTCTCTTGTCCATCATCTAACACTCATTTTCTCATGTGTATTTTTCCTTTTTTTTTTTTTTTAAAGTTGTCTAAGGTGGGAGAATAAATGTTTTCCCCACCTTAGTAAATGGAACAAAGTTTACTTAATTGCTCAAGTCAAAGACTTAGGGTTTATTCTTGGTTCCTCTCTTTCCCTTCGTATCTAATCTACCACCCGGTCATGTCGATTCTGTATTTTCATAGCTAATAGACTAAGCCTTCTTCGTGGTCACCTGGATTACTATGTTCCCTTCCCATTCTTGCCTCCTACAGCTGGTTCTCTAATGTGAATGAGCTTAAAAATATGGAGACTTTATCAGTCCTACTTAAACACTTCCTGGCTTTCCTATGCTGGCCTCCAAGGCCCTTCATTTCAGGCCTGCCTGCCTTCCAGCTTCACCTCCTCAGTGTCTGACAGTCACACTCCCTATGTTCCTTCGTTACACTGAGTTCTTTCTTGTTTCAGACAGTGCCTGGAATATGCTTTCTTAAGTTCTCCCCTAAATGGCTTCTCAGCTGTCAGTTCCTTAGTAGGACCTTCTCTTGTTAAAGTAGTTCCCCATCTTATCCTTGTTATCAGTTATACAGCTCTATTCATTCTTCATGGCATTTATCAAAATCTGATTATTTTGTCTATCTTTTGCCACTTGTTTCTGTCCTTCCCATTCGGTGTAAGTCCCTTAAGGCAGGGATTTTTTGTTGTTTTTCACTCCTAGGTCCCCAGAATGCAGGAGAGTACCTGACCCCATAATAGGTATATAATGTAAATGTGGGGAATGAATAGACTTCAAGTAATTTACCATTTATGTAATTTTTGTTTGTTTTTTCTGTTAGGATGGAAGAGTTGTACTCTTTGTGCTTCATTTATTCCTGTATGGCAATTTCTAGGAACTTGGACTTTTGATCCACCAAAAGGAATAATACTTGAACATTTACCTGTTAACTTAGAAATTAAACCGAGATGTAAAAAACAGAACTAGATTATGCCATTCATACATTTGATTGAAATGCTAATAACCATAGATGGATAAGAAAAATACCTGTTCACTTACTTTTATAATCTGTTGTTTTGGGAAAGAGTCTCTCTCCTAAAATTGCCATGGAGGTATAACTTCAAACTCCCTAAATATGTACATTATGCTTCATGTATAATATAACCACTTTGAAAAGTTGAATAACCAAATACTTTCTTAATTGGGGTATGGTTTTCTTGACTTTCAGAGACAAGTAGAAAAATTCTAAATAGCAGGCTGTCCTACAAAGTAGAGGTTGTGGGCGGGTCTGGTTTTGGTTTGTTGTCTCTAGAGGTGGGGCTTCCCAGGTGGCGCTACTGGTAAAGAACCCACTTGCCAATGCAGGAGACATAAGAGATGTTGGTTTGATCCCTGGGTCAGGAAAATCCCCTGGAGGAGGCATGGAAACCCACTCCAGTATTCTTATCTGGAAAATTGCATGGGCAGAGGAGCTTGGTGGACTACAGTCTATAGGGTCACAAACAGTTGGTCACGATTAAAATGACTAAGCACGCGTCTAGAGGTCAGCGAACCTGTGCACTCTACAAACAACTCTCTTTCAAATTAATAAAATTCATTTTAGAAATGTTTTAGATGTGCACACTCTATGATGGGGCAAATGGGTCTAACTCTCCAAATACAGTGTATGACTTGGGATTATCAGGAAGTAAATTCATTATCAAGAAGTAAACTCCAGGTGGAGAAGGCAATGGCACCCCACTCCAGTACTCTTGCCTGGAAAATCCCATGGACGGAGGAGCCTGGTAGGCTGCAGTCCATGGGGTCGCTGAGGGTCAGACACGACTGAGCGATTTCACTTTCACTTTTCACTTTCATGCATTGGAGAAGGAAATGGCAACCCACTCCAGTGTTCTTGCCTGGAGAATCCCAGGGACAGGGGAGCCTGGTGGGCTGCCGTCTATGGGGTCGCACAGAGTCGGACACGACTGAAGTGACTTAGCAGCAGCAAACTCCAGGAGATGGTGAGGGGCAGGGAGGCTTGGCGTGCTGCCGTCCATGGGTCAGAGAGTCAGACACGACTGAACAACAACAAAATTCGTTAGACTTAATCTCGTCTATGCAGGTATTGACTAGTTTGGTCATTTAAAGTGATGCTTTGCTTCTTGCAGTTATTGGTGTGCATCTTGAATAATGAAGTTTGAATTTCACAAATGTGCAATAATTCCATACCTTTCCTGCAGTACATCCTGAGACTATATGCTGTAATAAGGTATTACTCAAGGTAACAATTACGGTTTTATATTAAGGACAAAATAAACCTCTTGACTTGTGTTTTCACTAATAGTTCACTTGGCTTTAATACAAACATTGTATAATAGACAAATACCCACAAGATTCTTTGGAAAAATATAGGTTCAGGCTAAATTAAAGCACTTGGCTATGTTTTTGTGTTTTAATGATATATGGTTCAGAGTTCTTTAGCAGATAAATTCTACTCTTCATAAGCCTTCATACTCCTCTCTTACACTTAAGGTTCTACTTGCCAGAAACATTGAAAACATATCCAAGTTAGTGAATATCTTAAAACTAATTCAGTTAACTGAAGCAAAGATTATAGAGTTGATGTCATAATTATGCTGTGCTTTAAACCAGTCATTGTACTGCTGATAAACCTTAATAGCATGAAAAATAAAGAGCTGCCTAGATAAGTAAATCTGTTATTGTTTAAAAGTACAAGCAGTTCTCAGCATTGGAGCATGCCAGGATGATGTAAGAAGTTGCTCTGATGAATTCTTCATGCCAAACTGAATCATCACATTTTGTGACTGAAGTCTGTTTACACCAGTGTTCCTTAGTTCTCAGAGCTCACTCCGGACCAGACTTCAGCCTAAGCACATCTCTGTGGAGGTCAGTAGTTAAAGACTGTCACACAGTTTAATTTGGGTATTCCTTGCTTTCTTAAAACCCCATTCTCTTTGAATGTTGGACACAGTAATCATGAAACTCTTCATTAGTCCATGTTGAAATGCGTTAGACTTTTTCTACATGAAAACATCTGACTATTAAAAAAAGGAAATGATCAAGATGTGCTCATGTAGAAATAAAAAAAATCACATGCTTTTCTATTTAAGAAGTCTTGGACACAGGAGTTGACTCTGCAGAGGCTACTTGGTCCAAAAAATTTGATGTGAGTTAGGAGACAACAGTATCACAGGCTGTTACTGATTTCTCTAGGAAGACAATGTGATGGCATCCCAGAACATCTTGCTGTTGTGCTCAGTCCACTGAAACAACAAAATGATTCTGGTGCCCCTCTGTGGGCTTTGCTAAGACACACATCTCCATGATGGAGCTTGGAAGCCAGAGGTGTAGGGTTTATTTTCAATATGAGTTGATGCAATGGTAGGTTCAGGAATTGATTTTTCTCAAGAGTATTCAGTTAACCATGGTCTTAAACTAGGTTTTAGGCATTATTCATATAAGAATTTTAGTGAAGTCAAGTAAGTACAACCTGTGGTAAACAAAATGATTTAAAAATAATGTGGAATGCCACACAACCTGATGAACTAGCATTTGTGGTAACTGGACTTACATTGCTATATCCATTAGGAATGTCTAATAATTTCTAATAACCTAAGTACTTTTCTCTCCCTGACAGTGTAAGAAAGGATTGGGAGCGGGGTAACAAATTATTTACACAAAACTATTTTCCTTACAATGAAAGGTATGAAGGTAGGTATAATGATGTTCAACTCAAACTAATTCTAAACCTTAAATGTATTTATAGATAAAAGTATAGCTATACAGGTAAGTCATCCTTGTAAGAGTCTGCCTGATGTAGGACTTTGAATGTTTGTTACTCACAGGATGAAAACCTGAGGACTCAGGTTTTCATGATGAGAATTAGCTCCACAAGCAGAAAGACAGTAAAAAGAAACACAAGTCATGAACTGATTTTTGTTTTTTTAATATCTATATAAAAAATAACGAGCGATTTACAGATCTCTTTCTCTAATCAGAACCTCAAGTGTATATATAAAGGTACTGTACAATATATAAACATTTACAACCAGTACATCCATATTTTGCTTAGCATTCCAAGGCCACATTGCTAAGCCAGTACAGAATCAGTACAGTGACCGGTTACTTAGAGAGGAAAGAGCCACATCGAACTGACAACAGATGACGTCAAAGTTATGTCACAGTTAACAATAAAAATAGGATTTTTATCACTAATTGTGGACTATAGGGAAAATAAATCATTTCTGTGGTACTGAATTCTTAGCATTTATCAAGCCTTCTAATTTGTCTCTATTCAAGTAGTTACAATAGGTAGGTAAATATAGTTCTGGATGAAAAGGGGGTTTCAAAAAAATCTCACTCTGGGAAGAATGTCTTATCTACAGGGGCTTCAGTTGTTATATTAACGAATTTCACAGTCAGATTCTGAGAGGGAGGGACATGAACATGATGTGTTTCACAATAACAGGATGAACTGAGGGGACAGAACAACAGCGTTCAAATACTCCAGAAAATGGTTTTATTCTGAGAATGTTCCCTTATGTATAGATGCTACCGAATGCTAGTTTTAGGGGCTGAAAAACCTGGATCTGTTTTATGGAGCTAAAAACTGTTAACCACCTTCCAATAAGCATCTTTAGTTAGACCTTAAAAAAGAATTCTGAAAATCTGTACAAGCTAAGCAGATGTTTACTCTTCTGCTTTTAAATAAGTTAATATAGCTAGAAATTAAATAAGGTCTCGTAACAGCTACCGCCACGTTTGCCCTCGGTTGCTGAGCTCGTCTCAGGTAAGTAAGTTCTGCTTCTACACACCTGAACTCACACAGCTGCTGCCAGATGGCCCTTCATCTGGCAATGGACTGGGAAACTGGTTTTGTGATTTAAGTCTCTCTTCAAATATATATTATGTATTAATGACTAAATGACTTAGCATTAATAGTTCAATCAAAATATCCAGAAACACGAATTTGGATTTCAGAAATTTCAAATAGGAATAAGTGATATTCTACATGCCTCTTGGTGGTTTCTTAATAAAGTAACAAATAGAAGGGTGAACTGAGATGGTTTATCAATTAGGGTTGGATAACACAGCAGGAAGTGAGCTCTTAAGTACTTTCTCATTTGAACATTCATCTGTAAGTAACACCTTTAACAGTTACTTAAATGCCTTACCCAGCTGAATTACAATAAACAAAATCATAAAGTCAGTATTTGACTATTTTTTTCTTTCCAGTAGTGACATTTGGGAGTTTTATTCTTAAACGGGGACATCATCAGTAGCTGTTAGGAAAGGTAACTGCCATCTTTAATAATGAGCTAACAATCTCTTCTTCTGCAAGGGCTCAAATATTTCTGTCTGTAAACATGCAACATGCTATTGAGAATATCAACTTCCGAGCCAAACCTACTTTTTTCATTACTGTGGAAATAGCTGAGTGAGAAGGATAAAGTAGACATGATACAGTAGATAACTTGGCACAAATATAAAATGAGTTGTAACCCGTTATGAATGTCAACATGTCATTTGTTCAGACACTCATGAGGACGAGCTGGGTGTCCTGAGCAGGGCGTGTCCGATGAGCACTGGGATTCAGCTCCCTCCTGAGCGCAAAGGGGGACAATGGGCTCTTAGCAATCCTACAGGCCCTTCATGCAGCATAGGTAACCTGATGCTCAAATTAAAATGTCCTTATATGTTTTTCAGAATTTCTGGAAAAATAGATTTTGGTGGGGGTGGCGGGAAATGCTGTTTTTTTCTAAGAAAAGATTGCAACTTGTTTTTGTTTTATACTAAAGGTCACAGCCGCTTCTCAGCCACACCAGTGGTGCCTGTGGCTCTGCTTGCACTTGGTACCTTCCAGGGTCCTGGAGTTATTGGTGTTTTCTTAGCGGGAGAACCACTTTCAGGTTTGAACCCTCCGCTCTCTTTGTTTTTGTCAGCCGCCTCAAGTTCTTTTCTTTTGTGATTTTCTGTTTTGCTTAAAACCATTCTTTCGTCAGGTTCCTGCTTTAGCTTCTTCTCTGATATTCTGACATTTTCCCCTGTTTTATCTTTACTAGAACTCATCTGTCCGGAGGTTGCTTTCTTGCCTTTTTCATTTTCTGGTATTGCCCTACTAGTAATGTTGTTAGTCTTTTTGGATGGAAGAGACCTTTCATCCACTCGCTTGCTTTTTTTCTCTGGAGACCTGGTTCTGTTTTTTCCAGGCTGACTCTGATTTGTGTCTCTCCCGAAAACACCTGATCTTTCTTTTGCATCTGAGATCTGTTCCACATTGTCGCTAGCATGGCCCCCTGCTCTTCGACTCGCATTTGACTGGTCTTTGCTGCCTTCGGTTTTTTGCTGCTTCTTTGGGCTTGAAGACCGTCCCCTGCTTTTTCCACAATGGTCCTGTCCAGAAGCTGTCCCAACACCGAGCTGACTGCTTTTATTCTCGCCTTTCCTGGGGCTGAGTGAGCGATCTCTGGGTCTTCTTTTGGGGTCATTTTTTAGAGGGCTGGGAATCTTTACAGCATGTTCTTCGGATGTTGGCTGGCTGACTTCTTGGGACTAGCAGACCTGCCTCTGGGTGTGATGCCATTTTCTGCTTTCAAGAGCTGCTTCTTATCACCGTGCCCATGGCTGCCAGGTGGCTCCCTTTTATCCACATTTTTATGAAGAAGAGACTTATGTTTTATTTCAGACTGATTTTCATTTAAAGTGCTTTTCTTTTCAGGCACAGTGTCCTTTAATTCTTCTGCCTTTTCACATATCTGAACTCTCATCAATGATTCTTCAGTTACTGGCACATGAGACTCTTCAAATATGGAGGCAGAGTGTGAAGACGGGTGACATGGTGACTGTTCGTCATAAATCACATCGGGAGATGTAGGGTTATTAATATCCCAATCACCTAAAGAAAGCGATTTTGAGAAGAACATTATTAAATTTTAGAACTGTAAATAGGAACAATTAAATTTTGAACTTTGATAGCCATTTGAATTTTACTGACTGCTTAAACAGATTGAGTATTTTATAAAGTTCATGTATATCTCTGTCTATAAAGGCAGATGTATACAGACAACTGTACTTGTACATGAAAGGTAGGTTGTTTCTTATATATAAAGTAATAGCATTTGTTTTTCTAATTACTTTTCATAAGTGCAATAATATGATGTGTAAATTCTTTATAAGTAGTAAAAGCCCAATAAAAAGCTTAAAAGAAATAACTAATAAAATTGGACCAAATTATCTGGTCCAAGCAGCTTACTAATTTAGCTATTATTGATGGATATAGCTTAAAGATTTGCCAAAATCCACTAATAAAGGAAACCAAACTATGGTAACCAGAATGGAGTTCATGGGCATTTGTAAATAATTCTCTTGCATTAAGCTGTTAAATTTAATGTCAAAAGGAAACTGAAAAGTGCAGAAGACAGAAGTAGATGTATTTAATAGCATCATTTTTAATTAAAAAGAAAAAAAAAAAGGAGGAAGTGATTTACAAGACATGCAAATTTACCAAATCTTTTTAAGGAAAGACCAAGAAAAGCCCTGAAAGCCTTATGTTGCTCAGGTTTCACGTAGGAGCACAGACCGGAAGGAGCCAAACCTGAAGAAGGAAGAGAAAAAGCCTAGGACTGTGTAAAAAAATACATCACAGCGCAGTTAGCAAAGATGTCACTGGGGACGTATGATTTACAAGCAGATGATGGAAGGTAATACAGTCAGAGAATTATAGACTGGAAGGGGACTATAGGAGATGATGTCTACACTTAACCCACAAAAGTTCTACAGGGGGGAAGGAAGGAAGCTGGAAGGACTAAGCGGTGTGGTACTGTAAACTAGTGCACTCAGCTGAAAAATGGTGATTTCTAATACTGTGATATTTCAGAAACATACAGTGAACCCAAGGTTCAGGACTACAGAAATGGCCCCAGGTCCAAATCTTTGTCTCCAGGTAGCGCTATAAGTAGCTTGTTTTTGACAAATGGCCAGAAAAGCCCAAGGTTCTTATGCTGTTCCTTAAGAAAGAAACTCATCTTACTACAAGGAGAAAAGTAACATTTGAAGAGATTGCAGATGTTTTTCATGACAGTAAAATCCTTTGCCTCTCATGTTCTTATTTTCTCCAGGCACATTTCTCTGCAAAAGCAACTATATTTTCTGTTGAAAGTAGCTTAACATATATTCTGTTGTAATAAAAGTCCTGTATGAGGTCACTTATTTTGTAATATTACAGTAACTATGCTATGTAACTAACTTTAGATGGTTCTTGTGGTTACCTCTGAATTAGCTATTAAAAGTAAAACATCTGTCCCTTCCAAATAGAGGTTTTTTTCCCTTCCGCTGCCCCCTCCCAGATATAGGCGAGCTACTTTACTTACCATGGTCAGGTATCAAGCCAGTTCCTGGCCTCAACAGAAGAAGAACTTTATTTCCACCAGCCTGAATGAGCTCAATTGCTCTAGTATGTGTGATGCCTTGTGTGGGTTCCCCATTGATTTCAACAATCTGGTCACCAACCTAGGCAGGAAATATTCACAGAAACAACTGAAATGATACATCCTCCTTCACTCCTGTTCTGCATCCCTAGAGCCACCCAACTCTGCTGGAGAGCTCTCATTTGTAAAATATTTAACTTGTACATGGTGCTGTAATGCTAGAGTTGAGGAGTTGGACAGGTGGTAGCAACAGGAAGAGACAATGTCTGGTTTTATTTACATGATGAAAGTTTATACGCCTAGTAAGCAGGATCTGGGCATCTTGAAATCAAGAATCAAATTCCAAGTTTTCAACCAAAGCTTAAGTGGTGGGAGAGGTGAAGACTCTCTGACCCACATGGTCCCACAGAGCTATCTCTGATTAATCTGCCTGTGAAGGGTACTTTCCAACCTTAGGTGAATATCCTAAAACCTAGGAAGGTGGCTTCTCATCTTGGAAGCCTCTCCCGGCCCCCAGGGAGAATTGCCCACGCCTTCGTGTTGCCACTATGCCCTATATACAAAAGAGGCATTACGTAAATGACACATTTCTAGATTAAAGCTAAGAAAATTCAGTTTGGAGAAATTCATCCTAATCTGAATACTTATTTAAAACCAATTGCTGGCTTGCACTTAATGACTTCCATGTACAGTGATTTCCCTAGAAAACAAAAGCTCAGATTGTCATAAAATGCCTCCAGTACCATTGCTATTTACTAGAAATGTCTGTAGTTATTTGAAAAGGAAAAGTACAAATGACTGAAATATAACTTTTTCAAAGGACTCGCTTAAAGACAATAATGGTAATGATTTTAAAATATAGTCGATTTTAAACTTATTTCAAGGTGACAAGTAACTGAAGGGTACTGGTTTCAAAACAGAAAATCTGACCAATGGACAATTCCTGAAATTCCAAAAAGCAATTCACATATTTGCAAGGGCTAACTAACACAGTGCAGAAATAACAGAAGGGGAGGCAGTGATTAAATAGCAAAGATGGGCAGGACAGCCCTGTGTCCACAGCTGAGGCGGAGCACAGTGACTAGGAAGCTGGGTTTTGGAGGCATTGTAATGTCTATGGTTCACTTCTGGCTCCACCTCATCCTAGCAGAGTGGTCTCATTTTTTCTCTGTTAGGTGGGGATAACATTTGTACCTACCTACCTCCTGGGGTTTTGGGGAAGATTTAATGGCAAAACCAATACAGTATTTTAAAGTAAAAATAAAAATTAAAAAAAAATAAAATATGGAGATTAAAACAACAACAACAAAAAAACACGGTTATACAACAAGCACAAATATTTTCAAGTGATCTATTTTTTGGTTTTCAAAAAAAAAGATTTAAAGTGTATTAGGATGAAGAAGATTTAACTGTAGACTGCAGCCCATTCTATACCATGCAAAAATTTTTCAAATAAGACTATAGAATAGTTATATTGCAATTTATTAAAAAAATGATAAATAGAAGATCTCACAAGACAGATGGATTTAACATACAAAGTAGAAAAAAAAAGCCAAAGAAAGATGATAAGAGTAGGATGAAGAAAAGTAATAAACATAATTCATAAAATTCTTATATCCAGAACAGGAGATATATATATATATATATGAAAAAGTCAGTACCCAGATTTCCTTAATAAGTGATTAGAGAAAAATCATTTTCATGAGGAAACATAGATGATGAATTAGCACCAGATAATTAGGGAAATAATTCCTCTGATAATTAGGGAAATGAAAATTAAAAGTAGATCCTATTTGGTGCATGCTTCGGGTACATCTTGTAAAAACATGATTGAGGTTATAATTAGTTTCAATTATATTCTTTGGCTTAAATTCTCTGTCCAAACCTGCATATTCCTTATTCTTTCAGCATAAGTAAACTGCTGTAAAACTTGTAATTGAACAGCTTTGCCACCAGATGTCATCTGTGTTTAAATTAGGGTAACGGAGAGGAGGCCCTCACAAGGGGGAAAAGTTCTAAACTGGACTATCTATACAAAGCTAAGGAAAGAAAAATCACATCTTTGAGAGGGAAATGTAACTATTCTTATAAGTTTGTTACTTAAAAAATTTTTTAATGTGATAAGAATATAAAAAGTGAGGAATACACCTGTTGATAAAAAAATTCAAGGTCAGGTTTTTGTATTATGAAAAATAGAATTGTGGGGGATACAGGAGAGGAGAGAGAGAAATGAAGAGAGGAAAAAATTAGGATAGGAAAAAAAGTATTCTTTAGAAAGCCACTTTAAGGCAGTCTTTCAGTTTTTAAAACATCCACTAAATGTATTAAAATGACAAAATATTTTTAACACGTTGCTTACATTATCTTGCAACCCATTAAGAAATTATATGCCTCCCAAAGAAATCGAGTCCGACGACATGAGCCGTGGCCTGACGTGAAGGCCCACAGACCCGGCTGAGTGACAGCACACCTGGGTCCCCTGTGGCTGTGACTTCATCTCCCTGAGCCTTGGTTTTAATCTGCAAGTGGGGGTGATGCCACCTACCTCCCAGTTTCTGTGAGACTAAAACTAATACAAGCGAAAACATATGGTCTGGAAGATAGCATTCATATTATCTAAATCTCTTTCTGTTCTATGTTAAATATTCCATCCATTCCCTAATATGAACTTTTTCCATTCAGTTATTTCTCATTCCCTTAGCCCAGAACCTTTCTTATTCTCTCTAAATCTCAATAGGGTTTAAGGACCAGCTGAAGACTCACAAAATTTACAGATCCTCTCAACATCTTTCCATCTGTATCAATAGTTAACATTTTCTTGTTTTAGGGAATTACACTATTAAACTTTATGAAGGAACAAGCAAACAGTATAAGTCCTGTCTACCCAGTGATAAGTTCTGGAAGTTAAATATTAAAGAAATTCTCTCATTATCTGGAAATTTAAACTGTGCATTCTATGCTTTCAGCAAATAATGTCTGGCGCATCTACTATCAATGGTCAAGGCACTCCCTCAGGCGCTGCAGATACCAGAATAATAGGCACAGGATACAAAGCACAGCGTCAGCCTAACAGAAAGGATGCGGGGGAAGAGGAGAGAGGCCAGAAGGGAGGCAGGCAGGATGCCCACGTGGCTCCATGCGCCAGTGTCAGCTGGGGGTAAACGCACATCCTTTGGGGAAGTGGTCACCCGGGTAAGCTGTACCCTACACAAGGCTCCTGTGATCCTTAAACCAAGTCAAAATTTTGATAATTTAGTAGCCAGAAAAATAATTCTCTGCAAAGCTGACCTATTAGAGTTGAGAATAAACCCAGGCATAGCAGTAATAGCTTGTTTTCTTTTGTTTTCAAATTTCAGAGCTTTTTATATTAAAGCTGATTTAATCACAGAACTCTAAAGCTTCTGTTCATTATAAACAATAACATGTTTTAGAAGTAGACTTTGAATCC
Organism: Aepyceros melampus; assembly: GCA_006408695.1. Taxonomy (NCBI): domain Eukaryota; kingdom Metazoa; phylum Chordata; class Mammalia; order Artiodactyla; family Bovidae; genus Aepyceros; species Aepyceros melampus. The sequence goes on along the minus strand of SJXQ01011188.1, from coordinate 234,724 downwards.
TTGAAGGCCTCCTTGCTTGCCTTTTATTTAGTGAGATTGGTGTATCTGAGGGTTTGGGCTCGATAAAGGACAGAAATGGTCTGGACCTAACAGAAGCAGAAGATATTAAGAAGAGATGGCAAGAATACACGGAAGAACTGTACAAAAAAGATCTTCATGACCCAGATAATCATGATGATGTGATCACTAATCTAGAGCCAGACATCTTGGAATGTGAAGTCAAGTGGGCCTTAGAAAGCATCACTACGAACAAAGCTAGTGGAGGTGATGGAATTCCAGTTGAGCTGTTTCAAATCCTGAAAGATGATGCTATGAAAGTGCTGCACTCAATATGCCAGCAAATCTGGAAAACTCAGCAGTGGCCACAGGACTGGAAAAGGTCAGTTTTCATTCCAATTCCAAAGAAAGGCAATGCCAAAGAATGCTCAAACTACCGCACAATTGCACTCATCTCACATGCTAGTAAAGAAATGCTCAAAATTCTCCAAGCCAGGCTTCAGCAATACATGAACCGTGAACTCCCTGATGTTCAAGCTGGTTTTAGAAAAGGCAGAGAAACCAGAGATCAAATTGCTAACATCCGCTGGATCATGGAAAAAGCAAGAGAGTTCCAGAAAAACATCTATTTCTGCTTTATTGACTATGCCAAAGCCTTTGACTGTGTGGATCACAATAAACTGTGGAAAATTCTGAAAGAGATGGGAATACCAGACCACCTGACCTGCCTCTTGAGAAATCTGTATGCAGGTCAGGAAGCAACAGTTAGAACTGGACATGGAACAACAGACTGGTTCCAAATAGGAAAAGGAGTACGTCAAGGCTGTATATTGTCACCCTGCTTATTTAACTTATATGCAGAGTACATCATGAGAAATGCTGGACTGGAAGAAACACAAGCTGGAATCAAGATTGCTGGGAGAAATATCAATAACCTCAGATATGCAGATGACACCACCCTTATGGCAGAAAGTGAAGAGGAGCTAAAAAGCCTCTTGTTGAAAGTGAAAGAGGAGAGTGAAAAAGTTGGCTTAAAGCTCAACATTCAGAAAACGAAGATCATGGCATCTGGCCCCATCACTTCATGGGAAATAGATGGGGAAACAGTAGAAACAGTGTCAGACTTTGTTTTTTTGGGCTCCAAAATCACTGCAGATGGTGACTGCAGCCATGAAATTAAAAGGCGCTTACTCCTTGGAAGAAAAGTTATGACCAACCTAGATAGTATATTCAAAAGCAGAGACATTACTTTGCCGACTAAGGTCCGTCTAGTCAAGGCTATGGTTTTTCCTGTGGTCATGTATGGATGTGAGAGTTGGACTGTGAAGAAGGCTGAGCGCCGAAGAATTGATGCTTTTGAACTGTGGTGTTGGAGAAGACTCTTGAGAGTCCCTTGGACTGCAAGGAGATCCAACCAGTCCATTCTGAAGGAGATCAGTCCTGGGATTTCTTTGGAAGGAATGATGCTAAAACTGAAGCTCCAGTACTTTGGCCACCTTATGCGAAGAGTTGACTCATTGGAAAAGACCCTGATGCTGGGAGGAATTGGGGGCAGGAGGAGAAGGGGACGACTGAGGATGAGATGGCTGGATGGCATCACAGACTCAATGGACGCGAGTCTGAGTGAACTCCGGGAATTGGTGATGGACAGGGAGGCCTGGCGTGCTGCGATTCATGGGGTCGCAGAGAGTCGGACACGACTGAGCAACTGAACGGAACGGAGGGTTGAAACCAATATTTCAATTATATCCTAGTTTTTGGCTTAGTTGGATTGTGATATTATACAATGGGAGGTGTTTTTTTTTTTTTTAACTCTAGATTTAAACAACTAAATGCTTATTTTTAAAAAGGCAGGGAGTTGAGGAGAAAAAGGATGAAGAAAACCAGAAATAGACATGCCATCCCCATCAGCAGTGCCTCAAACTGCTGTTACTAACCCTTTAAAGACATTTGCTTGGGCCATGTATTCCACATGCAGGTCTACATTTTGCAGGTTAGCAAACAGGTTCAGAGATGTTACCCAACTATGCATGACTGTAAGGTGGCAGAACTAGAGTTGGATCCTTGTCTGTCTGATTTCCAAACCCATGTTCTCTCCACTTTATTAACTGTCTCCGTAAGAAAGCGAGATACTAGGGCTTCTCTAGTAGCTAGGATGGTAAAGCATCCGCTTGCAATGCAGGAGACCCAGGTTTGATTCCAGGGTCGGAAAGATCCCCTGAAGAAGGAAATGGCAACTCACTCCAGTACTCTTGCCTGGAGGATTCCATGGCTGACAGAGGGCCTGGTGGGCTATTAGTCCACAGAGTTGCAAAGAGTCAGACACGACTGAGTGACCACCACACAGAAGAAAGGGAACTGCGGTAAGAGCCAGCAGCTCAGCTGTGGCCACACTAAGACTCTGGCCATCAGCCCTCTCATTGCCATCAACACCCTCCAGCTCTGCCTCTGCTGCTCCACATTCTCAGTCCTCATCTTTTCTACCTTCTTTAGTTACACTAATGACAGGCCTTATACAGAGTCCTGCCCCAGCCCACAACTCTCCAAATCCTCTCCTTTAGTGAACTCACCCATGGAAAAGGCGTCAGTCGTCACTTCTGTCTGGGAAATGACAACCTGGAACTTTACCTCTTGTACTAACTGCCAGGTAAATATTTACACCTGCTTAACTGGCTGGTCCTTCAACACTACAACTTTGTACATTATCAGTCTTTGCCAAACCCTTTCTCCCACTGGCCTCCCTGATGGTTTTCTTACAGTACAGACAGGGTGAAGCCTCTAAGCCATCCTTTACTCTTTCTTTTCCTTCATCCTTCACCATGTAATACTTGTCAGTCATCTAAACTGGTCTTTTCTTCATTAACAGTTGATACCACAAGCATCATTTAACTTCCATCCAAAGTATTGGGTCAGCCAAAAAGTTTGCTTGGGTTTTTCTGTGAGATGTTACGGAAAAACCAGAACATTCTGGCCAACGCAGTATTACCATCCAAGCTACACTCCCACCACCATAATTGGAAGCCTAAACTTAGCTAAGCTATCCCCTCATCCTTCCGACACTCCCAGAGACTGATTTTATCAGTGTATTGCTCTGAAAGGAACTCTTGTGTTAAAAACCTGTGACTTTTCAGTGTCTTGGGCCTACATATTGGTGATTAATCTACTTTCATATTCCCATTTTCTTCTACTCCCCTGTGTATTTTCTAAATAGACTTGGTAAACTTGACCACTTGCAGTCCCCTGTATACGACGTGTACTTCCTTCCTTTTGCTAATTTCTTCAGCCTGGAATGTCTTCCTACTCTCTCCCTATTAAAATCCTCTCAAACTGTCCAATGCCACCTATTCTGTGACAGTTTCTCTACTCGTACTCACCTTTCTTTGAACGTACAAAAGTCTAGTCCTTTAGAGAAAGGATGGTATCTTGTTTTGGGGGATCACTCTTTCTCTTAACTCACTGAGTAGCATATATAAATTCTTGGGGAAAGCCAACACTTAATACATGTTTATAAAATGAGTCCTGGGAGTTGAGCAGTAATATGGATAACAGAACACTGCAACCACCCAGAAGACTTTTCTGATTGTTATTAGAATATACCCTCTAATAATCTGTGAGGGAGGGTCATCTGCCTTTCTAATTAGCTTACTTAGTTTAAAAAAAGAAAAAGGAGACAGAAAAAAAAGATTCCTCTTTTCCTGATGCCTACTGGTAGTAGAAGGAGGAATTCCAAACCTCTTTTGAAGTCACAGAAGGCTTTTAACACAAGAGTTCCCCTCAAGAGCAATACACTGATAAAATCAGTCTCTGGGTGTGTAAGGATGGATGAGGCGATAGGTAGGGGAAGGTTGTCCAGATTTTAAAATTTTCACTTATAACCTATCTGAATACCAGTGATTTAACTATTTCTTTAAAAATTGAGGCCAGCAAATATCTTTAATGTAAGATTCCTCTAAGTAACAACCGGAGAGGGAAGGAAAATATCTTTTTGCAGATCCATTAAACAATCCATCCTGAAATGTCATGAACAAAGGTACAGCGTTTTAGAGAGTCCTATAAATGGCGATAAGGTCAGAAGAGTCATGCTCGTCAATTTTTGGCTACATCTAGAAGTAGCTAAGAGAGAAAGAAAAAATCCGGGGACTCTTGTTTCTTGGAAGAAGTAGATGATTCTTTTTCATCCTGGCTTTCCCAGGATGAAAATATACTTTACTTATTAATCCCTTTGTCCTTGAGTGTTGACTACGTAAGTAAAATTGATTTTCTCTTACCAAAGTCAAGCTGGCGCAACCAGCCTAACCGCAGTAGAGAAGAGCACCCTGCAAAGAGGAAATGAGATTACAACAAGCATCTGCCTTTCAGGTTTTAATGATGGAAGACTTGCTTCATAGACTCAAGAGGTTTCTGCATTCCTTTTAATCAGCTATTTTCAGAAGTTTCCAGTCTGGAAACCGGGTTGCAGTTTCCAGACTGGAAAAGGGTTGCAGACAGAAGCCTACTCACGTGAATTCTGCCGTCTTTGATGGCAGGACCATCCTCGGCAAGACGAAGGATGAACAGCCCCATGTTGTACTCCTTCCCTCCCCTGAGGCTGAATCCAAAGCCCCGGGGGCCCCGCTCCAGCTCCACTGGGTAACAGCCGAGGCCCTAGAGAGAGAAGTGTAAGAAAAACAAGTCTGCATGGACCGCTTTATTTACAGTTTGAAGAAGGTCTACTTTTATGGCTGGAAGAAATTATTTATACTCTGAATATGCATTTTTATTTTAAAAAATTGAAGTATAGTTAATTTATGATGTTGTTAGTTTCAAGTATACAGTAAAGCGATTTAGTTACGCATACACACACACATATATAAAACTGTTCTTTTCAGGTTCCTTACAGTAGGTCCCTGTTTACCTATTTTACATGTAATAGCATGTATATGTTACCTTAAACTCCAAATTTATCCCCTACTCTCTGCCCCGCTATTTTCTATGTCTGTTTTCTATGTCTGTGGGTCTGTTTTTGCTTTGAAAATAAGTTCATTTGTATCTTTTTTGATTCCACATAGAAGTGATCCCATGTGATATCAATATGCATTTTTGTATTATACAGAAGGGATGTAAATTGGTTGAAGGGCTACTTGATTTCTATAAATACAGACAAAATAAATTTGAAGGTTACATGTTTGCTCTACTAGTTGGTCAATATACAACAGAACAGAAAACAGAATTTTGGAAAGTGTTTCCTTTAAGTAGATTTTGACTAATTTCCCTGAAAAAAGAAAACAACAACAAAAACACCCCAAATCCTACTTTGATTAGCTAAAACACTGCTATTTCTCGGTACTTAACCAAGGGTTCAAATTTCTCCAATAGAAGGTAAACTTCTCTTTCTCTCTTTCCTTTCTCTCGTGGACACTAACAGAATGCCAAACACAAATTAGGTCCTTAGGAATGATCACATTTGGGAACAAATCCATCTGAACTGATTGTCAATTAAAATTCATCAGTGTCAGTGACTCAGTAACAGGAAAGATCAGTCTGCATCTGGGGGAAACCTCTGGTACCTGACTGTGCCGACCGCCTACAACCGAAATCGTCGCGGTGTCAGGCTGGGCAAGGTGCTTGTGGTCAGACCACGAGTGTCTGTAGGAGATGGAGACGTCTTTTCCAATTTCACCTTCTGTGGCACTTCTACAGGAGAGAGAAATCAAGCCATTCTTAGAACTGAGAAAAAGAAAAACAGCCTAAATGTAAAGGTAGATCAATTTCCTTTCCTTTAAAAGCTGAACCTTACCATTCTCCCTCTGACAAACTGCTATAAAGGCAGACTGTCTGAAGCAGAGAGATGGCAGGCAAAAACGCCATTAACTGTAGCATAGAGTTTAACTGGCTTAAAGTCTATAATACCTCCATGCTGGGCTTTTTTGTTTTGTTGTAAGGGTGTCTTAGCACATTTGACATCAAGGAAAACTGCACTCAAGTCACTGAACTGGAGGGCAGATAAGCTGACCTTGTCACAATGAAAAATGGCTCTCCTGCAGCACCAACACCCTTGAAGATGCTGAATTTCTGGAAATTTAGTTTTTGTTTCATGGATAATATTTTCAACAAAAGAAAAAAATAACGCACAACTACTGCTCAGGTAAGTCTGAGAAGACAGTAATCCCTGTGGGTCTAGGCTTCTCTTCCAAAACTGGAAGGACCAAGGGCAGCAGCGTAGGGGCCACTGGCACATCATTCTAGTCCCCCCTTGTCAGCAGAATGGATGGTTACCCTGCATCCTGGGCCAAGGCTGGGAAGAGGGAGGCAGGGACAGAGCGATTGGAGGATGGAGGTCTCGTCTTGACCTTGCTGGCTGGCTTCTGCAGAACTGTGCGGAGATGGGGGTGGGTGGGCAGGTAATGAAAAGTGGGGAGACAAGGAGAGAAAAAAATCATAACCTGAGAAGAGCAACCCTACCTGTCCCCAGGTATGTGGTTGGCCTGTGACTGTCCCATAAGCCTGTGCTGCAGCGCTGGGCTTTGCCTGGCGGAGTTTGTTCCTGATGGTGGACCAAGATGCTCTGTTCAAAGGCAAAAATGAGAGAAATAAGAATTTGTACATCAAAATGTGGAGGCCGAGAAGATCTATGAAAGTGAGACAATAACAAGTTCCCAACAGTAGGGGCTGTTGTCTGCAACTGAAATGTTATGTCTTTTCCCCTGTGGCTTCTGATGGATGTTTATGTTTGGAGAAAACAGGAATCATTCTTACTGCACCTGCTCTCCCTCTTTCACCATTGTTTTGGTTGCCTTTCCACCCAACATGAAAACAGAAGTGAACCCAGTCCGTCATTATTATGGAGAGGATGGAGCTCCAGGAACTTGTAACCAATTTATGGGTTTCCCAGGCACACTGCTCTAACTGGTAAACTGCCCTAGGTGAAAAGACAGGTCTTAAAAATGCTGGAACAGAGGCCAGTCTGGAAACCACACACATATCCTTAACCTGTACCTTCAATGTAGCAATAATCATTTCACCTGACTCTAGTGTCAGAGATAAACTTAGAAAATCATCCTGAGTGTTGAGAAATGTTTATAAAGATTTTACTGATTCTGTTTTCTCAGAGCACAAATGAAATGAGAAAAAAAGAAACATTTGTTTCTGTATCCTCAACAACTCCAGAACTCCTACTGTTCCTTAACAGATTTCATAACTAAGTTGAGTAACTGCTTGCATCAAGAATTAGATGCCAATTCATGGGAGATGACAGTTAAAAGACACTCTTCAGGTTGTTCAACTTGCATTTTTAAAGCTGAAACTTTCTAATGTTTTATCACACCAAAATTTCAATTCATAGGCTAAAGTATCAAAGAGAGAGATGGCACAGTGGGTAAGAATCTGCCTCCCAGTGCCGGGGACAAGGGTTTGACCCCTGGTCCGAGATGCCGTGGGGCAGCTGAGGCCCTTGTACCACTACTACTGAAGCCTGTGCACCCAGAAGCCTGTGCTCTTCAACAAGAGAAGCCACAGCAATGAGAAGCCCAGGCACCGCACCTAGAGAGTAGCCTGTGCTTGCAGCAACTAGAGAAAGCCCACACAACACAATGAAGACTCGATGAAGTCAAAAGCAACAGAAATTTTTAAGAGAGAGAACACAGATTAATGATTAAGACCACAAACTTTAGACAAGACTGATGGGGTTTAAGCCAGGTCCCATCATTTGCTAGCTATGTGTTCTTGAACACATAACTTCTCTGTGCTTCTAATTATCTCATCTATAAAAAGGAATTACAGCTCCCTCACAGGGTTATTGGACTTCCCTAGTGGCTCAGATGGTAAAGCATCTGCCCGCAATGCGGGAGACTTGGGTTCGATCCCTGGGTCAGGAAGATCCCCTGGAGAAGGAAATGGCAATCCACTCCAGTACCCTTGCCTGGAAAATTCCATGGACAGAGGAGCCTTGTGGCTACAGTCCATGGGGTTGCAAAGAATCGGACACGACTGAGTGACTTCACTCACTCACTCATAGGGTTATTAAGTTACTATATGCTAGAACAGTGCCTGGTATATTAAAATGATCATATGGCTATCATCATAAGCATCAAAATGATGTGAGCTACATTTCTCTCCAGATGTACACTCTGAAATACTGACCTAACTTCAGCAAAAATGTCCCATGTAGGGGCCATTTTTAGGTTAGAATATGTAGAAACTGATAAAATCTGAATCTCAGAATATAATGAAAACAGAAAGGCCGATGTGAAAGACAAGGAATGTGAATGGTTAGGAAGCAATTTCTACAGAGAAAACTGGGGCTTCAGGGTCACTAAATGCGTTGCTCTTTTATGGCTTGGATTAAGTTGTTTCTCCTTAAAATTCTTGGGACTAAAAACATAGATAAATAATTTATTCTTATGTAAGAACTTCTGGTAACTGAAAGCACTCTGAAAACACAGGCCAGAGTATAAACAATGGTGGGAGGACAGTGATGGTATCTGGCTAAGCGTGGCAGCCCCGGAGGGTTTCTGATGCTCTGACTCTGCCTGCTGGGCTTGTGTGTATACATGGGTTTCAACACCATGTACCAGATGTACAGGTGGAGGCCCAACTTTGCAGAATTCATCCAGAGGGTTGTCCTTCCTCTTTAAAGTGAAATGATCCAGGAAGGGAGAGCGGAGCATGGATTCTTTTAATTTTAATTTTTGGCAGGGGTGTGACCTGGAAACTTGTCTATTGTGCGTTTATTCACTATCATGAATTTAATTTCCCTAATTACCTTAACAAATTACTTACACTGGCCTTCTTAACCCCTAGTCTCATCTTTATTCTGCCTCCTGGACTCCAGTCCCGGCACAGACACTGAAAAATGCCACGGCCTTGCTTAGGAACCTACGGCAACTTTCTATTGCTCCTAAGGTACTATCCAAACCTGTCACCTGGCGCTCCCGGCTTCCCGGTTCATCACCTGTTCAAAAATATCGTGTCCCTGTGAAATCTTACTTAGCTCCCTATGCCCACTTTTCATAGCAGTTGCCACATTATGTCAGAGCTGGGTCAAATACCTGTCTCCTCTGCTAGACTGTGGACTCCATGAGTGCAGGAATCACCCCTCATTCACATTCCTGTGTCCATTAAAAAGTCCAGAAGTCCTTTCACCTTTTGCTTACTGGGTATGTCAATTTCTAGTTACCTGTCTCTAAACTTGAGTACTCATTATAGAGTTGAATTTTGTCATTGTAAATTCATGGCTACTTTCGAGGCGATAGAGTCTGCTGGGAAATATTACATTTATCAATGAGATGACTGAAAGATAACTGTACCTTTGTATTCATTAGTCCAACTTAGATAATTTTTTTGGCTTCACTATCTTGGCTAGAGGAATGGGTAGGTAACTTCAGAGCAGGACAGTATAAACTCTGATCAATTTCAAATTTTCCTCGACCTTCTCCTAAGGATAAGAGACGTCACTTCTAGGCAAAAAGCACCACAAATTGATGCCTATTCTTACATGTTGTTTTTTGCTATCCTCTTCAAGATTAAATAAACTTTCTATCACTAGTATTTCTTTTAATTTTTAGTCCTTCAAACCATCCTATATAACATCTCCAATATGTGTGTAAAAGATATTCTACTTCTCAAAGTTAAATATTTATTCCATGGTATCAAACAGGCCTATGTTTTCACTGAATTTTATCTGAAAATTCTTCAAATAGTAAAGCAATGGGTTAAGTACATCTTTACCTCAATGAGAATTAAACTTTTTCTAGAGTTTCTACATGTACCTACTTAAGAAGAAGTGTATTCAGAGGGCTTCTCAGGTGGATAAACACAAAATTCCACAGTTAAAACTATAGCAACAAACATTATAATATACTGGCAATCATTTTACCAAGAATAAATAAGAACCTTACGAGAGAAGGTTCTTATGTGTGTGTGTGCATGTGTGTGCGTATAGAAGAACCTTAGGAGAGGTTCTTATATGTATGTGTGTATATATATATATATACAACACACAAATTCTTAAAAATTATATATTAAAATTATATATATATATATATAATATACATATAGATAATAATAAACCAGCAGAATAGGATAAAGAGCACGTTTAAAGAGGAAGGTAACATACAGGAGAGATGGCTGCACACATCAGTGAGGAAGTACTACCATCTAATAGCTGGCACCAGGAAAACTGGCTCACTCTAAGAATGAAAAATAAAACTGGATCCTTCCTAAAACCATATAGAAAGTTAGGCTCCAGATGGATTAAAGCTCTAAATACAAAATTAGGAATCTAACAGATGATAATGTAAGAGAAAGTCTCTGTGATACGGGGTGCGGAGCAATACCTTATTTTAAGCAAAACTTCAAAAGTATATAAGCCATGAAGTAAAAATTGACTGATTTGGTGACATCTAAATTAAGAAGCTGTATAATAAAGGTAGCCATCATTAAAGTTAACACAGAGATGACTGGAAAAGGTATTTGTACTTTCTAAAACTAAATGTGGCTAATGCCTATCTAATTCATAAGGAATCTCTAAATGCCAACAAGAAAAAGACAGCCACTCCACAGGAAAAATAAGTAAAGATTCTGAAGAGGCAATCCACAAGAAGAAAAACACGCTCAAATTCACGGGCAAGCAGAGAAGTGCAAATTATCTACCCATGAAGCAACACTCTCCATACTCTACCCTAGCCAACTTGAAAGCTGGATAAGGCCAAGTACTGGCGGAAGGGACGTGAAGATAAGGAATCCTCAGTGTTCTGTTGGTGGAAACATAGATGCTGCAATTACAGAAGAAAATCTGATAGTAGAGTACCTGGTCAAAGTCAGCAATTTCTTTGATCAATTTCACTCGAATAAATTCTCACACAGTTTCATAAAATAGATATATGAAAGTACTTGTATGAGGATAGTTGGTGATAATGTGGAGTCGGAGACAATGTGGATTTGGCTGTCTATTGGGGAGTAGACAAGTAATGAGTGGTAAATATACAGTACGGAAAATGGTCAAGTAGTTAAAAGCATCGATCTGTTTATCCAGCAACTTGGATAAATCCTGAAGGCACATAATGCTCTGATAACAAAAGAACAAGCAACCAAAGAAAAGATCAATGAATTTAGACTACATCAAAGTTAAACTTCTGCACATCAGGAGACAATATCAAGAAAGTGAAAAGATAAGCCACAAAATGGGAGAAAAGACTTGCAAAGCACATATAAGGATCTAAAATCAGAATATAAGCCTTATAATTCAACATGAAACAACCCAATTAAAAATGAGCAAAGGATTTGAATAGACATTTCTCTGGAAGAAAGATACGTAAGCGACCAACAGCACATGAAAAGACAATCTCATTAGTCATCAGGGAAATACAAATCAAAACTACTACTACTACTACTACTTCACACTCACTAGAATGGCTTACACACACACACACAGACACACAAGAAAATGGTGAGGATGTGGAGAAACTGGAAACTTCATACACTACTGGTGGGATTACAAAACAATGCAGGTGTTGGGGAAAACAGGTTGGCAGTTCCTCAAAAGGCTAAGCACGAGTTACTATATGACCTAACAATTCTACACCTAGGTATACACCCAAGAAAAATGAAAACATATATCTGTACAAAAACCTGTACACCATCATTCATAGCAGCATTTTTCACAATAGGGAAAAACTCAAGTGTCTATCAAATAATGAATAAATAAGCAAAATGTATATACACGAAGTGAAGTGAAGTCGCTCAGTCGTGTCCGACTCTTTGTGACCCCATGGACTGTAGCCTACCAGGCTCCTCGGTCCATGGGATTTTCCAGGCAAGAATATTGGAGTGGGTTACCGTTTCCTTCTCCAGGGGATCTTTCTGACCCAGGGATCGAACCCGGGTCTCCTGTATTGTAGGCAGACGCTTTACCGTCTGAGCTACCAGGAAAGCCCTAATGGGATGTTATTCTTTAGTCATAAAAAGGACATGAGTGTGCATGTTAGTCACTCAGTCATGTCCAACTCTTTGCAACCCCATGGACTGTAGCCTGCCAGGCACTCTGTCCATGGGATTCTCCAGGCAAGAACACTGGAGTGGGTAGCCATTTCCCTCTCCAGGGGATCTTCCTGATCCAGGGATTGAACCTGTGTCTCCTGCACTGCAGGCAGATTCTTTACTGTCTGAACCATAGGGAAGCCCAAAACGGTCATGCTACATACAACGCAGATGAACCATGAGAACATTTTGCTAAGTGAAAGAAGCCAGACACAAAAGGTCACATAGTATATAATTCCATTTACATGAAATGTCTAGCAAATACTTAGAGAAAGAAGTAGTGGTTTCTTAAAAGTGTGATAAAATGTTCTGGAATTGGTGGTGATGTTTGCACAACCTTATGAAAATACTAAAACCCACTGACTTGTATAGTTTAAAATAATGAATTTTATAGTACATGAATTATGTTTCGTTTAAAAAGAAAAAAGATACAACAACTAAATGCCATGTAAGATCCTTCATTGGATCCTGTAACAATTAAGTGACATAAAAAGAAGAAAGCACATGGTTCTGAGGGGGGAAAAATAATCCAGCATAAAATCTATAATACAATATCATTTATACAAATCAAAAATAAATGCACACACAAAAACATTATTTTAAAAGACATAAAAAGAGGCACATAAAGCACACTGGCGTAACTGCCAGTGGGAAAGGTGAGAGAAACGAGAGTGGAAAATGAAGACAAGTGAGAGCAAATAAAAATAAATGGGAAAAGAAAACAAAAGATGACTACCAGAACCATTCTAACACAGTCCTTGTAACCTTTGGTACCGTGGGTTCACCCTTAAAAATGAAATGAACAAGAATTGACACAACATCGGAAGTCAACTTTGAAAAAGAACACATTTTAAAGATTTCTTCAAGCAAGAAGCAGGCCGAGTCAGTTTATGATCTAGACTTGAGGAGCCGCTGCAGTGGAGAGCTGGCAGTGGCGTGGGAATGCACGGGCCAGAGGGAGTCCTGAGCATGTTTGGGGGTTTTACCCCATACATGACATTTGACTTGGGAACTCGGCAAAATAAGCACAAATACCGAATTGTACCTAGGGGGAAAAGTGGAAAGCCCTAATGGGATGTTATTCTTTAGTCATAAAAAGGACATGAGTGTGCATGTTAGTCACTCAGTCATGTCCAACTCTTTGCAACCCCATGGACTGTAGCCTGCCAGGCTACTCTGTCCATGGGATTCTCCAGGCAAGAACACTGGAGTGGGTAGCCATTTCCCTCTCCAGGGGATCTTCCTGATCCAGGGATTGAACCTGTGTCTCCTGCACTGCAGGCAGATTCTTTACTGTCTGAACCATAGGGAAGCCCAAAACGGTCATGCTACATACAACGCAGATGAACCATGAGAACATTTTGCTAAGTGAAAGAAGCCAGACACAAAAGGTCACATAGTATATAATTCCATTTACATGAAATGTCTAGCAAATACTTAGAGAAAGAAGTAGTGGTTTCTTAAAAGTGTGATAAAATGTTCTGGAATTGGTGGTGATGTTTGCACAACCTTATGAAAATACTAAAACCCACTGACTTGTATAGTTTAAAATAATGAATTTTATAGTACATGAATTATGTTTCGTTTAAAAAGAAAAAAGATACAACAACTAAATGCCATGTAAGATCCTTCATTGGATCCTGTAACAATTAAGTGACATAAAAAGAAGAAAGCACATGGTTCTGAGGGGGGAAAAATAATCCAGCATAAAATCTATAATACAATATCATTTATACAAATCAAAAATAAATGCACACACAAAAACATTATTTTAAAAGACATAAAAAGAGGCACATAAAGCACACTGGCGTAACTGCCAGTGGGAAAGGTGAGAGAAACGAGAGTGGAAAATGAAGACAAGTGAGAGCAAATAAAAATAAATGGGAAAAGAAAACAAAAGATGACTACCAGAACCATTCTAACACAGTCCTTGTAACCTTTGGTACCGTGGGTTCACCCTTAAAAATGAAATGAACAAGAATTGACACAACATCGGAAGTCAACTTTGAAAAAGAACACATTTTAAAGATTTCTTCAAGCAAGAAGCAGGCCGAGTCAGTTTATGATCTAGACTTGAGGAGCCGCTGCAGTGGAGAGCTGGCAGTGGCGTGGGAATGCACGGGCCAGAGGGAGTCCTGAGCATGTTTGGGGGTTTTACCCCATACATGACATTTGACTTGGGAACTCGGCAAAATAAGCACAAATACCGAATTGTACCTAGGGGGAAAAGATGAAGGAAATAAGTTCCATTTTTCCAGGTAGTTGTCTTTTATCAATTATAATGAATGGCTATGGAGAGTCGGGGAGCAGTAACACATGGGAAGGAACGAAGCTCTGAAGTATGGATCTGAATGCGTGATTTCTAAGAACAGCTGGTGAGCTATAAATATGCATCTGACTCTTTAGTGCAGTTAATAGACTTTATATGGAATACAAAGAGAAAATTGGACTGCTTACAAACTCCATGAATGGGATTTTACGGACAGAAGGGAGACTTCCTATTTTTTTTTTTTACCTAAAAAAGTAAGAGATTCTGAATGTTCCCATAGTTTAGTAAAACTTACAGAGAATAAGGTGTGATCACTGAAATGTGATTCTACATGTCAAACGTGATTGTATATTTTAAGAGGCTACACCTACATTTGAAATACACCTTAAAGCATGGATCTCCACCCTTCTAATTTTCCTAAATTTTGACTGGCATTACATAAGAATTCTTAAGATTTCCCAGTACACAGGTTTAGAAGTATCTGGACGAGAATGTCAAAGTTAATCTTTTTTTTTGCCACATGTTGAGGCTTGTGAGATCTTAGTTCCTGACCAGGCACTGAACACATGCCCAACAGCATTGAAAGTACAGAGTCCTCACCAATGCACTGCCAGGGAATTCCAAAATTAATTTTTAAAAGAAAAATGACTGAGTACTTTTGGACAACCTTTTAGAGAAAACACCATCAACAATAAAGGGTAATTTTGAAAAAAAAAATACTAATATCATTCAGCAGTAGAAAGACCACTTTTTTCTCTATCTCAAGGCTACTTGAAGTGTGATCTGTTAGTCAGCAATAAGATGTGTACTGATGCTGAGAGTAAAAATTTAAAAAAATTTGTAACAAATTGACAGAACAATTTTCTCATTTTAATTATTTACTTTTTATTATATTTTACAAAAGTGCTTGTCTGTGATGAACTGGGAAAAAACCACTGATGCTTCTATATGTGGCTTGAGAAATACTGATCTATATTACTGCTGGTTCTTCCATAATTCATCAGGCACTCTATCTATCAGATCTAGACCCTTAAATCTATTTCTCACTTCCACTGTATAATCATAAGGGAGTTGATTTAGGTCATACCTGAATAGTCTAGTGGTTTTCCCTGCTTTCTTCAATTTAAGTCTCTGTAATAAGGAGCTCATGATCTGAGCCACAGTCAGCTCCTGGTCTTGTTTTTGCTGACTGTATAGAGCTTCTCCATCTTTGGCTGCAAAGAATATAATCAATCTGATTTTGGTGTTGACCATCTGGTGATGTCCATGTGTAGAGTCTTCTCTTGTGTTGTTGGAAGAGGGTGTTTGCTATGACCAGTGCGTTGTCTTGGCAAAACTCTGTTAGCCTTTGCCCTGCTTCATTCCATACTCCAAGGCCAAATTTGCCTGTTACCCCAGGTGTTTCTTGACTTTGTACTTTTGCATTCCAGTCCCCTAAAATGAGAAAGACATCTTTTTTGGGTGTTAGTTCTAAAAGGTCTTGTAGGTCTTCATAGAACCGTTCAACTTCAGCTTCTTCAGTGTTACTGGTTGGGGCATAGGCTTGGATTACTGTGATATTGAATGGTTTGCCTTGGAAATGAACAGAGATCATTCTGTCGTTTATGAGATTGCATCCAAGTACTGCATTTCGGACTCTTTTGTTGACTATGATGGCTACTCCATTTCTTCTAAGGGATTCCTGCCCGCAGTAGTAGATATAATGGTCATCTGAGTTAAATTCACCAATTCCAGTCCATTTTAGTTCACTGATTCCTAGAATGTCGATGTTCACTCTTGCCATCTCTTGTTTGACCACTTCCAATTTGCCTTGATTCATGGACCTAACATTCCAGGTTCCTATACTAACAGAAGCAGAAGACATCAAGAAGAGGTGGCAAGAATACACAGAAGAAGTGTACAGAAAAGATCTTCACGACCCAGATAATCATGATGGTGTGATCACTCACCTAGAGCTAGACATCCTGGAATGTGAAGTCAAGTGGGCCTTAGAAAGCATCACTACAAACAAAGCTAGTAGAGGTAATGGAGTCCCAGTTGAGCTATTTTAAATCCTGAAAGATGATGCTGTGAAAGTGCTGCACTCAATATGCCAACAAATTTGGAAAACTCAACAGTGGCCACAGGACTGGAAAAGGTCAGTTTTCATTCCAATCCCAAAGAAAGGCAGTGCCAAAGAATGCTCAAACTACCACACAATTGCACTCATCTGACACGCTAGTAAAGTAATGCTCAAAATTCTCCAAGCCAGGCTTCAGCAATATGTGAACCGTGAACTCCCAGATGTTGAAGCTGGTTTTAGGAAAGGCAGAGGAACCAGAGACCAAATTGCCAACATCTGCTGGATCATGGAAAAAACTAGAGAGTTCCAGAAAAACATCTGTTTCTGCTTTATTGACTATGCTGAAGCCTTTGACTGGGTGGATTACAATAAACTGTGGAAAATTCTTCAAGAGATGGGAATACCAGATCACCTGACCTGCCTCTTGAGAAACCTATATGCAGGTCAGGAAGCAACAGTTAGAACCGGACATGGAACAACAGACTGGTTCCAAATAGGAAAAGGAGTATGTCAAGGATGTATATTGTCACTCTGCTTCTTTAACTTATATGCAGAGTACATCATGAGAAACTTTGGGCTGGATGAAGCACAAGCTGGAATCAAGATTGCTGGGAGAAATATCAATAACCTCAGATATGCAGATGACACCACCCTTATGGCAGAAAGTGAAGAGGAACTAAACAGCCTCTTGATGAAAGTGAAAGAGTGAAAAAGTTGGCCTAAAGCTCAACATTCAGAAAACTAAGATCATGGTATCTGGTCCCATCATTTTATGGGAAATAGATGGGGAAACAGTGGAAACAGTGTCAGACTTTTTTTTTGGGGGGGGGGGCTCCAAAATCACTGCCGATGGTGAGTGCAGCCATAAAATTAAAAGATGCTTACTCCTTGGAAGAAAATTCATGACCAACCTAGATAGTATATTCAAAAGCAGAGACATTACTTTGCCGACTAAAGTCCGTCTAGTCAAGGCTATGGTTTTTCCAGTGGTCATGTATGAATGTGAGAGTTGGACTATGAAGAAAGCCGAGTGCCGAAGAATTGATGCTTTTGAACTGTGGTGTTGGAGAAGACTCTTGAGAGTCCCTTGGACTGCAAGATGATCCAACCAGTCCATTCTAAAGGAGATCAGTTCTGGGTGTTCATTGGAGGGACTGATGCTGAAGCTGAAACTCCAATACTTTGGCCACCTCGGCGAAGAGCTGACTCATTGGAAAAGACCCTGATACTGGAAGGGATTGGGGGCAGGAGGAGAAGGGGACGACAGAGGATGACAGAGGATCAGATGGCTGGATGGCATCACTGACTTGATGGACATGAGTTTGAGTGAATTCCGAGAGCTGGTGATGGACAGGGAGGCCTGGCGTGCTGCAGTGATGAGATTGCAAAAAGTCACGACTGAGCAACTGAATTGAACTGAACTAGAAGGATAGGCATTAGCTTTTCTTGTATGTTTGTTAGAATTGTCCTGTGAAGCCATCTCGTCCTGGGCTTTTGTTTTTTGGAAGATTTTTTTTATCACAGCTTCAGTTTCACTGCTTGTAATTAGGTTGTTCAAAATTTGTATTTCTTCCTGGTTCAGTCTTAGAAGATTGAAGTTTTCTAAGAATCTGTCCATTTCTTCCAGATTATCCATCTTATTGCCATATAGTTGTTCATAATAGTCTCTTATAATCCTTTGTATTTCTGCATTGTCTGATGTAACCTTTCCTTTTTCATTTCGAATTTTGTTGATTTGATTTTTCTCCCTTTTTTTCTTGATGAGTCTGGCTAAAGTTTTGTCAATTTTGTTTTATCTTCTCAAAGAACCAGCTTTAAGTTTTATTACTCTTTACTATTGTTTCTTTCATTTCTTTTTCATTTATTTCTGCTCAGGTATTTATGATTTCTTTCTTTCTACTAGTTTTGGGATTTTTTTGTTCTTCTTTTTCTAGTTTTTTAGGTGTAAATTTAGGTTGTCTGTTAAAATGTTTTTCTTGGTTCTTGAGGTAGGATTGTACTGCTATAAACTTCCCTCTTAGAACTGCTTTTGATGAATCTTATAGGTTTTGAGTTGTCATGTTTTCATTGTCATTTGCTTCTAGAAACTTTTTAATTTCCCTTTTGACTTCTTCAATAACATGTTGGTTATTTAGAAATGTGTAGTTTAATCTCCATGTGTTTGTGTTTCTTACAGTTTTTTTTTCTTGTAATTGACATCTAGTCTCATAGCATTTAGTCATAGAAGATGCTTGATACAATTTCAATTTTCTTAAATTTAGTGAGGTTTGATTTGTCACCCAAGATGTCTGTTCTGGAAAATGTTCCATGTGCACTTGAGAAGAAGGTATATTCTTCTGCATTTGGATGGAATGTCCCTGTAGATATGAATGAAATCCATCTCATGATTTGTCCACTGTGTGAATGTGGTGTTAAAGTCTCCTAACTATTATTGTGTTATTGTCAATTTCTCCTTTTTGTCTGTTAGTGTTTGTTTTATGTATTGAGGCACTCCTATGTTGGGTGCATAGATATTTACAATTTTTATGTCTTCCTCTTGGATTGATCCCTTGATCATTAAGTAGTGTCCTTCCTTATCCCTTGAATATTTTTTATTTTAAGGTCTATTTTTGTCCAATATGAGGATTGCTCCTCCAGCTTTCTTTTGTTTCCCATTTGCATGCAATATATCTTTCCATCCTCTGACTTTCAGTCTATATGTGTCTTTAGGCCTGAAGTGGGTTTCTTGTAGACAGCATATATATGGCTCTTGTTTTTGTATCCATTCAGCCAGTCTGTGTCTTTTGGTTGGAGCATTTGATCCATTTACATTTAAAGTAATTGTTAATATATATGTTCCTATTGCCATTTTCTTAATTGTTTGGGGTTGATTTTGTAGATCTTTTTTCTCCTCTTGTATTTCTTGACTATATAAGTCCCTTTAACATTTGTTGTAAAGCTGGTTTGGTGGTATTGAATTCTCTTAACTTTTGCTTGTCTGAAAAGCTTTTTATTTCTCCATCAATTTTGAATGAGATACTTGCCAGGTACAGTAATCTTGGTTGTAGATTTTTCCCTTTCAGTACTTTAAACATATCCTGCCATTCCCTTCTGGCCTGTAGTGTTTTTGGTGAAAAATCAGCTGTTAAGCGTATGGGTTTCCCTTGTATGTTACTTATTGCTTCTGCCTTGCTGCTTTTAATATTCTTTCTTTGTGTTTAGTCTTCATTAGTTTAATTAGTGTGTGTTTTGTCACATTCTCCTTGCATTTATCCTGTATGGGACTCTTTGTGCCTCTTGGACTTGATTGACTATTTCCCTTTCCATGCTGGGGAAATTTTCAACTATAATCTCTTCAAAAATTTTCTCATACCCTTTCTTTTTCTCTTCTTCTTCTGGGACCCCTATAATTTGAATGTTGTCCTGGAGATCTCTGAGGTTATCCTGAGTTCTTTTCATTGTTTTACTTTATTCTGCTCTTTGGAAGTTATTTCTATCATTTTCTCTTCGAGCTCACTGATTCATTCTCCTACTTTAGCTATTCTTCTGTTGTTTCCTTCTAGAGTGCTTTTAATTTCAGTAGTTGTGTTGTTTGTGTGTTTGTTCTTTAGTTCTTCTAGGTCTTTGTTAATTGGTTGCTGCATTTTCTCCATTTTGTTTTCACGGTTTTTAATCATTTTACTGTCATTATTGTGGATTCCTTTTGAGGTAGTTTGCCTAGTTCCTTTTCATTTATTTGGACTTCTGTGTTTCTGGATTGTTCCTTCATTTGTGTAGTATTTATCCTCATTTTCATTATTATTTTTTTTAACTTACTGTGTTTGAGGTCTCCTTTTCTCAGCCTTCAAGGAAAGTTGAATTCTTTCCTTGAAGAAGCTTGAATTCTTTGTTCCTTTTGGTTTCTGCCCTCCTAAATTTGGTCAAGTGGTTTGTGTAAATTTCATATAGGGTGAGATTTGTGCTGAGTTTTTGTTTGTCTTTCCTCTGATAGGCAAGGCTGAGTAAAGTGGTAATCCTGTCTGCTGATTATTGGGATTGTATTTTTGTTTTATTTGTTGTTTAGATGAGGCGTCCTGCACAGGGTGCTCCTGGTGGTTGGGTGATGCTGGGTCTTATATTCAAGTGGTTTCCTTTGTGTGAGTTCTCACTATTGATACTCCCTAGGGTTAGTTCTCTGGTAGTCTAGGATCTTGGAGTCAGTGCTCCCACTCCAAAGGCTCAGGGCTTGATCTCTAGACAGGAACGAAGATTCCACATGTGGTTTGTTATGGCATTAAGTGGATTAAAACAAATATCCAAAAACAAGAAACCAAAGATGAACCCCAGACATATGGCAGTTACAAAATCAAGCAAATAATAATTAAAATAATGGAATATACACATATACATATACGCCCATGAGCAACGTCAAAATAGCCCATCAAAAATAAAGTACAGTAGATTGACCCAGCAAAGAAAAGAAACAAAAAATTATATTTACCAGTTAAGAACAAAACTAACTAAAGCACAAACTGGAAAACAAAACTAAAGCAAAGTGCCAAGTGGGGAATAATGCAGTGAAAACAAACTAACAAATATGTTGAGAGGGAAGGAAAGAGGAAGAATAGATATGGAAAGTCAAATTGAGGTAGATGAAGAAGATTTATATACATTAAAGATTAACTGCAAGGGGAAAAGAACAGTAGGAAAGGCAAACAAAGGAATAAATGTAGAAAAAATATAATAGGTTTAAAAAATTAGGAATTAAAATTATAAAAAAAAAAACAGAGGAAGAAAGAAAAAAGGACAGAAAAAGGGAAACTCCACAGAACTGCAAAAGCCCAATGTAGAGGCAGAGGTTTATAACAACAATAAAAAATGTGACTGAAGGAAAAAAAAAAAAGCTCAAAAGCTTAGTTAAATTTCACAGTGCCAATAAAATTGACAACTACAACAGAGGGGTGGGGGGAAAGGAAAAAAAAATCCAAATGATTCTATAGAACAAGTAAAAAAATAAGAATAATAAATGTTTTTCTTGAGCCACTACTATCAGAGTCCTTTCCCTCACTGGGAGTCACAGTCCATCTTAGCCCCCCTAGGATGCCCTCCAACACTGTGCTGACCTCTGGGCCTGCTATGGGAGCAGCTCATATTCTAATCTGGTCCTATTCCTGTATGTTCTTGCCTCCAGTGTCCACAGCTATCAGGACTAGCGCGTTTTCTTTTGTGGAAGCTCTCAATGACCTTTATATATCCTAGTTGATTGTGTGGATTTAATCTGCAACTTGTACCGCTGGCGGGAAGGTTTTGGGTCTTCTTCCTTGCCACACTCCCTCTGGGTTTCAACTGTGGTTTATTTCCACCTCTACACGTGGGTCGTCCACTGGGGTTTGCTCCCGAGGCTGCCCTGGAGGACTTGGGTTTGCCCCTTTGAGGGCCAGGTGTGGAGGTGGTGCAGCTGCTTGGGCCACAGGGGTTCCAGCAGCTCCAGGTACTCAGGGCAGCAGGAAATATAGTGCTCTAGAAGGGTAAAATGGCAACCCACTCCAGTGTTGTTGCTTGGAGAATCCCAGGGACAGGGGCGCCTCATGGGCTGCCGTCTATGGGGTCCCAGAGTCAGACATGACTGAAGCGACTTAACAGCAACAGCAACAGCATTGGCCCATATGCACCAGTATTCTTGCCTGGAGAA
This sequence comes from Aepyceros melampus, assembly GCA_006408695.1. NCBI lineage: Eukaryota > Metazoa > Chordata > Mammalia > Artiodactyla > Bovidae > Aepyceros > Aepyceros melampus. The sequence goes on along the minus strand of SJXQ01011188.1, from coordinate 212,731 downwards.
CCCCCCTCCCTGACAGAGAAGGCTGGCAGGCCACAGTCTACAGAGTTGCAAAGGGTCAGACACACCAAAGTGACCCTGTGCGCATAGACCCAAGACTCTTTTTGCCTGTGGCAGCTCTGCCCCAGTGAGAGTTGAGGGTGAAGGTGGCGCAGCTGCTTGGCTTGTGGGGACCCTGGCGGGGCCAAGTGTGTAGGGACACAGACTGCTTCCGTTGCAGGAGTTACGGCCCTATCAGAGTCTTTTATCGAGCCTCTTGTAGCTGGTGTCAGAAGGCCTCTCTGGCCAATCTTTCTCCGTAGCTCCACCCATTAAGGCAGTCAGAGGGCTCCCTTGCCTGGGGTCCTTCTCTGTTGCTTGGTGCATCAAGCACATGGAGGGGTGTCCCTGGCTGGGGTCCTACTCTGTAGTTTCGTGCATCATTCACTTAAAGGAGCACCCTGGGTGGGTCCTACTCTGCAGTTCAGTGTGTCAGGCATTTGATGGGCCAGCCTCTCTATTGTTCAGCTGCCGGATGCTGGCATGTGGGGAGAGAGAAGCTTTGGTGACGGCTCCACCCCCTCCGCATGACTCAGCAGTATCACCTTGCTTCCATGGCTGCCCGGCTTTCCTCCACAGGCATTTCCCCACACACTCCCCTCCCTCACATCCCCTCGTCCGTCTCTCCATAGTCAAGAGCAGCCCTCACCTTGGGATTACTCCGCAGTCCCTAAACTCCAGCTGCCAGACAATGCACCTTCCAGGGGTCCAGCTTTTCTGTCTGGGGTCAGTATGGCTGCAGCAAGGACTGTCTGATTCTCATTCCACTTAGGATGCCACAGACCAGCTGTTTCACTCTCAGCTTTAAATGTTTCTCCTCTGACTCAGACAGTTGCCTGGATGTGGGAATTGGACCCCTGCTTCCATTCACCACTCCACCGAGGGCAGGTCCAGTCCTACTCACACTCCTGTTTTCCCCCTACTTCCTTCATCATACCCAGTTTTGTGTGGTTCTATATATTCTTTTCCACTGGTCAGGTACCCCTGTCTGCTCTCAGCTGGTGTTCTGCATGCACTTCTGTGTCTGAAGGTGTATTCCTGATGTATATATGTAACTATGTATATATTTTATCTACTATTTCATCCATGGAGAGAGATGTACTCCCATCCACCTACTCCTCTACTATCTTGTTCTCTCTGAACTAGCCATTTTTGAATGTGTCTGCTTGTCTTATCTTTCCTTCCCAGAATGTATCGGGGGGCAGGGTGGTGATAGCTTTTTGAAAATGAGAGTCCATTATTATATGTTTTCACTTCTCTTCTGGCCAGACCTGCATGTTATAAATATGCATTCTCAGAGTATCTGCTTTTTTATTGAGTCTGGTGGGGAGACCCAGTGCATCACCAATCACCTAAACACCTTTGGTAGCTGCTCACTACTCACCTGATGGAGTGTGACCTCTTTAGGTTGGCATTCCTGATCCTCCACTGTCTGGTTCCAGGTGCTCTTCCCTCCTCACCTTGCATCTCAGAGGAACCCATCAGCCTTTCTCTTGCCAGGCTCTTCCTGCATCCTGTCTCCTTCTTCCTCATGTAGGACTTTGATCCACCAGTTGCTTCCACTTTTTCAAGTGTCTTCAGTTTTCCCTCTCCAAAGAGAATTTCCCCCTGACCTCTGTCACTATGCATATATTTTATCACTCTTTGATAAATTATTGATCCTAATTCTCCCTGATGCTGTCATCTCCTCCTCTCTTGTCACCTCTTCATTATTTGAGGTATCTACCAGCATTTTGTACCTGGGGCTCAGGTGGTAACTATGTTCTGATGTCCTAAGGTGGGAACACACCATCACCTGAAAACCAAATCTTGTCCATCATCTGTTTTTCTTGGGCTCAGGAACTAAAAGTATAGTTCTTACATGTTTTTAAAGCTTGAAATAATTTTAAAAAGAACAATTATCAACACATGTAAATATATGAAATCCAAATTTCAGTGTCTGTAAATAAAGTTTTATGCTTGCATAGCCATACCCAATCTTCTTGTTTCTTGCTGTTTTGGTGCCGCAAAGGCAGAGTTGAGTAGTTTCAAGAGGCCATGTGCCTTTTTATAGAGTAAGTTTGCTGACCCGAGTCCTAAGGCTTTGATAGTGACTTCTATGCATTTAGGAATGTCTTAGATGTGTACCACCCATGATAGAATTGATAAAGTTGTCACAGGAAGCACATTCTGTGATTGATACGAGGAACCCTTGTGTAAAAAGACTGACTTCCTCCCCCTTATTCTTTAGACCTTGGTCACCAGGTAGCCTGGTAGAGGTCTGGGACATGTCCTTGAAGCTCTTCTCTGATTCTCAGTCACCTCACTCAGTGGGTGCTTCTTGATCTTTATCATCCATCCTCTTTGTCCTATTCCACCTTGTTGTCCACACTATCATTCCTAAAATTCTTTTCTCTATTTACTTTGACACTGTGATTTCTCCTGTTTTATGATATGTCTTCCTTTTCCATTCATTTTAAAAATTTCTTTAGTTAATTAATTTCTTTAGTAAACATTTCTTTAGTTTTTAATCATTACTTTTTTTTCTTTCTTATATAAATCTCTTAGCAAAACTGTGAATTCAGCTACTGTCTCTATGCTGATAATTTCCAGTTCGCTGTCTCCCAGACTATAGTCTTGTATTTCCATCTTTCTCCTGAGCATCATCTTCTCCTAGCTGCTTTTTCATGTTCACTTAGCCTTCTTTTCATGACACCATTTTTTTCTCAGTCATGGAGGTTTAGAATCTCAGTTATCTATGATATACCTCCTTAGCTCCACACAGTTCATTAGTTGCTTAACCCTTAGTGATGATTTCAACATCTGTCTTCTCTTCTCCAGTCCCACCAACTTGTTCAGTTTTCCATTATCTTTCTCTTTCCCAGGCTAGACAGTGATTGTTCTTCTTGAGTCTTTTTCTTCCACCCTGCACTGCATGCAGGCTGCTGCCTGATTCCAGCATTTTTGAGGCCCCTGTCACATCCCCTCAGTTCACCTCTGGTTTCAGTCACAGCTGCATTTCACAGTTCCATGAAGCTGGATGAAGTGCAAACTGGAATAAAGCTTGCCAGAAGAAATGTCAATAACCTCAGACATGTAGATGGCACCATCCTTATGGCAGACAGCAAAGAGGAACTAAAGAGCATCTTTATGAAAGTGAAAGAGAAGAGTGAAAAATCTGGCTTAAAAGTCAACATCCAAAAAACTAAGATTGTGGCATCCAGTCCCATCACTTCACGGCAAATAGATGGGGAAACAATGGAAACAGTGACAGACTTTATTTTCTTGGGCTCCAAAATCACTGAAGTTGGTGACTGCACCCATGAAATTAAAAGACACTTGATCTTGGAAGAGAAGCTATGACAAACTTAGCATATTTAAAAAGCAGAGATATTACTTTGCTGACACAAGTCTGTCTAGTCAAAATTATGGTTTTTCTAGTAGTTATGTATGGATTTGAGATTTGGACCATGAAGTAGTCATGTATGAATGTGAGATTTGGATCATAAAGAAGGCTGAGTGCTGAAGAATTGATGCTTTTGAACTGTGATGTTGGAGAAAACTCTTGAGAGTCCCTTGGACTGCAAGGAGATCGAACCAGTCAATCCTAAAGGAAATCAGTCCTGAATACTCATTGGAAAGACTGACGTTGAGCTGAAGCTCCAATATTTTGGCCACCTGAGGCAAAGAACTGATTCATTGGAAAGACCCTGATGTTGGGAAAGATTGAAGGCAGGAGGAGAAGGGGCCGACAGAGAATGAGATGGTTGGATGGCATGACCCACTCGATGAACATGAGTTTGAGCAAGCTCTGGGATTTGGTGATGGACAGGGAAGCGTGGCATGCTGCAGTACATGGGGTCTCAAAGAGTCAGACATGACTGAGCGACTGAACTGAACTAACGTGTATTCAGACTCTTGCTGGCAGTGTCTCACCTCAGTTTACTCCATCAGTCTTTCTACTTTCCTACCCTAGGATCCTATCCAGAGCCATGTGACTTTGTGCATAAGCTAAGCTCAGCCTGAAAGTACAAGGAAGCCAGTGCCCCCATCCTGGACAGCCCTCAACCAGTGGGGAACTGAAGCTGATAGCTAACTGCTCAGCCTCCTGTCCATTATACAGGCAGTTCTGGGAGGGGTTCTCTGTGGTCCTTAGGTGTCCTGGACATGGGATCATGCCCCACTGCTGGGAACAGTGATCTTGACAATGCACCCTGATAGTGGAGTTTTCCTCTTCCAAGCTCTCTCTCCTGCTTTCCGGGATCACCTTCCAAATAAGCTCCCTGTATCCAGGTGCTCATTACAGACTCTGCTTTCAGAGGGATTTGAGCTGAGACACAGAACAGTCTTCTAGGAGCTGCTGCACAGACATCCTCAGTGGCTTCAGAGGCCTCCTCATGTAAGAAAATTTGTTTTCCGAAATGCTAGGCTGGCAGGTTGGCTACAAACCTGTCTTCCCAGTGCTTTCTTTCCTTTTTCACTTTCACCCTTTGTTCCAGTCAAGCTGAGTTCCTTAAGACAAGGGACTCTGTTGTTCATCTTTGCTTGCATTATTTTGCTCAGTATCTAATATATGAGGAAACTACTTGTCAATCTGTATTTTTAGTGAATGAAGGGATGTCTTCATCCTCACATATCCATCCTTCATGACTTTTCTCCCTGCTGCTTGCTAGTGACCTTTACTGCCTCTAAATTTACAAAGCCCTGCATCTATACCCCGGTGTGGGTTTTTTGCTCTCTATTTTGTTTTTTAATTTATTTACAGATTTTCACTGCTAAGATGCTAAGATGCAAATTCCTCAAGAGAAGTGACATTGCTTTATTTTTCTTTACATTTCCCAATAGATCTTATGGGTAGATGGATAATCAATACAATTTGGTTGAATGAGAAAATATCTCCCAACTTTTCCAGGCACGCTGGCTCCTTTTGGTTGCTTCTGTTCTCAGTTTTCTAAATATGTCCCATGTATTCCCATGCCCATGAAATGAGGCTATTTATTCCTTTCTTGCTCCTTAAACATGCTTCCTGCAGTGTTTACCTATGGACATTTTATCCATCTTTCAAAACTCATCTTAAGTGTCCTCTTTTTTATAAATTCTTCCCCAACCTCCCCCCTCCACCCACCTCTCACTTCCTGTATGTTACACATTTGGATGATGGTGTTTAAAATAACACAGTTTTATTTGGCTAGATGCTCCTCTGGTGTCTTAAATGATAAAGGATCAGTCTGCAATGTGGAAGACTGGGTTTCAATCCCTCGGTCAGGAAAACCCCCTGGAGAAGGGAATGGAAACCACTCTAGTATTCTTGCCTGGAGAATCCCATGAACAGAGGAGCCAGACACGACTGAGCAACTAACACATTCACTTTTCACTTTTCCTTCTTTCTCGAAGATGGTAAGCACCTTCAGGGCAAGGCCAACTGTGGCCAGTAGCTTGCTCAATGTCCTGCAATAGATACATATCTGTTGTAATGAGTTAATTTGAATAGGTTGAACCATACCATCATGCCTTTTCATTCCCATCATATTAACCTGTGCCTGCTGACCTGTCTTTGTATGAATTTCTGGTAATGGAAGAAATTTAAAGCATTGGGGAAGATATATATCCAGAGCCAGTCAGCGTGATCTACTATGTTTGAGCATGAATATTGGGACATAACTTACAAGAATGCCATTTCCATTATTTGTAAAATATTTAAATAGTATAATCCAATTTACATTCTATCATTTCCAACAGCTGTAAAATTACTTTTTACCAAAGTTAGCTCAATCACTTTAATTCAGTCTGGAAAAACAGTACAAATGAAAGCTTAATTTGTATTTAATCTCCCCTTTTGTTTCTACATTATTGCCTGCGAATCATTCCTTTTAGTGATTGAGATTTAACCCAGAGAGTGGAGAAAAGGCTTGATGAAATATTTGAGAAGAATATAACGTATAATGAAAAGTTTGGAGTAAATGTTTAAAAAATTCAACTGGCTTTGTTCTTTGGGGTTTCAATTCACAGCAGTGTCTTTGTTATAAGCCCAAGGTATGAACTATGTGGGTTACTTTATCAGAATCATATGACAGTGACTCTCAGGCATTTAAAACCAGGTGATTCATTTGGAGCAGGTCACATTTATACCCTGTGTATGAAGATTGGCAGGGAATACAAATGTGAGTAATTATTATTTAGCGTGTTGATCATGCTCATATATTTCTAAGTGGCTTTATGATCATTTTGGTGAGTTTTCTCTATGATCTCTGGCAGTCTTCCAGCTCATGTCATCAGCAGGGAGTAACAGCAAGGAGAAGTGGCAGAATTGTAACTACCCGTGATTTTTCTGTCTTCATGTAGCATCACATCTGACTTTGGGAACATAAGAGAGGCAAGTCTCAGGAAGGGGTTGAAAGACCAAGTGATATGTTCATGGTTAGAACAAAACACCACTTTCTTGTCCCTTTGTCAGTTGGTGAAATTTATAGACATGTTATAGAGCCCTATTTGCATCTTCTCCCAAGAACTCTCCGGCATCCTCATGCTCACCATCTCCCTCTGACCCCCAATAAGCCTCCAGAGATGGTGAGGTGCTTCAGATAAGGGAATGTGTGAATGGATTAATCTGATTAATAAGAAGGAATCAGTGAAGTAAAGGAGGGAAGAAGGGGTTCAAGCTCAAGTATAGCCAAAAAGCATTAGAGGAGACAGTCACATGTTCACTAGAAGCATCTTAGAAGGATAGGTGTGATCTCATGAGCCTGGGTTCTGAAAGGTGAAAAAGCTGAAGGGAATGCTGCAGTTCCATCTTTTACATTACTTTGTCAACAAAGGTCTGTCTAGTCAGAGCTATGGTTTTTCCAGTAGTCATGTATGGATGTGAGAGTTGGACTATAAAGAAAGCTGAATGCTGAAGAATTGATGCTTTTGAAATGTGGTGTTGGAGAAAACTCTTGAGAGTCCCTTGGACAGCAAGGAGATCCAACCAGTCCGTCCTAAAGGAAATAAGTCCTGAATATTCATTGGAAGGACTGATGCTGAAGCTGAAGCTTGGCCATCTCATGTAAAGAACTGACTCATTGGAAAAGACCCTGGTGCTGGGAAAGACTGAATGCAGGAGAAGAAGGGGACAATAGAGGATGAGATGGTTGGATGGCATCACCAACTCAGTGGACATGAATTTGAGTAAACTCTGGGAGTTGGTGAGGGATAGGGAGGCCTGGCCTGCTACAGTCCATGGGGTTGCAAAGAGTAGGACACGACTGAGCAATTGAACTGAACTGAACAATTCCATCACAAACATTCTCAGAAAAAAAGAAAAAGGGCAAGTTATCAAGACATGGGATAGGGTTTTAAAATGAGGCAGAGGTCATTGAAAGGATAAGTTATATTCACAAAACCCATTCTTCTCTATTATGTCAGATGACCTCGTAACAACACTGATTTTGGTCCAACATGAAGTAGTAGTGACCCTACCTTACAGATGAGGAAACTGAGGCCAAAGAGTTTTAGGGACTTGTCTAAGGTCACACTACTAATAAGAAATATAGTTAAATGTCAAAGAAACCCAGGTACTTTTGTCTCTATAATTTAATGCTCTTTCTGTCATACTACACTGCATAATATTGGCAGAACTGTTTAATGGTACTGTCAGATGACCAAAACCACCCAGCAAGCTGAGAGCTGTAAAATATATAACAATACATACTAGTGACAAAGGATAAATGATGGAAGATTAGTTTTCCCACTTCACTCACTGAGATGAATGGAAAAAAGAAAAGCTGCTCAACTCACATTTTGACTTTCATCTTTCTGTTAATTCAACCAGGGAGCTGCAGGACACAAGGCTGTCCATGTGCCATACCTGTGAGTGCATATGCAGGTGGACACAGCTATAACCTTGACTATTCAGTATCAGGTCTCTCTCTCTCAAAGTCTCTTGTAAGCCACTATCAGTTACTTGACCATCCACTAGCCCCAGTCTCATTAGACAATGCAGTGTGTGTTGTGGCTGCCAGGATTCACTTTACAGATCATATGTTTCTGGGGTGAAAGAGTGGTGGTTATCTGGAGGGTCAGATTCCTGACCACACTCTCAGCCTTCCAGTATGCAGGGCCAGGACTGGTGGAATTCTTTACCCGCTGGGTTCAGCATCCCCCTTCCTCCCGGAGGGAAATTGCTTTTCTTGTTAACAGCTTTCTTGCATCTCTTGAAAGCATCTCCTGAAACATGGAGTCTTACATAGGGGGTTGGCATCATGCCTGAGCAGAGGAGGCATCTGCTTTCTTGCTGTGATTTCAGATCCTCCAAAGCATCCCCCTGAATGAAAATGCTTCCCCCACCAGGGACGACATAACCCCTCAAATCCCCGTCAATGGAATTATCCTCTTAAGGTAAAGTTCTATCTCTAGGCTGTTGCCTGGTTAGTGTGGACATTTCTGGAGGGTGTGGACTGTTTGCTATTTGTACTTAAACGTCCTACATTTAATGCAGTGCTGGGCTCATGCTAAGTGACCACTAAATTAAGTAGATAAATGAGTCCATTAAATATATTACTTAGAGAGCATATACAATTACACCTATTACCTGGTTTTGGATTAATCCAACAGGCAAAAGGCAAAGTAGCTTAGAGGATAATATGATAGGTAAGCTTTGAATACTCAGAGATAGTATAAGGAAATGCTTCCTTACCAGTAAAAGCAAAACCTAGAACCTTCTGCTGTTAATGGGATCCTCTTGAAGGGAAGGGGCTGATGATTCTCTGGCCCCAGTTTTCCTGTGTTTGATGCATCCACATTGGTCCCCAATGTAAGTTTTCTTTTCACTCTGTCTAACACAAATGAAACAGACAGGGCCAGGTTTCAGGGATAATAGAGGGATATCAAGAAGGTACCAGGAGTTGAGCTGGTCTGGCTCACAGAGCCCAGAGTTCTTATTCTGACCTGCCAGCTGCCTCCCAGGGCTCTGGGCATGGTCAGGTTTGTTTCAGTCCATCAGGGTCCCCCTCTGGGATTTTGTTCCCATGTGGTGGATGCTTTCTTTAGTTCATAGCAGGAGGAGACCCTTGTAAACACCGAGACTTCCAGATCCAGGCCAAGGGCAGTGATATTTCTCTCCCACTCACCTAAGTTAGTCCTCTTAGCTATTGCTTCTCATTTGGAGATACACCTGTTCTTCAGCTGACTACTAACAGGGATAGCCTCACTGTGGAAGTGAACCCTATTTCCCTTGCCCTTGGGGGTATGACCTGATCACCAATCCCTCCCAGTATCCTAATGCAGTGGCAGCAGCTGTCTCATGGCGTGGGTCATGGGTGGCAGATGGTCTGAGGAGGGGATTGGCATTCCTCATGGAATCAGAGAGTTCAGAGTTTAGGGACCACAGGGGTGAGGTGCCAGGAAGGGGACCCCCTCTTTGCTTGTACTAGCCCCACTTGCAGTTTCCTTTACCCTTGGAAATTCCCTCTACCTGCCACTGGGTTCCTACCATACAATGAGGGTAGCTATACTTTATCAGCTCCCTCAGGCTCTGGGACTTACAACAGGCGTCTGGCATTCATGATGGTCATTGCTGCCTCAGATTCTAAAGAACACAGTTGTGCTGATGGAAAATGCTGCTGGGGTCCCTACAGATGGCACTGCTTGTTGCCACACTGATGTATGCAAGCTTGTTTGCAACTGGGCAGGAAGTCTAGGGAAGGAGATCTGGGAGAGGCACGGGAAATTTGGAGCCTCCTGCCCCTGTGTTGGTCACTTTCACATCAGGACATGATGTTTGGGTGCCTTGAGGCTGTTATGGGAAACCACTGGGGTTGGGAATTTTGTGGGGGAAGGCTTTTATTTATCTTTTCCCTCTTGGTGATTCTCGGCTCTGAATATACCTTTCTGTATCCACATGCCATGCTGATTTACTTTTTCCATTTCTTGGAATGATGCAAAATGTCTGAGTTACCAAGAATATGGGACTGTATTTTCTGTATTTCCTTTGTTGAGTATCAGAAAGTTACTTGAACAAACAACTTACTTGCCATTCCTCCTTATAATTTCCTATTTTGATTAGCTTTTTTACACATGTGGTTCTTAAGAGAAATATAAAAATTCCATGAAGCTATATTTGAGCAGTAGATATATTTAAATCAGTTACACTTTTTAAAAATCATTGCTGTTTGGCACTCTGGTTCTTTTGTTTGCTTGTCATTGGTGTCCAATGAATAGTATGCATTTCTTCCAGCCATTGTTAAAACTCAATGTATGGAAACAGTGTTTATACCAGCAGCTGTTACAAATCTGGGGCTATGGATTAATGTCAGCTTCTGAATGTAGAGTGCTTTAGTTAATTCCACCCAAGGACAGATGATATCATCTAGGAAGAAAGAATATATTAGGTAACTGTCAGCCAGAAGGTAGTAAAAGGAGGTGATATGTTATAAGGAGTACTAAAAGGTCATTCAAAGAAGAGATATTGCTAATAACTCAATTAAAATTTTCATGCTGACATTTTACAAATTTCTGTGTAAGCCCTAAAACATTTTTGAAGCTAGCTAAATTCATATCCTAGATTGGAAAAACAGGGGTCAAATAGGATTCACATAGCTCCTTTGTGAGCTGAACAAACAGGGATAAACTCCTTTTCTAGGAAGTTCTGGTCAATGTTTCAGTGAAACTCCTTTGATATGTAGGTGAGAGACAGGAGCCTTGGAAGTATTTCCTTTCATTGGGAATTTTACCTTTTCTTTGGATAGGCTTTGGTGCAGAACAGCCAACTCATTCTGGTCCTCAGCTTCCAGGAAACCAGTATTTGCCAAGCTGGTTCTTCCTTGTAGATTCTTTCTGTGTTTCTTTCTGCTACCTGGAAAACAAAAAGAATTCATGTTCCTTTGGGAGCCAAGAGGCACAACAACAAGGTATGAAAGCTGTTGGTTGAACCTGCACCTGAAGCGGTAATACATACAGACAGGGAAGGGGATATGGCCACCATGGCAGAACAGGACAGAAAACACGAGAATGGCAGGGCTCGTGGAGGGCCACCTGACACCTCTCTGCAAGGCCCTTTCATGAAGGTGTTTTCACCTGGTCCACCGCCTGGCTCTTCTTGGTAGCATTGTTTTCTAGGTATTGCATTGTTGTTATGGTCATTCATTTCTTCCTTCTGTCCAGTGAATGTGAGTTTAGTTTTTTTCTTGGTATTTTTTTCCATAGTCATGGAGAACTGTTACGTGTGTATGTATGTATGCATATATGCATTTATTCACTCATTGCTTTAGCTGCCTACTAGTTCTTGGTGCTAAGGGTTTGGTGGTCAGGAAAGGTTACATGACTGCCTCTCTCGTGGAGCTTATAGTCTTGTGGAGGTGAGGGTTGCTAAATAATCAGTTCAGTCTCTCAGTCATGTCCAACTCTTTGTGATCCTATGGACTGTAGCATGCCAGGCTTGCCTGTCCATCACCAACTCCCAAAGCTTGCTCAAACTCATGTCCATTGAGTCGGTCATGCCATCCAACCATCTCACCCTCTATCATCCCCTTCTCTTCTGCCTTCAATCTTTCCCAGCATCAGGGTCTTTTCTTTTTTTTTTTTAATATAAATTTTATTTATTTTAATTGGAGGTTAATTACTTTACAATATTGTATTGGTTTTGCCATACATCAACATGAATCTGCCACAGGTATATACGTGTTCCCCATCCTGAACCCCCGTCCCTCCTCCCTCCCTGGACCATCCCTCTGGGTCGTCCCAGTGCACCAGCCCCGAGCATCCTGTATCATCCATCGAACCTGGACTGGTGATTCATTTCATATATGATATTATACATGTTTCAATGCCATTCTCCCAAATCATCCCACCCTCTCCCTCTCCCACAGAGTCCAAAAGACTGTTCTATACCTCTGTGTCTCTTTTCTGTCTCACATACAGGGTTATTATCATTACTATCTGTCTAAATTCTATATATGTGTGTTAGTATACTGTATTGTTGTTTTCCTTTCTGGCTTACTTCACACTGTATAATAGGCTCCAGTTTCATCCACCTCATTAGAACTGATTCAAATGTGTTCTTTTTAGTGGCTGACTAATACTCCATTGTGTATATGTACCACAGCTTTTCTTATCCATTCATTTGCTGACAGACATCTAGGTTGCTTCCATGTCCTGGCTATTATAAACAGTGCTGCGATGAACACTGGGGTACACGTGTCTCTTTCAATTCTGATTTCCTCGTGTATGCCCAGCAGTGGGATTGCTGGATCATAAGGCCGTTCTATTTCCAGCTTTTTAAGGAATCTCCACACTGTTCTCCATAGTGGCTGTACTAGTTTGCATTCCCACCAACAGTGTAAGAGGGTTCCCTTTTCTCCACAACCTCTCCAGCATTTATTGCTTGTAGACTTTTGGATTGCAGCCATTCTGACTGGCATGAAATGGGACCTCATTGTGATTTTGATTTGCATTTCTCTGATAATGAGTGATGTTGAGCATCTTTTCATGTGTTTGTTAGCCATCTGTATGTCTTCTTTGGAGAAGTGTCTTTTAGTTCTTTGGCCCATTTTTTGATTGGGTTGTTTATTTTTCTGGAATTGAGCTGCATAAGTTGCTTGTATATTTTTGAGATTAGTTGTTTGTCCATTGCTTCATTTGCTATTATTTTCTTCCATTCCGAAGGCTGTCTTTTCACCTTGCTTATAGTTTCCTTTGTTGTGCAGAAGCTTTTAAGTTTAATTAGGTCCCATTTGTTTATTTTTGCTTTTATTTCCAATATTCTGGGAGGTGGGTCATAGAGGATCCTGCTGTGATTTATGTCGGAGAGTGTTTTGCCTATGTTCTCTTCTAGGAGTTTTATAGTTTCTGGTCTTACATTTAGATCTTTAATCCATTTTGAGTTAGTTTTTGTGTATGGTGTTAGAAAGTGTTCTAGTTTCATTCTTTACAAGTGGTTGACCAGTTTTCCCAGCACCGTTTGTTAAAGAGATTGTCTTTAATCCATTGTATATTCTTGCCTCCTTTGTCAAAGATAAGGTGTCCATGGGTACATGGATTTATCTCTGGGCTTTCTATTTTGTTTTATTGACCTATATTTCTGTCTTTGTGCCAGTACCATACTGTCTTGATGACTGTGGCTTTGTAGTAGAGCCTGAAGTCAGGCAGGTTGATTCCTCCAGTTCTGTTCTTCTTTCTCAAGATTGCTTTGGCTATTTGAGGTTGTTTTGTATTTCCATACAAATTGTGAAATTATTTGTTCTAGCTCTGTGAAAAATACCATTGGTAGCTTGATAAGGATTGCATTGAATCTATAGATTGTTTTGGGTAGTATACTCATTTTCACTATATTGATTCTTCTGATCCATGAACATGGTATATTTCTCCATCTATTAGTGTCTTCTTTGATTTCTTTCACCAGTGTTTTATAGTTTTCTATGTGTAGGTCTTTAGTTTCTTTAGGTAGATATATTCCAAAGTATTTTATTCTTTTTGTTGCAATGGTGAATGGAATTGTTTCCTTAATTTCACTATTTTCTCATTATTAGTGTATAGGAATGCAAGAGATTTCTGTGTGTTAATTTTATATCCTGCAACTTTTCTATATTCATTGATTAGCTCTAGTAATTTTCTGGTGAAGTCTTTTCAAATGAGTCAGTTCTTCTCATCAGGTGCTCAGAGTACTGCATCTTCAGCATCAGTCTCTCCAATGAGTATTCAGGGCTGATCTCCTTCAGAATGGACTGGTTGGATCTCCTTGCAGTCCAAGGGACTCTCAAGAGTCTTCTCCAACACCACAGTTCAAAGCATCAATTCTTTGGCGCTCAGCCTTCTTTATGATCCAACTCTCACACCCATACATGACCACTGGAAAAACCATAGCTTTGACTAGGCATAACTTTGTTGGCAAAGTAATGTCTCTGCTTTTTAATATGCTGTCTAGGTTGGTCATAGCTTTTCTTCCAAGGAGAAGTGTCTTTTAATTTCATGGCTGCAGTCACCATCTGCAGTGATTTTGGAACCCTTGTTTCCCCATCTATTTGCCATGAAGTGATGGGACTGGATGCCATGATCTTAGTTTTTTGAACGTTGAGTTTTAAGCTTGCTTTTATACTCTCCTCTTTCATCAAGAGACTCTTCAGTTCCTCTTCACTTTCTGCCATGATGGTTGTATCATCTGCATATCTGAGGTTATTGATATTTCTCCCGTCAGTCTTGATTCCAGCTTGTGCTTCATCCAGCCTGGCATTTTGCGTGATGTATTCTGCATATAAGTTAAATAAGCAGGGTGACAGTATACAGCCTTGAGGTATGTACACCTTTCCCAATTTGGAAACAGCTAAATAATCACAGAATCAGAAACATTGACACCAAGAATATCAGATCATAACTGGAGTTGAGACTGGGAAAAAGGACATGGTGCTATGTTGAGATCTAATTTTGACTTAGGGAGCTTTAGGAAGACTTCCTGATGAAGTGATGTCTCGCTTGGATGCTGAAGGAGGTGGAGTGAGTTAGGAAAGAGAAAAGAGAAGGGTCCTGTTGCAGAGGGAGCAGCAAGTACAAGAATCTTGTCTGGAGGGAGCTGAGTGATGGTGAGGCACTGAGAGGAGGCCAGTGTGGCTGTTGGAGAGATGATGGGAGAGAGAGACAGAGCTGGGCCTGGGGCAGGTGGGGAGGATCAGTCCATGGAGAGTTTTACAGTCTATGGGGAGGAACTTGAATTTCAGAAATATTTAATAATTATAATAACTAGGGCCATGCCAAGCCAAACTTCCTCTTCTCACAGTAACAATTCCAGTTCCTTTCCTTTTCAACTCTGGGGACCTATATTAAATTTTGAAGCTGAGGATTTCAGACTGACTTTGTTTTCTTGGAGATTTCTTCTTGCAAGATGATTGGCATAGAACTGAAAGCAGCAGCTAGAAAACACCTAAAGGTTTCCTCTGGGCATCTCAAGATAGGGTGTCTTAGAGTCAGACCCCATTACCTCTCGTCAGGAGAGAACTGTATGTCTTTGCTATGTATTATGTACGTGGGAGGCACTTAATAAATACCTGCTGATGATTCAGAGGTGACATCCAGCTCTCAGGAATTCAAGACTGAATTTTATCTTTCGCAGCCATCTGAGTGATGTTCACAAAGAGTGCCTGGGGAGGAGGGATGGGTTCGGCCACATCTGCTTCATTGTCCTGCGTGTGTACTTGGGCTACCTGATGCCAACTCCACAATGGCACATTTGTCTTCTTAAGTGTACGCCAACCCCTTTTCTTCTTCTGAGGCCCTCCAGACGGTGGCCATGGAAGACAGGGGCGTGTGGCAAAAACCCCGTTAATGTGGTCTGTAAAGGGAGGTGGTGGCTGCTGGGGACCGCTCAAATGAAGACAAATGCGTTATTAAGTTTTTATGGACCAAGGCTGCACTTTCATTAAGCATAATTTACATAACATAACTGATGCTCAAGGCCAAACAGTCCTTGTGGCCTAATGACAGCCCCTGACAACCCATGGATGGCAAGGCCTCCTGCAGAACTCCTCAGGTCAGGAAGCCTCCTCCTTTCCCTGCTGGCTCAGCACGCTGGTAGCTCAGAACTCTCTCTTTGACCTCTCAAGTTGCCTGCTGGTGACATCAAAGCTACACCTTCTTCTTTGCAATGAACCAGCCCAGCTGCCCTGGGCAGAGCTCACTTGCTATTCCTTTCTGTTTCCCCATAGGAGTGGTTTCTGGGGTGAACCCTCTCACAGCCCTTGCTGGGGATTTTCTGGGGTTTATCTTGGTCAGGCAAGAGGTTCCTGGTTCAGAGTTAAGAAGTGGGAGCAGAGAGAGTAGACTTTACTTAGAGCTGTCTGTGGTTCCCAACAGCACACTTGGGAGGTGAGGGTGTCTGGTGGCCTGTTGGCTGGTGGCCTTTGTCTGTACCCATCTTCATAACCTGTTTATACCGCCAGAGACACTTTGAGGTCAGCTTCTCCACCTTGCACAGCAAAGGCAATTGTCGTTTCCTTTCACTGTAGGGTAAATGTTCGGTATCACATGATGGATTTTCACTGGTAATCAGAATTTTGTGCCCATTGGTCTTCAGGACATACTTTTGTGCTGACATTTATGAGGGATGTGTCAGGCAGAGCCGAGGTGCGGAGTGAGAAAATGAAAGGGGGAGGGGGTGAGGGGACCATTATATTCAGTTTAATGATGACAATTTCCCTACATTTACAACTTCCAGAAGTAAGAGACAATAGATATGTGTCTTCTGCTTGCATGCACACTGAAAGAGATGACACAAGGAGATTCTGTTAGTGGGAATGGTGATATATGGCCTTAATGATTTCATTGCTTGCGAAAGGAAAGAAAAATTCTCGCTGTGTAGAGAGCCCTGTCCTCATCAAGCTATTCATTGTGAGGCATTTGTTATGAAATTGCAAGGCCTAAGGAGGAATTCTGACCTTCCGTAAGCTGCTTTCAGGTTTTTATTTTTTTCTCAGCTACCTTGACAGTCCGGTTCATCTCAGTTTACAGGACATGGATGAGCATTTGTAGGTCTAATACTGATCAATATTATTGGATTGGAAGAGCTCTTAGGTTTGGGCAGGTAGGTATTGAATCAATGGAGACTTTCATAGTAGAGTTCAGTGAAAACTCTCCTCCACTATTACACTGGTGGTTGGAGGGGCAGGTGACTGTGTGTGTGTGTGTGTGTGTGTGTGTGTGTGTGTGTGTATGAATGTTAGTATGTGAATTGTGGATAATTTGAGCAAATCCCAGTTACACATGAGAGATTAAAGCTGAGGTGGGATCCTTTGCTCTAGGTAGGATCTAGAAGGGTCATTTCCTTAGGGCTACTGGAGGCTGGGCAATATGAGTTGTAGACAAGGAGGGGTACAAGTCTTAGTGGGAGAATAGCACCAGGTGACAAGGCCTGTGGTCCAGGCAAGGTGGATGATCAGAAGCTGGTAGGGCTTAGGGCTAGTTAGGCTGAGGTCATGGATGTGTTTGTGGCTAAACCTCAAGCTAGGAGTGTTAGAAGCCTCTGGATTTCTCATCATGTGAACCTGACTACCTCTGTTTAAAAGACTGATGCAAGGCCTGGTTGTAATGGCATGATTACCACCCACTTACTCTGTGCAGTCTGCTTTTTGCTAGTAGGCTACCTAGATTTCCACGGTAGTGTTAGGATACCTAGTGTCTCAAAGCCTATGTTTCTACAGTAGAGCTTAAGAGCTGAAAGGGACTTTATGACCATGAAAGTCATGAGGTGAGAGGGCCTGGAAAGGCTAGCTGTCCTACTCAAGGCTTCTCAGGGCATCACCAAATTTCCTCATCCAGCAATGTTGCCATCACACCTTGCTTCCATGTACTTGTTTGAAGCTGTCCTGCATAA
The DNA here is from genome assembly GCA_006408695.1 of Aepyceros melampus. Lineage (NCBI taxonomy): Eukaryota > Metazoa > Chordata > Mammalia > Artiodactyla > Bovidae > Aepyceros > Aepyceros melampus. The sequence goes on along the minus strand of SJXQ01011188.1, from coordinate 195,384 downwards.
GCTGGGTTGTTGATATGCCTGGCAGGCCCCCTTCCCAAATGTGCCAGCCAAAGCTGGACCTTGCCACACAGCTTTGGACATAATGCCCTCAGGGCTTATTTTTACCTTCTGGTTGTGTGACTAAGTGACTTCACCTTTCTAGATTCTGGTATCTCATCAGTGCAATGTTAGACGGTCTCAGTGGACCCTTTCAGCTTGAGCATAGTATATTCTATAACAACTGCTGAGTATGCAAGCAGGCCCAGTTGGAAGCTTTTGGGTGCATCGTCCATGTGATTAAAGGAAGCTTCAAAGAACCTATGGACATAGAAATTATGCTTATGCTTGCATTCTTGACCCACTGGAAAGATCCTGTGGAAGAGTCCTCTAAGCTGTGAGCTCCTTGAGGACAGGGACCATGTCTTGTTCTTTTTGATTGTTCCAAAGTTATCAGATTGTCTGATGAATATCTGATGTTTAATAAGTTTTGACTGAGTATGAGGAAGTGATGTTCAGTTTTGTGTAAGACACACCATTTCTACACTTAATGGAATGAACATTTGCAAGCACATGTACCTAGAACATATTTCTTGTAAAGAAACTCACCAAGTCTGTTGGAGCAGTGGCCAGATCTGTGTTATTCACCACTGGTTTCCAAGTGCTTGAACACTGTTAGGCACATAGAGGCTGTCAATAAATGTTGTTGAATAGATGTATGCATAAAAATAAGACATAGGAGATTGGTAGCTGGGCTTCCAAGGTCAATGGAAGTAAGGAGAGAATATAGGCCTGGAAAAAGAAGAAAATAAGCAACTTGGTAGTAGTGTATTGAAGTTTGTTTTCCTTCCACCTCTAAGCTGGAACTTACATCTCTTCTGCATATAAGAATGTAACAACCAGGGGACTGTGTTTCCTTATTGATACTGGTCTGCAAATGGCTGCCAGTCTGTGACAAGATAGTACGGAAACAGAACAGAAGCAGAGACTTTCACAATATTTGACACCTGGGCCTGTGATCACTGGATTTGTCTTGTTAAATTGTATGCAGACCAGCTTGGATGTCATCAGACTTGCATCAGAATCACACACAGTGTACCAGCACTCCAGTCATGCACAGTAGCACAGTGGACTGGCCCAGGACACACTAGGGAGATAAGGTCCTTCAGCACATCTCTGGAAAGAAGCCAGGTGAATTACCTGGCTTTATAGCCCAGTAGTTGTAGTTATGTTAAAATGTTAATGACATTGTCATAGAAAGCTCTTTCTGACTTCCTACCATCACATATTCTCTGTGTTGTGGATTTGAGAAGGACTGAATGAGCTGCAGTCCCTCAGTCAACCAAGCTGAGTTATAACCTGTGTGACAGTGTTTTCTCTATTTAAAACTATCTAGCTTTGCATGGCTATTTAACTTGCTCCTTTGGCCTCAATATTATCCTGTAATCAAATGAGCTAATTAAGCTGTTTTCTGTCTGCTGATCAGAGTATGAAAGCTTGAAGGTGACTCTGGCCATCCTCTGATTCAACCTACTCATTTTTCAGAGGCAACCAAGGCTCAGAGAGGTTAAATTATATGTCTTAGTAATACAGTTATTTAGCAAAAGAATTGGAACTAAAACTTTAAGATCCTTTACTCTTAGGTCATGGTGTATTTCCACTTTACCTTGAAGTTCAATAACATCCTTTGGGATTTTGCAGTATCCAAGGTATATTTATGCTGTAGAATTTATGTACCTCTATTTGATAAAGGACGTAGAATGGACAGATTTTGTTCACCAAATAATTACAGATGGTTTACATTTAAGATAACTCAGTGTTTGAAATTACAAGCAAGAGAAACAGCAGAGGTATTTATATATAAATATTCACATCTATAATATGTACATATGTTACATTTGAATATTGTATTTATATATACATGAAATATTCATATTTATAAATATATAATGATAGCAAAATAATGTACTTATTTATGAAGTCTTATAACAATGCTTGTTCTGAGTGGAAGGCTATTGACTACATTCATCTAGTTCAGTCCCAAAATGAGGATAAAACTTCACATAAAAGTATGTATTAGTGAAAAAATAGGATGCAATTTAGAATGTATTGATTCACACATACAGTCAGAAATATATTTATTAGAGAACTGAGATGTCTTTTTACTTGTGAATTAAAACAGGTTAGTGATCAAGAGTAGGAGAGTTCATTTCTTCCCAAATATCATCCCTAACTGAGCAGGTTTCAGTGTGGTTTCACTCTGGTGCTGGCAGAGTATGACCCAGAGACCAAATCCTGCAGCCGCCTGTTTTTACCAAGTTTTATTGGCACACAGCCACGCTCATTCATTCACGCTCCTCTGTGGCTACTTCCATGACATAACTTCAGGTTTGAGTCGTTGGGACATATGCTTTATGGTCTGCAAAGCCTAAAATATTTACTCTCTGACCCTTTACTGGCCAAGCTCTTGTCTGGATGCATATCTGTTCCATAACTCTGATTCTAATACAATCAGGCAAGTTGTCTTTATTTGGAATCACACCTAGCTGAGTTTTGATAAGGAAGGAAAAAAATGAACTTCAATCCTCTTGTCCAGAAGCCTATTTGAAAACCTTGTCACCAGCTGCCAGTTTTCAGGTCTACATGCGACCTTTTGGTGATCCTGGGAGAATGAAATTAACCTCCTTAGGAACAAACATCCAGCCTTTTTATTTTTTCCACTTTCTTGGAAGAGTAATAAATATAGTCATGACTCTGGGTTCTATTACTATGTAAGAGCTCTTTAAAAACATCTAACCATCTGCTTAATAGCCAGTAATATGTTTCTAATGGTCACTCTCAATAAGACACTTTTAGTTCACTGCTGCGTAATAGTCATCCAGCAGCCACGAGGCTCTGAGAGTAATAGGATCAAAGGCCAGTTTCCAGCTCTGTAGCAGCTGCCTGGAGAGAGTTTTAAAGAGAAAAATAGAGGTCTTCTGTGAGTTATATGTGCAAACTCTATCCAGTGAGTGTGTGTTCTGTCCATAAGTAGTTTTGACCAGTACAAACTTAGAACTTTGAAATTTTTGGCATTTACACATTCAGGTCAATTGCAACTGGAGGTCAGCTTAATTAATATCTGTCCTTTCATTTAGGATGACATACTCTGAATTATTGTCACTAAGAATCCTGCATCTCTGGTCTGGGCCCAGCAGCTGGTGACAGCTTGGCAAATTATGAGTTTCCTAGCTTAAAACAGACTAAATTGCAGACAAAACAAGCCATTAGCTGAGTAAATACTGTATTTCTGGTTGGCTTCTATAAGAAGGAGATTAGCATGAGTGTTTAGTGTTCATAATTATTAGTAGGAGGCAAATAGTAGGCTCAGGCTGGCTGGAGATTGTTTCATTATATCCAATTAACACCCACTTGATTATTCTTAATTACTTCTGCTTCATGACAGAAGAGTAAAGATGGCATACTTCAAATGTACAAATAACAACTGGGTCATCAATACACACATATTTGTATTGTCAGATCCTGCTCGTTTTGAGGCAACTATTTAATACCTCAGAGGGATGGAAAATGGAATGTCCACTTGTCAAGCTCTTATGAGGGAAATTAGCAAGATGCAGAAAAATAGATATTAGGATAAAAATGTGTTTATCCACAATCTGCTTTAGAAATATTTTCTTTGAATACATCTTATTGCCTGTTTGTTTGAGAATTCCTTTTCGTTTGCTCTAACTGTGGCACAGAAGCTTAGGCTGTAAGCAGAGAGAACAGGGTTACAAAGAGAAGTATCTGAATGTAAACTTTCTAGGAATGAATGAGCCATATATATATCAAATGGTATGAAATGGAAATCCCCACTCCTGCGGGGTTTATGGGAGTTTGAGAAGATGACACAAAATCGACCTCTGCCCAAGAAAGTTAATGACTAATTTGGTAAAGAATATGAAACACTAGCAAGTGATATAATCGCGGAAGCACATACAAGGGGTAAACTCAATGATCCAGATTTTCTTAGTTTTAAACTTGATATGAAGACTACATTAGTAACAGTAGTAGTCATCTTTCCTTTTCAAGCTTTTGGGAAAAAATGAATATATCCTTCCCCTTCAGTTATTTTCTTGGGTTGAGTTGCTGTTGTAGCATACATGGGGAGAATTCTTTGCTTTTCTGAGTAGAGGGTATTACAGTGTTGAGTTGCCTCTCTTTCTTGCTTATAGTGTCCATGATCTTGGACTGGAAACATTTGGATTGTTATTTTTTTCCTAGATCAAATTTAGATATTCAGTCATTCTTAAGTACAGAGGGAAAGAACTTGGCAAAGAGCAGAGAATGGTGAGACTTGGTGACTGTTCCAGGGCATTCTTGGAACTGGCAACTTGCTTGAAGATCAGAGATGAATGCACAGTGGCAGCAGGTTGGTACCAAACAAATCCCCTGTCAGCTCTGGAAGCCGATCCACAGTTAGTACTGAGTACTTGCTCATGCACAGCATCAAAACAGACACACGGACGGGTATGGGATGGACCGAGTCCTCCCCAGGTGGGGAGACAAGATCTTCCTATTACATGGTTGTGTTTAATTAATTACTCAATTGCATCGTTAGAACTAAGAGCTGTAGAGGTTCAACGAAGAGGGCTTGGCTAAAATTGTTAAGACCAAGACTTGAAGACTGAGACCTAAATGGCAAACAGTCTTTAGCTACTTAGGGTATGTTCCAGTTGTTGGTGCTTCTAAGACAAGTGGGAGAAAAACCTGTTCCAGGTAAGCAGAAATATGACCCTTTTGCTCTGTGATGAGGCTGTCTTATGTCCATGCTCAGGTCCAGGGACCAGCGACCTTGGTACATCTCATAGCAAACATGGGGCTGAATCCCAGGATGAAAGGCCATCTCAAGGAGAAGGCTTCAAGAAGATAGAGTTAATGAAGATTCCCTGGAACCTATTTCCATTATGAGGGAAGAGACATTAAGCTATCTGTTAAAGTCAAAAATTCATAAGTATATTTAAAGATTTAAGGCTAAAATGGAATATCTTAGGCAGTCATTTGAAGTCTATATATATGTGGCAGCTGATATTTAAAAGGCACACAAAACATTTAAAAATGACCTCAAGAATAGTGTACCCTCCCCTGAATAATAAAAAGGGTAATATCAGGGAATGGAGTGGTGTCAGAGGATAATCGATTCCAACTTGACAAATGATAGTCGGGACCATCTTTGCTGGTGATAGGAGAATCCGGTGCCAGTGTCCCCCTGAGTGGACAGAAGGGGTTGGGCAGTTTGTGCGCGAGTCCTGAAATAGTTAACGTCTTGGTAGTTTTGTATCCGTGTGTTCTGTGCACGGTTGTGTGTCTGTGGGGTGTGGTGGTGGCGGCTGTGGTGCAGGTGGTCTGCAGGATACTTCACAGGATGCAGCAAGACTGACACAGTGTACACAGGTAGTGTAATAGGGCGGGGCGGTGTGTGGCCCTGCGCACGTGGCTGTGGGCGTGCACCATCACCCCCTGCCCAGTGGTCCTGGGATCATTAGTGGCCTGGCTCAGCCGTTGGTCGTTGTCACTGTGGACCCTTCCCCCACCTGAGTGAAGCAACAGTTGGCCATCAGTGATTAGTGGTCCCACTCAGACCTTGGTGGGCACGACAGCGGACCCCTCCCCCAAGTGGGCGAGCATCTGTCCATGAGTGACTGTTAGAGGTCCATTCAGCCATTGGTCAGTGTTGCAGCGGGCCCCTCCCCCAAGTGACCAGCTGTCACTGTGTGACCGTTAGTGGGCACCTTCCCCTAACAGCCAGTGGGGTGGCAGTCATCAGGTGAGAGTAGGTAAGAGTCGTCCCGGCCTTCTCCTGGGGCTCTCCAGCTCATCCAGCCGCGCTCCAGTGGGTGAGCTGGGGTGCCCAGGCAACAGGCTGAGGTGGTGTCCTCGGGGCTCTGGAGCCTTGCCAGGGTCACCTCCTGGCTGGGCCCAGGCCTTGAAGCAGCAGTGAACCTCTCCCCCATCTCTGTTTCTGCGAACTAATGGCAGCAGTGGAGAAGGCAATGGCAACCCACTCCAGTGTTCTTGCCTGGAAAATCCCAGGGATGGCGGAGCCTGGTGGGCTGCCATCTATCGGGTTACACAGAATCGGACACGACTGACATGACTTAGCAGTAGTAATGGCAGCAGGTGTCTGCCTGGGATGTAGTCTGCGGGGCCTGGCTCCTGCATTTTGGGCAGCCTGAGGAGCCTGAGGGACAATTAGGTCCTGGGTGCCTGGCTCCCCCAGAGGTGACAGCTGGGCAGAGTCTGGGGCCTGGGCCCTGAGGGAGCCGACACCTGAGAGCTGCCTCCTCTTAGCCAGGACCTGAACTCAGAGGGTGAAAGTTGGGCCTTGGGGCCCTGCCCGTTCTTGTCAGAACAGAGAGTAACATTCGTTTGGTGGAGATTTACAGGAACATCGCTACCTGACTGTGACCTGACACCAAGAACAGAGGATCTCACAGCAAGGAGTTTGCAGCAACCACCCAACCACGCCCCTCCTTCACCTTTCCTAGAAAAAGGGCTCTGCTGAGAGCTTTTGGGGAGTTTGAGGTGATGCTATCGGCTTCACTGTACACTACTGGGCCAGGTTTGGCTCTAGTTCTGTCTTTGGTTAACTAACCAATCCGTCCTTCCATGTCTTTCTTTTTCTCTAACTTGGGGATATTTGGGCTTCTCAGGTGGTGCTAGAGGTAAAAAGCCTGCCTGCCAATGCAGGAGACATAAGAAATGGGGGTTTGATCCCTGGATCAGGAATATCCCTAGGAGGAGGGCATGGCAACCCACTCCAGTATTCTTACCTGAAAATCCCATGGACACAGGAGCTGGTGGGCTACAGTATATAGGGTTTCAATCAGTTGGACACAACAAAATTGACTGAGTACGTACACACACACACACATACACACACACACTCATACACCATCCAAGGCCTTTAGGATGATGAAAAGAAGATAAGGCAAGTGAAAGTATTTTGAATTGGCAAAGCTCTGCACCAGTGTTTGGCAATAGTAATTGCCCTTTACAATCACCTAAGGAGCTTGAAACAAAACTGCTTTAAATGGTCTTGGGTGGGCAGGCCATTGAAACTTGAAACAAACTCTTTTGAATTCCAATGGGCAGAAGGATAATCCAATGATGATCCTGATCTTAATTGTTACTGTTCTCTCAGCTTCTGTTCTGGAACCTTGAGAAGGGCTTGTGTGGGTGTCAGGAAGAAGGGTCAGTTCTACTGATTGCTCCTGTGCGGATGTGGACCAGTGTGTCCTGTTTCTCCAGAAATGCCACTGCTGGCAACATTTTACTTACGTGTTTGACTGTCATCCTTAAGTCTTGTGAGTGCTTGTTCATGTCCATGTGCAGGTTGGACACTTGAAGGGCAAGGCCTGCTCGTCTCTTCCTATCTAGTACAGCCAGCATCTCAACCAAGCAGGGAGGATGTATGTGAAGTAAGATCATGGGACTGAGGAGCAGGAGATCTGGGTTAGATATCAACACCTTCCCACTGGTCTTACCTGTCTGCATTTCCTGTATCATAGCATCTGTACGCTGGCAGTACTTTACTAACTAACCTTTTAAAGCTATAAAAGTGTACAATCATGCTTGATTAATTTGGAGTGGTAGAATCATATAATGAAACAATACTGACTTTGATGTCAAGGGTTTACCTGAAATAGAGGCACAGCCTCTTAATGTAAGAGCTGTTAATATTTGGCATGTGCTGACTATATAAGTATTCGTTTATACCTTCAACAAATTATTCCCCACATGTCTGTATGTTCTAGGTGTTCAGAAACAGCAACGACTGACACAAACAAACAAAAAAACTCAAGTGTCAAATGTGTTTCAGGGAGCTGACATTGTCCTGTATGGTGTATGCTGCTGCTGCTTCTGCTAAGTCGCTTCAGTCGTGTCCGACTCTGTGTGACCCCACAGATGGCAGCCCAACAGGCTCCTCCATCCCTGGGATTCTCCAGGCAAGAACACTGGAGTGGGTTGCCATGTCCTTCTCCAATGCATGAAAGTGAAGAGTGAAAGTGAAGTCGCTCAGTCGTGTCCGACTCTTAGTGACCCCATGGTGAGCCTACCAGGCTCCTCCACCCATGGGATTTTCCAGGCAAGAGGACTGGAATGGGTTGCCATTGCCTTCTCCAGTATGGTGTATAGGGAGAGACAATAAACAGGCATGTCTAGGTCAGGAAGTAGTAAATAGAATGAAGACAGAGCATGAGGGGAGAGGTAGAGAATGAGCCAGTGTGGGATGTGATTCATAAGTGGAGGTCTGAGATAGCCTCTCCGATGAATGGTGTTGCAGGGAGGAGGTGAAGGGTTGAGTGATCTGGATGTTCGTGGAGGTAACAGCGCATGCTACCTTGGACCATGCTTGGCACCTGCTATTTGGCAAGGAGGCCATGGGGAGAGGCAGGTAAATGAAGGGGGCACCATAGCCAGTGAGGGCAGGAGCTGTTTCAGAGTCTAGGTCACAGAAGGCCTTACAGACTCTGGTCAGTCAAGGGTTTGGGTTTTATTCTGTATTAGAAGGAAGCTATTGAAGGCTTTGGACATAATTTGACTTGAATTTAAGTCAAATTGTTCACTATGGTGGTGGTGTTTGAGGAAACCAGAGAATATAAAGTGGAACCAGGGTGATACATAAGGATGCCATCATGATGGTTCAGATAGGTGTGGATTAGAGTTAATTACTGTGAAGGTGGTGAGGCCTGGTCACATTCTGGATGTTTAGAAGGAAAGGATCTAAAGGATTTGCTTATTTGAAATGCAGTGTAAGAGGTAAAGAGTTATAACAGGAAGAACAGAGGTGCCATTTGTTGTCATGAGGGAGTGGGCTTGAGCTAATCACTTGTTAGGTTTGGACTTGTTAAATTTGAGATGCCTGTTAGCCATCCAAATGCAGGTTTCAAGAAGGTTACTGAATTGGGAGAAGTCAGGCCTGGGGATAGAACTTTGAGAGTTTCTATCAGTCTGTAGGTGATACTTAATCTCACGGGCTGGATGAGATCACTTTATTTTGCAGCAGACATACGGAAGGAATGAGCATGGCAGTGGCGATCAATGGTTTTCTTATGATCATGGTGGTATTAGTAGAACTTGATCAGCTCTACTGTTCTTTGATTCCGTGTAGCGCAGTCACGCATTATGTTCTCTGTCGACTCTACATTTGAGTGCATTTTCATGTCCATCAATGGCAGCAAAGCGAAGAATATGTTATCGACTGAACTCATGTGGGCTTCTGTCTGTCTGTCCAAGTTCCAGTGCTCACCAGGGGAACTCTTCCTCCTTGCTGGCCCAGATGAACTTGTCACCTTGAGCTGGCTTAGCCCAGAGAGCTATGGTTTGGGGTGGGAGGGAGAGGGGTGGCTAATCTTGACCAACTCTCCAGGACTTCAGTGTAAAGGAGGATCGATAAGATATTCCAACTCATTACTTACTGGTGTTCTTTAAGGGAGTGCTTAGGAAGTTTTACTCAATTTAACTTAAGACATAAGTAATGCCATTCCCAATTCAGGGCAACGGCTTAGAACCTGACTCAATGTCCTTTTTACTAAGTAATTATCCAGATTTCCTTACTAAATGTTATTTTATGTATTATGTTTAATAGCCTCTTTCTTTTGGCTATGGAAGGATGGTAATAGCAGCTGATAATGGATCACACACTCATCTTAAAGTGCTGCCTCGGGCACCTGTGGCCAGCGTGGAGGGAAGCTTCCAGCCAGAGCTCAGATCGATCCCATGGCCCTACTCACTGGTCCTTTGCTTTTCGGGGGTCTAAGGGATCACAGATAGCTTTGTAGCTTTTAAATCATGGGTCATTTTTAAAGATTCAAGGAAGCCTAAGGAGCGCGTCCGGCCAGACTTCTCACTGGCTTCAGTCAGAGCCCCCTCTGGAGAACTGTGCCTGATGGAGAGGTAAAGCCCTTGCCAGGAGGAACCAAGTGGCAGAAAGCTTCAGATGATGATTAAGACATCACAGATGCCAGACACAAATTAAGAAGCGCTGTCATTGTGCTCTCAAGGTAGCCAGTTCCTTTCAGGGTCTTGATCATTGATTCTCTGGAAAGGTTTGTTGGGTTATACTCATGTTGTAGCAACTATGTTACTGATGGTGTTTGTATGGGGTTTTGTGAGACAGCTTGTACACTGACTTCTTAGTGATGACCTAGTCACGCAAACAGTCTTCCGATAACTACTGAGCACCGACTTTTTCCTGATTGTATCCCCAGGTAGTTCCTATGGGCTCAGTGTGTGCTGGATGTCACTGAGGCAATGCCAGAATTGTGTCATTCATCTCCATCTTTCGTGAAATGGTGTTCTCTGGAGAGTCAAGATGAAAACCCATGTCAAAAATATATATGATGGCCTGAGGATGGGGTACAACATTGGTCCAGGTGTTTATAAATATGCTAGACTTATTGCTTGCCCTCAGAGGTCCTGGTCTAGTTGGGAGGCAGGGGAGCCACATGAAATGTCAAACTGCAAAATCATGCTTAGTGTTTGTCAGAAAGTAGCAGATATGATAGAGCTTCCAGGCACCGAGATGACGTGCGAACCTTCCGGCTACACATCAGGGTCACCTGGGCAGCACTTGAAAATGAGGACGCCTGGGCCCAGTCCAGGCCCACTGGGCGTCTGCATGTTTAAATTTCCCTGATTTGACGGTGTTGCATAATGCAGCATGAAGACCGCTGTTCCGTAAGAACAGGTAGAATTTCGGAGGCGTCGGGAGCAGCCTGGGACGATAGAGAGGCAGGCTCAGGGGGAGCGCGGCAAGGCTCCCTGGTACAGTGATCGCCGCCCCTTGCCCTGGATGGGGCTTCTTTGGAGGAAGAATTGAAATGCAGGCAGAAAGGAAACGCTTTCAGAAGAGTTTAAAGTCCTGGAGAGGAGATTGGACTTATCCTGAAAGCTACAGAAGAAGTCCTGTGGTCACCACCATACTTTATGTGACCTCATTTTTAGATAGTGAGTATTTGGATTTTTTATCACTAATGACATGCAGGTTTTGAACCAATGAAAAACTTGAGGAAAGTGTTTTAAGCTGAAGTATCAGGTACTACAGAGAAGGCAATGGCAGCCCACTCTAGTATTCTTGCCTGGGAAATCCCATGGATGGAGGAACCTGGTAGGCTGCAGTCCATGGGGTCGCTAAGAGTCGGAGACGACTGAGCATCTTCACTTTCACTTTTCACTTTCATGCACTGAAGAAGGAAATGGCAACCCACTCCAGTGTTCTTGCCTGGAGAATCCCAGGGATGAGGGAGCCTGGTGGGCTGCCATCTGTGGGGTCGCATAGAGTCGGACACGACTGAAATAACTTAGCAGCAACAGCAGCAGTCAGGTACTAGGTGGATTCAGGAATAGGGTATCTGGAAGCAGAGATGAGCTAAGGACTCAAAATGTTTTCTAAAACACCATTATCAACAAAAACAAACACTGATTGAGCCCTCACTGAGTGTCATGTGCTATCCTTTACATATGTCATATTTTTTAATTTTCAAAAAAAAACTATGAAGTAGGTAGTCATAGTATGTTCATTTTACAGATGTGGAAACCAAGGTCCAGACAAGTAACTTGCCCACAGTGACAAAGCTAGCTAGCATCAGAGTCTGGATTAAAGCCAGACAGCTTGATTCCATGCTGTGATAGGCTCTTAAAACTCCTAGGACTTGAACAGTGGTAGTGGACATGGAAAACTGAGATATGATCTGCAGAGTAAACTTCAAGAGTTTCAAGGTGTTGGAATAGCTCAAGCATGCCTAGGATAATCCCCAGTGGAGAAGAGCACCTTGCACAAAGAAATAGAGAAGAATTTAGAATGGCACGTAGGGGACGGCAGAGAGTCTTGCTGAAACAGTGGGTCTGTATTTAGGCCACGAGAGAAGAGAGAATAGGAAATCGCTAGCGCAGTAACGAAGTCAGAGACCGAGAAGTGAGTATTGTAAAATGGGTAGAGGACTGGGTTTTGAGTCAGACAGATGTGGTGTGAGTTTCAGTCTTCTCATTAGCAACTTTGTGAGCTTGGGCAGCTCACATAACCAGTGCATCTGTGGTCTCATGTGTACATTAAAGATGATAAAAGCTTCACTCTTGTTGGCATGTTGCAAAGACTGAGCTAATGGATACAAAGCACGTGTGAAGTACTTAATGTGTTCCACCAATACCAGCCATTATTACCATTACAATTCTCATTCTTATAGTAATTCATAGGCATTGGAATGAAATAATGATAGCACTATTTGGAATGAATACTTTGGCACTAATGGATACAAACATTAGTGCTGCTAGGAGGAGCTGCTAGGATTCCAGTTCTGGCTCCATCACCTGTTAGCTGTATGATTTGGGGTAATTTACTTTACCTATTTCTCAGTTTCTCCATCTGAAAATAGTATCTACTACCTTGTGGGTTTATGATGATTATTATGTAAGATAATATGTGTAACATACTTAGAATAGTGCCTAGTGTACTTAGCTGTTTATTGATTTTTTTTTTTCTTTTAATCGTGGCTTCTTCCTCTTCACTGTCTGTTGCCTCTGAAACCCTTAGACCTTCTTGTTATCCTTGGCATGTACTAGGGACTGGTGGCCCCATAGTGTCCTCCTGGCTGAATCCTATTTGAGTGTTGAGAATGTGCCCCCAGTCATAGATTCTTCACTGCATAGAGTCACCGTGACTTCTTTGATATTAAATGAGGTTGATGACTGCACACAAAGGACTGAGCCCATGGTTTTAGGAGTCAGGCTGGGCTGCAGGTTTCTGAAATCTCTGAACATTTATCCAGCCCTCTTGTCCCTTATCGGTACCGCACTGAGGCATGAACCCTGCTACCCAAGGAGAAAACTGCTGACTCTGGGGACGTGCAGTGTGTGCATGCCTGCACACACACGTGTGTGTGTTTGTGAGTGTGAGTGAGAGAGAGAGAGAGAGAGAGAGAATATTTTAGCCTAAAGGTAGTTCTTATGTGCGTTGCTTTGTTTCATTTTTTGGGGGGGTTGTAAAGTTGAATGAAAGGCACTTAGTCCAAAACTTTAAAAAATTGCTACCGGGCAAAGTAATTTTGTGTCAGGCTTCTGTTCAGGGCAGATTTACACTGGTTATAAATCTCTGAAATTAAGGTCTTACTGGAGAAAAGCTGAAATGTATTCAACATTAGCAGACACCCAGGCTTGCTCTGAACCAGGGGCTGTTCTCCCCCCATGTATAATAAGAATATCTAGCTATGTGTTTGGGGTAATAATGAGTTTAAATATGCCTCTTAGGATGGGTAATGGCTGTCCAACGAGTAGCAGGATTCTCTACCAACAATTCTTTCCCTAGAACCAAAGGTTAAGTTGAAGAGTTTGATTTAATGACAAATTTAATTAAGCCTTTAACATTATAGGGTTCTTTCCTTTTGTTTTCTAATCAAGATCATGGTCCAGGGTCAACACCCTTGTAGAAATAGGGGAACTCATGCTTCTATACACTGTTCTTCTGATGTCTGGAGAGGGTTGGAGTAAGACTAGGGGTGGTTAGAAATCTCTGAGTTGACAAAGAGCTGGAAAATGCTTCCTGGTCTTAAAGTATGTTTTCCTCATCTTCACCAAACCTTAGACTTATAATATCCTTGATCTGTTAGGAACTTGAAGGGTCATCTGGTCAGTTCTTTCACTTTATAGCTTAGCTTGGGAAACTGAGACTAAGGGATTGAGGAATTTATCAGTAGTTGCCTAGGTCATTTGGAGCAGGATAATGGATCGTCTAAGGTCAGCCTGTCTCCTCCTTCTGGTCAAAACGATCTGTCTGCCAAGACACACTCAGGGAAAAGCAAAGCCTCTTTTTGGCTCAGGGGATGTGTGGAACCGTTTGCTAGAGCGCTTCTTCCTACTACTTTGCAAGGCAGATGTGCCCTATTTGGTCTTGTCCATAGGGTACCAGTAAAGACTCTTGGTTGCAAATAAAAGAAATTGCCTCTTGCACTCTAATCCCCAGTCCTTTCCCAGACAGACAGACAAATAAGAAAATACCAAAAAAAAAAAAAAAGGACATCCGTTACATACAAGGCTCTCAGAGTGGACTGTAGGCTGGAGGGCCTCGTGAAGAGAAGAGACATCACAGCATGTTCAGTGTTGCAAAAAATACTGCGGAGGTCAGAATCTGAGCCTCCAGTGCTTGACACCACTCCGACACAAATGAGTGGCCATCACCGTGTGTCTTTGTTTCCTGTTTTCACGGTTCAAATCAGTGCAGGTAGGAGATGTCCAAGAATTGAGCTGAGGGGCTTGTTCATGCTTTGACTGCCAAGAAGGCAGGGAGAGGGGAGATAGAAACTCACTGGCTTCTATTGAGACTTGGAGTGGCCACTGCCCACTCTAAGGCCTCACACAACAGGGAATTACACAAAAACAAGCGGAAAAAAATGCATGTCAGGTTTTGGATAGTCTGAAACTCTTAATATACAAGATGAAAGGCTTTATATGTCTCTCTGACCTAACCATGCTGTATAAGTCTGACTCTATAGGAAAATATATTCCAAGTTACAGAATAATTCATTGATGACTTGGGGGAACAATTTACTTCCGGGCTTGGCCTGCTTGAATAGGGATGTGCTGGTCTGCAGCTTTCACCTTGAAGTGCAGCTATTATGGGAGGACTGGTGAACAGTGTATAGGAGATAAGATGTCAAATACTTTTGGAAACATTGACTTCAGGAATGCTTAATCATTAATCTATGCATCTTTCCACTTAGGAAATATTTATGATGACAAACTGGCAATATGCTGGGCATTTGTTACAGAGAGGTGGACAAAATGGTTATGTTGTGCCCTCCTGCTACTTGGGCTTAATTCAGGTTCGGATGCAGGGTGCTGTGACTTCACACTTGTAGTAAAAGCTTCAAATGCAAAGAATATATATATATATATATACACACACACATATATATATATATATATATTTTTTTTTGGAGTAGATCAGTAATTCAGGAACGTCAACCCCCTCTAGCAATTGATGTTCTTTCACAGTAGAGATCCTTCTTCCAAAGTTGGTTCAGAATTTTCAGCAAATATTTATCAGTCATGGTGCCAGGTGTAGCCATGAGGAAGTTTATAATCCAGTGGAGAAAGCAACTTTGAAATGAATCATTTCTGTATTGAGTTCTGGGACAAGAGTATGCCCAGAATGTTATATAAAAACAAAAACCTAAAATTGTTCAGATAAGGTAGTGTTAGGAAGGTTTTCCTGTAGCTTGTCTTACTCCTGGAGCTGCAGTTTAAACTCATCTTTTGCGTTCACTTGGGTGGCTTGTCCATGGACATTTTTTGAATAGTTGTTACCTGCCAGACCAAAACCGCACAATTGTTGTTACTGAAAAATTGCATTCATTTCACATGCTAGCAAAGTAGTGCTCAAAATTCTCCAAGTCAGGCTTCAACAGCACATGAACCGAAAATGTCAAGATGTTCAAGCTGGATTTAGAAAAGGCAGAGGAACCAGAGATCAAATTGCCAACATCCATTGGATCATGGAAAAAGCAAGAGAATTACAGAAAAAAAAATTTACTTCTGCTTCATTTACTATGCTAAAGCCTTTGACTGTGTGGATCACAACAAACTGTGGAAAATTCTGAAAGAGAAGAAATTCTTAGACTACCTTACCTGCCTCCTGAGAAATCTGTATGCAGGTCAAGAAGCAACAGTTAGAACTAGACGTGGAACAATGGACTGGTTCCAAATTGGGATAGGAATACATCAAGGCTGCATACTGTCACCCTGCTTATTTAACTTCTATGCAGAGTACACCATGTGAAATGCCAGGCTGGACAAAGCACAAGCTGGAATCAAGATTGCTGGGAGAAATATTAATAACCTCAGATATGCAGATGACACTACCTTTATGGCAGAAAGAGAAGAGGAACTAAAGAGCCTCTTAATAAAAGTGATAGAGGAGAGTGAAAAAGCTGGCTTAAAACTTAACATCCAAAAAACAAAGATCATGGCATCTGTTCCCATCACTTCATGGCAAATAGTGGGAAAACAATGGAAACAGTGTCAGACTTTATTTTCTTAGGTTCCATAATCACTGTAGATGGGGACTGCAGCCATGACATTAAAAGGTGCTTACTCCTTGAAAGAAAAGCTATGACCAACCTAGACAGCATATTAAAAAACAGAGATATTACTTTGCCGACCAAGGTCCATCTAGTCAAAACTATGGTTTTTCCAGTAGTCATGTATGGATGTGAGAGTTGGACTATAAAGAAAGCTGAATGCTGAATAATTGATGCTTTTGAACTGTGGTGTTGTGGGAGACTCTCAAGAGTCCCTTGGAGGGCAAGAAAATCAAACCGTCCATCCTAAAGGAAATCAGTCCTGAATATTCACTGGAAGGACTAATGCTGAAGCTGACGCTCCAGCACTTTGGCCACCTGATGCGAAGAACTGACTCTTTGGAAAAGACTCTGATGCTAGGAAAGATTGAAGGCGGAAGAAGAAAGGGATGATAGAGGATGAGATGGTTGGATGGCATCACCAACTCGATGGAAATGAGTTCAAGCAAGCTCTGGGAGTTGGTGATGGACAGGGAAGCCTGGCGTGCTGCCATCCACGGGGTAGCAACTAGTCAGACACAGCTGAGCAACTGAACTGAACTGATACAGTGGAAATTACAGGAAGCTAAAGAATAGATGGAATCCACTAATGGTATGATATGGCTAGGTAATTATAAGTGTATTCCAGCGTGACAAAATGGAACCAATGACAGAAAGAGATGAGGCTGCAGGGTTAGGGGAGCACTGTGTAAACCCACACTGGGCCCAGAAGATGCATGTGTCTTGCCAGACCTCTCTCTATTAATTTGCATAAACATTTGTATATGATCTTATTTACATTGGTGAGGCAGAACAGTAGCTCTTGGGCTTTGATGTGTGTGAGCCTTGGAGATTAGAGCTGGAGCCCTTCCTTTGAGAAAACAAATACTTTTGTGTTGGTTTCAATGAGATATAAATCATACCCAGGAAGTTTACAGTTGAGTAAGAATGGTATAATTACTATTGTATACCAGAAGAGGACGTATTTATGAAATGACTTGAAAAAGCTTGTAATCCCTTCCCGTATTTTGAATAACTAATTGCTATGTCAGTGTGGCATATTTGCACCACAAGAGTTAAGTCTGTCAAACGTTTCCCTCCGAAAACCTTGTTTTAAGGGATTTCTAACTTGGTCGTAAAAATGTGCTCCAAGTTGGAGCTGACTTGATGGCAGTCTGTGCTTGGAACAGTTGATTTGAATGGTGCCAGTCAGAG
This sequence comes from Aepyceros melampus, assembly GCA_006408695.1. NCBI lineage: Eukaryota > Metazoa > Chordata > Mammalia > Artiodactyla > Bovidae > Aepyceros > Aepyceros melampus. The sequence continues at coordinate 178,099 of SJXQ01011188.1, read as the reverse complement.
TTAAATTACAGGCTGGGAAAAAGGAAACAAATTTTTTGAAAAGGAGGTGTTTATGGTTCCCGGCTCCCCTAAGTACTTCTTGAGGATCAAAATAGCCTCTTTAAAATAAATTGCAGACCATTAGTACACGATGGAGGAAACCCCTTTGAGACTGGGTTGGGGGAGGGTAAAAGCAAGGGGAGCCGATTTAGGCCACTTTTCAGTGGGGTGAAAACAGCGTACCCTACTCACGCATTGACCCCCTGGAGTGGTCTCCTGTACCCATGAAGGACGTTTCTGTCAGGCTGAGTGGACATCTCCGCAGACCCATTCTAACTCTGACTCCTAATGGGCATTTGAGTGTCATGGAACAAGTTTCCCCCCTGCCCTTCCTCTGTGTTTTCTTTTTAAATAAGCAGAACACTGTTGCCTGTCTATTTCATGCCCAAAGAGATCATAAAGGCCTCCTACAGAAGACCTCAAGTTTGTTCTGTTTGCTGAATAAGAAAGTACCTCTTTGATAAGCATGTTTGTCTAGAAATCTCCCCATATCTCGTGCCTGACATTCAAGCCAAAAAGAGAGCCCTTGACTAGGAATACTCATCTGATACCTTACCTAGAGCTTAGGTATCTTTCCTTTTGGTCAGCAGTGGTCAGATAATGAGAAAAAGAAAGAAAGGGAAGGAGAGGCAGAAAGTGGTAGGGAGAGAGAGAAAGATTCTTTCTGTTTCTGTGTCAGTCACCTTGAACCCCACTGGTCTTGGGTACAGCCTCTGTTCTCCAGCCCCTGGGTCAATGGAAGTGAGACAGATTTACAATCTGTTTCATTCAAGTCAGATTTTCTTGTTTTTTTTTTTTTTTCTTAATTTCACTTATGGCTTAATGATGCTTTTTTTAAAATGGAGAAAGCTAATTGCATTGGTTTCTTCAAGAGGCATCACTTTAAACAATCCATTCTGATTGTGAAAACAAATACATGCCTGACTTATTTTATTTATTTTTCCCCCCAAACCTAAATTAGGATAAAGCCATTTTGGATAAGAAGACATGTGTGTTTCTGTGTCACATCTTTTATCATCACGACTGCTTTTGCAAATAATACAACTTGTGACAAATGTGAGCATTAATTACAGTTAACAAAGAAATGTCATGTGAAGGCTTCATAGTGGGGCGGTGTTGTGGGGGGAAGTGAAGAAGAAGGGAAAAAGTCAGACAATCAATGAGATTACATCTCGTAACAAGCTTCAAGTCAAAGTGCAAAAGTCAGAAATCAAATACCATCAGTTATCAGATTATGTTAATGATTCTAATGAAAGCTTCTGGTATTTTGTTCAAGAATGTGTTGCTATAATGGTAACTAATAGAACAAGGGATGCTGATTGCCATGAATTAATTAGAACTGACTGCTGGAGTTTCCTTTTTATTTATTTATTTAAATATTGACAATCTGTTTAGAACCCGAGGTTTTTCATGTGGTCCTTTTCTTCCCTCCATAAGTCATTTGTTGGTTGCGCAGTGAGAAGGTAATTGTGTTTTCTTATACAGCAGGTACCCCTCCCCAGACTTTTGGCCCAAACCAACAGCAGACAAATTAAACTAAAGGATGGACATGAATATCCATGCACAGGTCCATCCCTAACATTTGTGGAGCTCAGGGTGAGAGTACAAATCAAGTCCCTTCCCTTCTCTTTCTACTCCTGATTTCCTTCTCCTTCATGGGAGGCCTTGACAGAAATGCATGTGGACACCCAGCTTTTCCCACCCTAGTTGCATCTACCAGCTGCTGCTGTTTGGCTATTGCTTGTACCACAGCCGTCGTGGTACCCTCTGCTGTTGGGAGGTAGGACCCAGAGAAGAGGTCTTTGCAGGCCCTGGAAAGATGCTCAGGGATATTTGTAAAGGGAATTTGGAGATCTTATGCATCTGTCACATGGTTTATTAACTGGATGACAGGCTGTAGATTAGAAAAGTCCTAGGCCATGGACTCTGTCTCATAGTGGTAGGGAGGTCATAGCAGGCCTTCTAAAGTGCTTGGTCTAGGTAAAGGACTCATGTTGCTTGGATCTAAGAGCAGTATTGCCCATGTATATTCCATGCTTTTGAGTGCCTGAGTGTGTACATCTGGAGCACTCTCTCATTGGAGTCTCCTTTATCCTCTGTTGTTGTTTATTTCTTTATTCCTTCATTTATTCAGCATCTGTTTGACACTTACTGTACCAAGCTCTGGAGACAAGAGAGAAAAATGAGATCTCCATTGTCAAGGATCTCATAACTTTTCAAATTTGTAGCTTGTAATAAGTACTAGACAGAGATCTGTTGAAGGTTCCTGGCCACCCAGGTCTTACTTGTATCCTTTCTTATGCTTCTTTCTTCCCTGTCATAGCAGCAAATGATTATAGATTCTGTAGAGGAGGATGGAGGAGCTAATACCTTGAACTTAGGAGAAGTGGCTACCCCAGCTTCTCCCAGGGGCTCTTGGGCATGGTGTGCTCTTGGCCTCCTTTGGCAACCGTCCTCCCCTAGTCCTTCAGAATTCCTACCATCTAGCCAGAGACATGCTCCCTCAGAAGAGAAGCAGATAAAAGGAATAATCAGGCAGAGGGCATCCATCCCTCAGAGAGTCTTCTGAGCTGTTCTGAAACAGATGGACCCAAGGAGCTGTTCTAGCTGACAACCCTAGGCAATCCCCTGCCTACTTGCCTCAGGGCCCTTTTGTGGGGCTCCTGCCTGCAGAATGAATTACATCCAAATGAATATATCTTGTTTGCATGTTAAAGTCACTCTGTATTTAAATCACTAAGGACATTTCCTAGATCTTTCAGAATGGAGTGAAGTGGTCATTATCTAATGGATATTGACAAGCTCGTGCTCTTAGAGAACTAATCATGACGTCTGGGTGACTGAGCGCAGGTCAGTATCAAAGCCCTCACTCTGGGTGTTGGGAAGCCCATCAGGCTGCGTTGAATTCCCTTTGCTGGCTAAATTGGTACATTAGGGTAAAAACGATTTCCACATTTGCATAGTTGATTTCATTACTATCGCCATTATTGATGCCCAGCTCCTCTGAAAGAAAGGAGCCATAAAAGCAAATAAAATCACTTTGCGATTCCATTATTGGATAAATTACCACATTACTGTCTGCGTTTCAGGGCTAAAGCCATTCCCCACATTTGCATAGTTTATTTCATTATCATTATTAATAACAACAACAATGATAATGATGATGACTAGGATCCTTGAGTGAAAGGAACTAGAAAAATGCCACAGCCTGGAGCAGTCTTTATGGACTAGCCTGGATCACTAAGAGTCCCTTTATCTGCTGTGGAAACACAGCTACTTCCTGGAGTGAACCAAAAGCTTTTCACAGACCCCACGTGAAATTAAACTTGTGGGGCTGGCTTGCTGGTCTGAAGAAGTGGCTGGTTACTCATCGTGACTACTGGAGATTGAAGTTAGGAGTCCTTGCTTAGTGACTTGTGTCCCTTTAGGAATGGTGCTCAAAATGTACAGAACCTCAGCCTTCTTATCAAGGGAATGGGCATTATGATGCTTGCTTTGCAGTGAAGAGCAAAGGAAATGGTGAATGTGAATGGATTCTGTAGAGCATGAAGCTGTCCCCAGGTTTCAGAGACTTATACCCTTATAGTGAACATTGAAGTGGCCGCTGTGGCTGGCATGTTTTCTGATGCTGTGTCACAGAGACAGGAGACGTCCTAGTTGGTCCCTTTGGCTGGAAGAATGCTCCAAATCCTTCCTTACCTCTCTAAACCATTATCCTCTAAAACAAGTAGGGAGAAAATACTGAAGTTACCAATTGGATATTTACAGATAGCTCCTCTGGTCACAAACATTCATGGCTGATTGGGTGGCCTCAATAGTGCTTTTTCTTACACAGCAGTTTTCAATTATGTACATCTTTTCTCCTTGGCTGTGGAGCCAAGAAGTCCAAAGTCTTTTTTGTCTATTAACTCTGAGGTCCTATTGCAAAAGGAGGGTCCACTGGTGGCCGTCTCTGGTTCACTGGAGGATTTTCCCTCTGGTTTTGTTTTTATTATTTTATTTTATTTCTGCTGCACCAGGGGCTCCAAAAAAATGAATGTGTCAGTAAAGGATTTGACAGTATGTTACGACAGTCATCAATCCACCAAGCCCTGTAGCCATAAATAAGCTTCATACGCTGCCACACTAAAGAGGACAGTTTTTCTTCTCCAGGACACTGAAAATGTCACAGCGAGGGAATTGTTTGTCCCTGTCTCCATGGCAACGCCACCAGCACTTATCATTAACTTTCACACCAAGATTTTAATCAGCGCTCTTTGCGGCCTGAGACCAAGTCAACATCAGCCCAAATTTTCAAAGCCGTTATTCTAATTATGACGAGAAAGCTATAGATTGATGAGCTGAGTTTTCTGCAAGGACTGGTGGCAGTTAATTCTCATGACCTGCGTGGCTCGGGGAGTCTCTCTTAGAGATGGAGTCTTGAAAGTTCGATTATTAGTGACAGCTTGTAAGTGAGAGGAGCCTTATCTCTCCAGAGAGTGTTGATAACTTGAGACAAGGTTTAACTAGGAAGTACTGAGACAGTGGAAGGAGGGGAGAGCGGGGGAGAAAAGAAAAAAGAAAGTGCACACTCTATCTGCAGCCTGCACCCAGCGTAATGAGAAAATACAGACAGGCACAATTTCACAAGTTGTAAATTCTGGTAGCCTTCAGTTGTAAATTCTGGTAGAGGCTGTTTTACTCGGCTATCTGATAATGTGTGAAAATATTTGTCCCTTTGCTTCATAGGCACGGCAAGCACTGTGTTCCAGGAAATGCATTCAAATTCCCAGCTCTCACTGCCTCTCGTTGCTTTTCAGTTTCCTTTGGTGGCGGGCCCTGGAAAGAAAAATGGCAATTTGCAATTGAAATGAAGCAGTAATTAATTTTTTAAAAAGACTTCTTTCCATTTCTCTTAACTGACTCTCACCCACCTTCTTTTGATAGTATCAGATTTCTAGAGCCTTCAGGTTTGTGATGAAATGGTAGTTAGAGTAGCCCTTAAAAACTTTTCCTTTCTATTTCTGTTGCCTTTCATGTTCTCTGCCCTCACTCATTTGGTGGATGTATGTACTCAGTTCTTGGCCTTGCGTAGATGACAACCTGGGCTGTTGACCCCACGCCTTCTTTGAGTTTGCCTTTGTGAAGTGGTGTCTATTTCCTCTCCAGGCTTAAGACATTCAGCTGAGCCATCAGTCTGATCAGGACAGGGCTGGGAGAGATGGTCACTGTGTTTGTCATTGAGGTCCCACTAGCCAAAGTTATTTTTTTTACCTTCTCATACATTCTCCAGCCTTTACCCAAGAAAGCCCTGGAAGGCAGCATAGTGAGGTCAGAAGAACCTCATCTGAGATGCTCTGAATCTCACTTTTAATCCCAGAGTGAGCCTCTCTTTCAAATGGTGATGATAATATTTGTCTAGCCTACCTCACATATCAAAGGAGAAAATAGGAAGTGAATTGCTAACACTTAATGTGATTATTGCATTAGATATATGCATACATGAGTGTTATCAGCTGTCTGCTTTTTGGGTTTGTCTTCTCTATAGCTAGAGAATGATGATGCTGTTTGTTTGATAGTTTTTTCCCCCCAGTCATCAATATTTCCACATGTTTAAAGTGCTCACAGTTATCTCCGTTATCTTTGCTAACCCCGCTGAGGACACTGAGGGACAGAGAGGGAAAGCCTTTTCTTCTGGTCGCACAGCCAATTAGAGGCTAACCCTGGTATGCAGCTGTCATCCTCAGGTTCCCAGCATGCGGCTCCTTAGACCACACTGCTCACCATATTAATAGGCTGGGATTAACGAAAAAAGCAAACCCAATTAGTTTCTGTTGCAGCCCTTTTACAATCCTGTCTTGTTCCCTGTGTGTTTATATGTATGTTTTAATAGCATTCCCTGCCTTTTATGCTGAGGTTGCTCGAGGTATGTTTATAATGGTGGCGTAATTATAATAATAAAATACAAATCCATCCACAGAGCGAGCTCATTACCGACTGGCCAGGTAAAACAAATAGGCTTGGCGCTGACGCCGGAGTGAGGCAGTTTATTTCTAAAGTGGTGCTGCTTTGAAACACAAGATGCTTTGCACTTTCAGCAAAGAGGCCCTGTGTTCTGAACATAGCTGGAGTTTGGGGTTCAAGGTTAAACCGGTAATTGAGATGTCCGGCCGAGTTGCTTTAATATGGTCTGGCCCCTTTAATCTCTCTGTTTCCAGGGGAGAGATGAGAAGCAGAAGGGGAAGTCATTCCTCCTTGTTCTATGTAGCTATTAGATCTTTCCTTGAATATCCAAGTAGGTCCTTTGGCATTCAAACTTCTGGGCATAGAGTTTCTAATGTATACAAAAGGAAAAGTTATTGTTATAAATGGAGCCATAGCAGAGAGAGAGAGTGTGTTTTTTAAAATGCCTGTCTGTCCTTGTTAATTAGAAGTGCACATATTGGGAAATTAACTATGAAATACTAAAAATGATAAATTATTCCTTATTTGAAAGTATAAATTAAAGGTTTAGTGTATATAAAATTTGTCATGTTTAATTGCAAGTTCAATTAAAATTCAGGGTAATGATGATTTATACAGGTTTCTGTGTAATTTGATATTCATTAGCTTAGCCAGACACATGCTGATATTAGCTCGTTAATTATGTTTCCTTTTGTTGAAGGCAGCCTTGTGAAAGCAATCTGCTCAAAGTTTTCTAAACTCATTCTGCTAAATGAATATTTGGCAGCTGTTCATGTTATTGAGATGGTCACTGTGGCTTCATTTCACTCATAGGCAGCATCAATCATACCTTCTCTGTGACAAACAAGGGTTTCTCATTACAAACCCATTTATGAAGGTTATGGCTGACATTAAAGAGTGATTGCCTGGTACTCTGCTGTACTTTACAGTATCGTCAGAGTGGAGCTGCCTTTAATATCTGCGCCTCCCACATGGTCAGACTGTTGAAAACTCATGGAGAGGGAGGGCAGAATCACCACTGTGGTGGCCTCAGTTCTGCTTCTGACACCACTGGCTCAGACTTGGGAATCAGAGCCTGGGTCTCAGGAGAAGGACCCAAGCCCCTGCTTGGGCTTCCAAGGTGTTCCGTATTCAGTTAATAGGTGTGCTTGTTGAGATCCACAGAGGTTCAGAGGTTCTCTTGTGGAAACACATCGACCCTGAGCAGTGGAGTTGGGCATGACTCTTGGAGAGATAAAAGAGTTTCCAGAAGCAAGCATATCAACCATTATGGTAATGAGATGGAGGAATCACAAGTTAGCTGGAAAATGCTGTGTAACAGACTCGTGCCCTGTGTCTTTGGATGATTTTAAATATTTTACACACTTTTCAGAGCTGTTATCACATGACCCACATTTTGGAAAGGCAAGTCTTATCTTTTAGGTAACAGCATTCTTCCCCACTTGGCTATAAGACAGGTATTTTCTTTCCCTTTTGACAAGTGAGGGAACTGAGGCATAGGGAACATGATTGACTTATCCATCGTCACTTATGTGGATACAGAAAATGGCCAGACCTGAGGCTTTTGACTTTCCTGCACATCACAGTGTTGCACTGAGGCTTCTTAAAATAAAGTACTTGGGTACCCCAATGTTCATTGCGGCACTGTTTATAATAGCCAGGACATGGAAGCAACCTAGATGTCCATCAGCAGATGAATGGATAAGAAAGCTGTGGTACATATACACAATGGAGTATTACTCAGCTATTAAAAAGAATACATTTGAATCAGTTCTAATGAGGTGGATGACGCTGGAGCCGATTATACAGAGTGAAGTAAGCCAGAAAGAAAAACACCAATACAGTATACTTACACATATATATGGAATTTAGAATGATGGTAATGATAAACCTGTACGCAAGACAGCAAAAGAGACACAGATGTATAGAACGGCCTTTTGGCTCTGTAGGAGAGGGAGAGGGTGGGATGGGTTGGCAGAGTGGCAGTGTAACATGTGTGATATCATAAGTGAAACGAATCGCCAGTCCAGGTTTGATGCAGGATGCAGGATGCTTGGGACTGATGCACGGGATAATTCAGAGAGAGGATGTGGGGCGGGAGGGGGGAGGTGGGGGTCGGGATTGGGAGTTCGTGTACACTCGTGGCTGATTCATGTCGATGTGTAGCAAAACGAATACAGTATTGTAAAGCAAAACAAACTAAAAAAAATAATAAATAAATAAATAAATAAATAAAGTACTTGTTTCCAATTATGTTTTCTCTCCACCAGGATCCTCTCGTAGGGAGGAGCCAAACACTTGGTAAAGGGTAGGGATGTTGACTCTAGGCTGACCTGTATTTTAGGTTCAGGCTATTTGCATGCCCATAGGTAGGGAGTCTGGTTTATGATGGGAAAATGCAATGGAAAGCCCTTAGGTGAGATTGTAATTTTGTGGCTCTATAGCTGTATTTATACCCTTGCACATTTTTAAGTTGGAAATTTTTAATGACTCTTATTTATTCATTTGTTTTTCTTTGAGAGCCATGTCTTATGCACTGGGTCTTGCTTTCAGGCGTCTCTTTCTCTTGAAGTCATTGTGGAACAAAGGATTGACACGCTGTCCACCAATGCTGTCCTCTTTCTACAAAGGGACCGCATGCCCTCCTGCTCTGCATAAGCCCAGTGACTATAGGCTCTACATGCTCTCCGTGGCACCTGCCAGTAAGAGGACAGGACTCGGAGGCGTGAGGGTTGGTGCAGTCACAACGTGGAAAGAGCCTGAGTCCTTGAGTTGCTGTGTGGAAGGCTGCCTGTTGGACACGCATTAGATTGGACCTTTTGTAAGAAAGAAGTAAACATCTGTTCTGTTAGGTCCCCAGAACTTCATAGTTTACCCATCACAGCAGCTCACCTTACCTTGTGTGTGTACATGTGTGTTAGTTGCTCAGTAGTGGAGAATCCCAGGGACGGCAGAGCCTGGTGGCTGCCATCTGTGGGGTCGCACAGAATCAGACACGACTGAAGCGACTTAGCAGCAGTGTCTGACTCTTCGTGACCCTGTGGGCTGTAACCCACCAGGCTCCTGTCCATGGACTTCTCACTAGAGTGTGTAGCCAGTCTCTTCTCCAGGGAATCTTGCTGACCCAGGGATTTGAACCCAGGTATCCCTGGGTTGGGAAGATCCTCTGGAGAAGGAAATGGCAACCCACTCCAGTACTCTTGCCTGGAAAATCCCATGGACAGAGAAGCGTGGTGGGCTGCAGTCCACGGGGTCGCAAAGAGTCGGACATGACTGAGTGACTTCACTCACTCACTCACTCCTGCATTGCAGGCAGATTCTTTACCATCTGAGTCATACCTGTTTTATTTATTCATCCTACAGATATTTGTTAAAAACTTTAGGCTAAATCTTAGGCTAAATGTTAGGGACCTAAAAATGAAAAAAAAAGTTACCATTCCTGCCCTTGGGACCTCAACAATAAAGTAAAGGAGCTACGCAAGTAGAAATATTTCACCCTAGTGTAGCAAGTGCTGTCGAATGGGTTTCAGAGAAGCATACCCTAAGAGGGAGTTATTATTTTTTTTCCTGAAATGTCTCATGAAGTAGGAGATTTTAAACTTTAGTATTACAAGAATTTTTTTTCTAGATTAGATCATATGTGGAAATCTCCAGTTCATAAAATAGAAATAAATTGAAGAGGCTTTGGTAGAAAATGGGGCCTGTAGCTCACAGAGCCTCCCTTTGCACCCTCTTGGCCTCCTCTGGGAGGTGTCCCTACACATGTGGAACCCTGGAGGCTATGGAATGCCATCTGAGAACCTGCAGAGAGAAATACCAGCCCATGGTACAGTGTCCTTGCAATGATTTTTTTTTTTTTTTTTTTGCATTTCTATAGGTTAGGGCACAGAGTGCCTCTTTTTATAGAACGCTTGTCTGTAGTCAGTGGAAGTTTGCTTGTTGTTGGATGGATAGTGTTATTCCTGAACTTTTTTTTTTGACGATTCTAGCTGCTTGACCTTGGACAAATTTCTCTAACCTCTTCTAACCTCCTTAGTCTCTTTATATGTGAAACAGGTATAATAATGGAGTCCATCCTGTAGAAGCTTTGGAGAATCGAGCAAGTTAACACACACAAGGTTAATAACATACATACTTACCAAGCTGCCATGTGGTGAATGTTCAACAATATAGGCTATCCCCACCCCAAGTATTAAAAACACATTATATTTGTGAGTACTTCAAAATTTTGACCAAATAAACAAAAGGATACAAGAAACTAGCTCAACATTTGGGGAATGATATTTTAGTAACAAAATGCTGTAACCTCTGATAGCTAATTTGTGATTTCCTTTTGATTCTATGCATCAAATTCATCTGATGGTTTTCTGGAACTTGGAGAGATTGGAATTTTTCTTCATTGTTTGATATAAGGAAATGCATCATAGGAGAAACTCAGTTTTTTTTTTTGTTTTGTTTTTTCTCTGTTATTTTACTTCAGCCCCCAGGCCCTTATGGCTATAGACTATGTAACTTGGAACTTTTTATTTTTAAATATTACCACCTATGTCTTATTAATACATTTTGTCAGTGTGGAAAGCCCTCTGGTGGTCAAAGTAATTCCTCTGTGGCTCTTAGAGACAAGTGGAACAAAATAATTTTCATGTTAAAGATCTGTGTTCAAATTCTATTTTTCTCCTTTGCTGATTTCTTTGTCTCATTAAACCATAAAGTAATTTTCCATGGGAACAATTTCATCTAAAGGTGTCCGGGGACCAAATAGCAGTAGGCCAGTTTCCCTGGTCCAGATGAAAATGTGTTAGTGAGGACGTTAACATTTTGGACGGTTTATGTGCTCTCACCCTGGGAATGAAAGTTAGTATCATACACTTGTAAAATGAGGATTCAGAGACCTTTATATTGTGTTAAAGCTGCAAGGAGAAACTTGGAAGTTATCCATTTTTCAGAAAGGGACACTGAGGCCCAGGAAGAAGTGATTGGCTTAAGATGTTGTCATCAAGAAGCAGACTGTGAGTAGAAGCCAGGTTTCTTGGATGCTGTTTCCTGTGATTTTTCAGCCACAGTACTTTCAAGGTGTCACAGCTGCATCAAGCCCATAAACCCCTGGTCTCCTGACAGGTCTCAAGGTGGCTGGGTCTCATCAAACTAAGCCAGATGAAGTACAACTCACACACTGTCTATGGGTTACTCTGTCTCTTGCTTGGAATAAGACAGCATGCAGGATTTTCTTTTTCTAGTTTAGTATTGAAACTTGGTTGGTTGTGTCAGCTGGAATGATCTGGCATGAACAATCACCCTCATCATATCCTTGCCATTAAACAGCATTTCTTGGAAAGGATGTACATTAATCTTGACTGTGTGCTGGCCACGGCAACTCATCATAAAGATGAATGACTGATGGGTGACCTATGTCTGGTGTCCTAGGAGGGTGGATACCTTGGAGATGCAGAAACATCTGTTCTGCTCTGAAATTGGCAAGACAAGCTGGCTTGTCCCTCCTTTGCCTGATGCTATTGCCTGAGCTTACATTATTTTTCTTTAAGGCTTTGGCTATGTCTGATGTCAGCTGGCCCCAAGGCCATTTCTTTCTGCGCCCATTGTGGCATGGTATGAGCACAAGGAAGCTGGAGTGGGATGGGGGGTCCTCGAACACTTCCAGTATGTTTTCCATCCCAGTTCCTGGGTTATAGCCAGTACCACCTGGGAGGCTTCCCTGGTGGACTTCCCTGATGGCTCAGATGGTAAAGCGTCTGCCTACAATGTGGGAGACCCAGGTTCAATCCCTGGGTTGGGAAGATCTCCTGGAGAAGGAAATGGCAACCCACTCCAGTATTCTTACCTGGAAAATCCCATGGATGGAAGAGCCTGATAGGCTACAGTCCATGGGGTCAAAGACTGAGCAACTTCACTTTCATTTTCTTTCTTTCACCTGGGAGGCTGAGGTGCCAGAGGCTGTGTGAAAGTTGCAAATTCGGGGAATTGCCCGGAATTCTGTTGTGTTCCTGGATTGTTTTTCTGGATATAGATGCTTTTCTTGAGAAGCTATTTAATTCCTTACACCTTCATTACTGTCTTCATGGTTAAAACTCATAGGAACAGGGTTGGTGTGTAATGCTTAAATGAATTAGACAGCATTTGTGAAATAGTAGCTGATAAAATGGGAATTCAGTTTATTTAGCATTGTCATATTTAGGGGCAGGACTCCGAGCTAAATCACTCACTCTTCCTCAACTAGCATACACAATTTGAGTCCCTGTACTCAGGCTAGGCCCTGAGAAAATTACATGTGGCCCCCGCTTTTAAGGAACTTGAGCATGATTTCATTTGCGTGAGAACTTCTTGCATGCCTGCTGTATGCACAGGATCCTACTGGGTAGCTGAGGCTGAGGAAGTCCATGCTCTCTGGAGCAGATGCTGTCAGTCTCCCCTGTCCCCTAAAGTCTTAGAGTTTCCATGCACACCATCCAGTGACCAGCCACAAGCACCTGCAGCTGTGTATCTAAGAGCTTCCTTTGGTCACTGGAGCTCCATTGCCTGTGGGAGGATAGGCTGGACCTGCCAGGGAATGAATGCCCCCCCCAGCAGCAGCCTCACCTGCACCAGTGATTGACAGGAGTCGGGAGATAAACTCCCTGTCTTCCTCAACTGGGAAGACTCTGTGGCACGTTCTTTTCTGTCTCAGCGTCCCTGGCTGCAGTGAGCTCCAGCTGGCCACCGTGGTGACTTGCTCGATCAAGCACCGTGGACCACCATTCACTTCCTTCCCTCCCCTGTCTCACTTCCCTCTTCCCCCACTCCTGGGGTCACCTGCCCCCAAATATTTTGACTTGAATCTTTGTCTCAGCATCTGCTTCTGGGAGCACTTGGACTCAAGAGGCTTGCATGGTCTACAAATCCCTTTGGTAGAAGTCATATTCTGATGAAGCTGGCAGAAGATGTGCAAAGTGCTGGCGTAGAGTAGGAGAGGGCAGGTCAGTGATTGACAGGAGTCGGGAGATAAACTCCCTGTCTTCCTCAACTGGGAAGACTCTGTGGCACGTTCTTTTCTGTCTCAGCGTCCCTGGCTGCAGTGAGCTCCAGCTGGCCACCGTGGTGACTTGCTCGATCAAGCACCGTGGACCACCATTCACTTCCTTCCCTCCCCTGTCTCACTTCCCTCTTCCCCCACTCCTGGGGTCACCTGCCCCCAAATATTTTGACTTGAATCTTTGTCTCAGCATCTGCTTCTGGGAGCACTTGGACTCAAGAGGCTTGCATGGTCTACAAATCCCTTTGGTAGAAGTCATATTCTGATGAAGCTGGCAGAAGATGTGCAAAGTGCTGGCGTAGAGTAGGAGAGGGCAGGATATATGGTTCAACAGAAACATCTGGGGAAATTCTTGGAAAAGGTTACATCTGAACTAGGCTTTTAAGGAGTGTTAGGGTTTTTGTTAGCGAGCTCTGATAAAGGGAAAGCATCCCAGGCTGAGAAAACAGCTTTTGCAAAGGCCTGGGGGTGGGAGGGATATGAGGTGTACTTGGTGAGCATTTGGTATGCTGTGGTTCAGAGATCATTGGGTAGGATGAGGAATATAAGGAGAGTTACTTGGGGATCTGATTATGGGTTTGAATGTGAGGCTGACTCACACAGGCTATTTCGAAGGCAGTGGTGAGGTTTCTGGTTATCTTAGCAGTGAGGGGGTAATGCTGTCTTTAGGGATGAAGGAACAGGAGTAATAATACACGAGAAATAGAAACTTTGTAAATGTGAGGCTATGGTGTGACCTCTAGTTGCTGGGGATTTCAAACTGAGGGAGAGAAAGTGTTACTAATCAGAGTAATCAGGGAAATACCAGGGAAGGGGTAGAAATCAAGTTGAATCTATTCATACATTGACTAAAGGAAAGTTAGAAGCAGGGTATTCCAGGTAGCACATGCAAAGGCCTGGGGGCAGGAATGATCCAGAATCAGGGACTCCTCTTGACTTTTATGGGTTTCAGCCTCTTTGGCCCACTTTGTAGGCCCCTTCCTGCATAGAGTAATCAAAATAAATGATGTAAAGACAGATCTATTTATATTATACATTAAAACCTTTTATTTGGGCCTAAAGTTAATTTTTTTTTCCCTTCTGGTCCTAAAGGAAATGTAAGCATGTTCCATGGTCGCATAAAGTCTCATGGGCTATTGGCAGTTCTCTGTGCCTGATGGAAAAGCCAGCCCTGCGTGACTTCAGGGGAGCCTGTTGATTCTGTTTCTCCGAGGCTGAGCTAAGCTGTCTCACCTCTTCTCACACTGCTGTGGGGTTTCGGTATTAAATGGAAGGAAACCTCTGAGTTCGTCATCCAAGCCCCAGAAGTCCTGAAGGCACAGTTCAGGACAGCCTTTCTGGGTGCCCCAGGAGCCCATGTCACAAAGTCCCCAGGGAAGAGCAAGGGGATGGGAAGGAGTCACGGAGCCCAAAGGGTTATGTCTGCATTTTTGTCGGTTTAGGTCAGTAAGCAAGCTCGGATTTGCTGGTCTTCCCCCTCAAATACCTTACGAACTTATCCTTCAAAGGGCTTGTCCCTCCGTGCATATGGGACACCCTGCCTTTGGCTGCATGTCCCTACTGGTGCATTTCCATGGTCAGTGGTGCTGGGAAAGCTCCTTTCTGCCTTCCTGTGCTTATTCAGAAATGATGACAGAAAAGGGAAGGTTTATAAGTGAAGTAATATCATCTGAAAAAAGGTGTCTGCAAAAAGCAACCCTCAGTGAGAAGACTGCCCGATGTTTTTTTTTTTTTTCCTTTCCTTTTTTTTCTTCCTCCTTTTCAAAAAAATAGTCAAAACACAGGCAACACATACTTGTAAAAGGATCAAAAAAAAAAAAGAGAGAGAAAATTGCAGCTGGCGGTTATTTTCTCCACTGTTATTTGGTTGCTCCTTAGCTTCCAGCTGTTGAAATGGCGCGTTTATAATCATGGGTGTTTCACTTCTCCTGCAGTGTGTTATGTTTTACTCCAAGTTTAAAAAGGAACTTATGACTTCATTAATCCCATGTGCTGGGATGCAGCCTTTTCTGTCGTAAGATTCGCTTCCTAAGGATGTACGTCTACTGCCATGTAAATGCATAAAATTAGGATTTGGGTGAGCAGGGACATACTTTAACAGGTATTTTTAGTTCTCTCTCCAAAGTTAAGAAGCATAATTCGATGTGAATGTTTTATCCAAATATCTGAGCCCCATTTTCTGGTGAGATAGAAGATCTGTTATATTAGTACCCACCACCCTCAGTTATCTGTGGGGGATATGTTCCTAGACAGACAGAGGTTGCCTAAACCATGATTATACTGAACCCTATATAGGCTATGCTTCTTCTGATACATACTCACCTATGGTAAAGCTTAATTTCTAAACTAGACAGAGTAAGAGAATATTAGCATTACCAGTATCACTAGTCTTGTGCTTGGAGACCATTATTAAGTAAGATACTGTTCCTGTTAAGTCACTTCAGTCGTGTCCGACTCTGTGCAACCCCATAGATGGCAGCCCACCAGGCTCCCCTGTCCCTGGGATTCTCCAGGCAAGAACACAGATAAGGATTACTCAAAACAGGTGCTGTATATTGTGACAGATGATCTGAAAACTAAGAGAGGTACTAAGTGACTGTAGCTACTAGTGACCTGTAACTGTAGTAACTGTAGGTCCCTGTCGATAAGTGACAGGTAGCGTATGCAGCGTGCATATGCCGGACAGAAGAAGGACCACCTTCCAGCAGGAAAGGGGTGAGGTTTCATCATGCCACTCAGCATGTCATGCAACTAAAAACTTCAGAATTGTTTATTTCTGAACTTTTTAAGGTTTTCGGACCATGGTTGACCTCAGGTCACTGAACTGGCATAAAGCAAAACCACAGATGAGGGGGAACTATCCATAGCTTCTTTGTATGGATCCAAAATTATGAGTGATGTATCTTTGTCAAGATGTCAGCTACAGTACAGATTTCATAGTTAGCTAGCATTTCTTGTGTCCTTCTTTACAATTGCTCTTTCTTTGTAGACTGGGTTGACTTAAGAGTATTTGGTGCCTGAGTTACAAACAGCTTTCTCAGTGGACAAAACGTCTGCTAAGCAATTATTTTAAATGAGGATCAGATGGTTTAGTGGCATCATTGATTCAATGGACATGAGTTTGAGCAAACTCTGGGAGATAGTGAAGGACAGGGAAGCCTGACATGCTGCCGTTCATGGTGTCGCAAAGAGTCGGACA
Source organism: Aepyceros melampus (assembly GCA_006408695.1). Taxonomy (NCBI): domain Eukaryota; kingdom Metazoa; phylum Chordata; class Mammalia; order Artiodactyla; family Bovidae; genus Aepyceros; species Aepyceros melampus. The sequence continues at coordinate 161,891 of SJXQ01011188.1, read as the reverse complement.
CGATTGAGCAACAAGTGAAGAACAATAAGTCATTCAAATGTATTAGTAAACAGATGCTATTTTGGAAACAGAACTTACAGTGTCTGTGGCCCCATGAAAAGGTCAAAGGCTATATGGTGAGATTTAATGGCAAAAGAAAAAAGTACCCCTCTCCACCAATACGTACATATTAGATGATTTTTAAAAAATGTTTGTTATTTTTTCATCTGGCTGGATTAAGTTAGTATGTCATCCTGGCTACAACTATCATAGCTTGGTATTATAAAGCCAGAGAAATTTAAGGCTGACATGGACCTTAGCAATGCTCATGTGTCACTTTTTTTAACAGTTGAGAGAACTTGGGGTTCAGGGATTAACTGACTCGCCCGAGATCACGCCTGCAGCGTCAGCTCGTCATGACTCTATGTTTGCGTTTCCAAGTTCGGTGTCCTTTTTAGAGTCAATTACCCTGCCTGACCTGGATTCAGGTGGCAGAGGCTGAGGAGATGAGTGGATTATGGAGGTGAGCAGTGATGATCTTTTCAAGAGGTTGTCTCTCCCTGTAGTCCTGCAGGGGATAAGAGAAGAATGCAGATAGCTAGGATACCAGGCCATTAAGTAGGTGTCGTGGAGGTGGCCACACTCACTGTGGACGTAATGAGGGAGACGTTCCACCTTGTGATGCTAACAGAAAAGGCTTCTTGGAGGGTGCAATATTTGAAGTAGGTCTGGAAGTAGGTAGAGTTTTTATAGGCACTGGAGTGGACCTTACTGGTGCCATTGCTGTTAATCATGTGCAGGGGCAAGCAGATCTGTAGGGGAGTTCGAGGGGCTTGGCGGCTCTTAGTCCTTTTTCCTGCATCTTAGCATTCAGCTCTGGGGGAATGGATGCAGGGAGCGCCAGGCCTTGGGTGTGCATGTATGTGTATACGTGTGTCCTTGCCCCTCTGCCCACGAGTGTCTCCTGTGGGATGCTATCTCTGCAAGTACAGAGCACCAAGGAGGTTAGGCTGTGGCTGTGGGGAGGGATTTCAGTTATTGGTAGCAGAGGTTCTCCAGCCCATGTGGCTCTTGCTGGTGAGGCCAACCCTGCAGCCCTGGAGCTCTGGGCTGGCAAGGCTGAGGCAGCAGAGGTGGAGATGGCCCTCACCTGGAAGCAGTCCCTGCCTCTGCAAGCCTCATCTCCAGGAGGTCACCATCTCCAAAGATGCTATCTCGTGTCCTGTGGACGGACTTAGAGCTGCCTTAAAAGAAAGTGAAAGTTGCTCAGTTGTGCCTGACTCTTTGTGACCCCATGGATCAGCCCATGGAATTCTTCAGGCCAGAATACTGGATTGGGTAGCCGTCTTCTTCTCCAAGGGATCTTCCCAACCCAGGGATTGAACCCAGGTCTCCTTAAGGAAGACTGCAAATGACTTAAACCCACGCCATCCCTCTGGGGCTGCTTGGCACACATCTCCTAGTCTGCCCTGCTTTTCTGAGTCTTTAAAATAAGTTTTCATTAATTTGAACATGCAGCAAAGGGAAGTAACCTGTGGCTTATAAATAATGGCAACAGCTTTATGGAAACACCTAAAAATCACCAGGGGCACATAATAAGAAAGTTCTCCATCTCCAGGTGCAAAAACATGCTGGTGATTACTTGTTGAGCAAGACCTTGTCAGCTTTTTTATTACAATACATTATTGGGTAATAGTTTAAAAATTATTTATAGAAAGAAATGGAGCTATGAAGAGAATTCCATCATTTAATATGTTGTCTGTGAATCTCATTAGCCTTTTTAGCCTAGGGTTAGGAAGAAAAATAGAGAGTTGGCTGTATTTTGAAGATGGAGCTCTATATACACTTTTTGTCTGGGGGCTTGTTGACCTTCTGTTAAGTTGCTTCTTTGTGAATCTTTCTGTGTTATAGCTCTGGTTTCCATGGTATTTACATAAACCTAGCAATAGTTTGCTATTTAGAAGTGGTGGCAGGAGCTATGATCTCCTCATCCAAGGACTAGGAGCAGGATAGGATGCCTGCTCTGCGGGCCATACATAGAAAATGTCTCTTCCAGGTAACTTACGAGTATATAAGGAACAGCGGGGATGCCAATGCCACAAGGCATGTGGGTGGCCTCTCCCCCGTCTCCCGGTGACAGAGGCAGGTCCAGTGTTGTGTGTTTTGGAAATCCATCCTGAGGGTTCTCCCATATAGCAGCACAGCAGACAGGCTGGATGTAAGCAGCACTGGGGTTCTGGTTTCTTTGTTGCCCTGGCCATGTTCTGTAGTTTGTGGCAGAATCCCATCCTGGGAGTGGGTTGCTGCAGAGAGCACAGCTCTGTCCTTTCCATGGTCTGTGTTCCATGCCGACCCCACAGCTGGCTGCCTGAGCAGGCCTTGAACTCAGCTTCAGCTGCCACATCCCAAATGCTCCTACTAAATGGAGGGCTAGCTTCCTTATCCAGGGATGTTAGTGAAGTCAGATCAAGGTTGAAACGGGAATCCAGGGCGGGAATCATATATCAATTATCATTGTCCAGTGTAACATATCTACTAGCCCCATGCCAGGTACTAAGAGAAAGCCCTGCTGTGGAGGCAGCTGGACCTGAGATCCAATACTGGCCCTGGAGTGGTGTGTGTGTCCTTCATAGTTCACAACAAGGCATAAAATTGGGGGGAAATCTACTTTAAAAGGATTCATTAGAAGCAAACAGTAGAAGGCAGAAAGAGGTACCTTGGAGCACAGTGACTGTGGGTAAAGAAGCCTCTGTAAGCGTCAGTGTCTTTGCCTGTAGACTGGGGATAATGCTATGTACCTCCTAGGTTTCTGAAAGAGTTTACTGACGTAATGGAGCTAAAGTGCTCAGAGCTGTGCCTGGCACCTGGGTAATTCAGTTCAGTTCAGTTCAGTCGCTCAGTCGTGTCCAGCTCTTTGCGACCCCATGAATTGCACCACACCAGGCCTCCCTGTCCATCACCAGCTCCCGGAGTTCACTCAGACCCACGTCCATCGAGTCAGTGATGCCATCCAGCCATCTCTTCCTCTGTCATCCCCTTCTCCTCCCGCCCCCAATCCCTCCCAGCATCAGGGTCTTTTCCAGTGAGTCACCTCTTCGCATGAGGTGGCCAAAGTACTGGAGTTTCAGCTTCAACATCATTCCCTCCAAAGAAATCCCAGGGTTGATCTCCTTCAGAATGGACTGGTTGGATCTCCTTGCAGTCCAAGGGACTCTCAAGACTCTTCTCCAACACCACAATTCAAAAGCATCAATTCTTTGGCACTCAGCTTTCTTCACCGTCCAACTCTCACATCCATACATGACCACTGGAGAAACCATTGCCTTCACCAGACGGACCTTTGTTGGCAAAGTAATGTCTCTGCTTTTGAATATACTATATAGGTTGTTCATAACTTTTCTTCCAAGGAGTAAGCGTCTTTTAATTTCATGGCTGCAGTCACCATCTGCAGTGATTTTGGAGTCTTCAACATCATTCCCTCCAAAGAAATCCCAGGGTTGATCTCCTTCAGAATGGACTGGTTGGATCTCCTTGCAGTCCAAGGGACTCTCAAGACTCTTCTCCAACACCACAATTCAAAAGCATCAATTCTTTGGCACTCAGCTTTCTTCACCGTCCAACTCTCACATCCATACATGACCACTGGAGAAACCATTGCCTTCACCAGACGGACCTTTGTTGGCAAAGTAATGTCTCTGCTTTTGAATATACTATATAGGTTGTTCATAACTTTTCTTCCAAGGAGTAAGCGTCTTTTAATTTCATGGCTGCAGTCACCATCTGCAGTGATTTTGGAGCCCAAAAAAAAAAAAAAAAAGTCTGACACTGTTTTCACTGTTTTCCCATCTATTTGCCATGAAGTGATGGGGCCAGATGCCTTGATCTTCCTTTTCTGAATGTTGAGCTAAATTTAAGCCAACTTTTTTACTCCCCTCTTTCACTTTCATCAAGAGGCTTTTTAGTTCCTCTTTACTTTTCTGCCATAAGGGTGGTGTCATCTGCATATCTGAGGTGATTGATATTTCTCTTGGCAATCTTGATTCCAGCTTGTGCTTCTCCCAGCCCAGCGTTTCTCATGATGTACTCTGCACGTAAGTTAAATAAGCAGGGTGACAATATACAGCCTTGACGTACTCCTTTTTCCTATTTGGAACCAGTCTGATGTTCCATGTCCAGTTCTAACTGTTGCTTCCTGACCTGCACACAGATTTCTCAAGAGGCAGGTCAGTGGGGGGTAAATAAGCCAAGGTCTGAGCCCAGGGAGTCTGGTTGCGGAACTGCCGCCTTACTCCTGTGATCTGATGCTGCCCAGGTCCTGGGGGAGCAGATGTCTTGAACTGAGTTGTGAACAACGGCTCAAATCATGCCAGACAAAGAAGAGGGGCTTTGATCGGGGGGTGACAGCATAGTGTAGGGGAGCATGACTGCGGGCGCCTTCCTAGGGACCAGCCCCATTCTTGTCTTTGTGCACCCATTTAATTTACAGACATTGACAGACACCTGTTATATTTCAGCACAGGCACCAGGCATAAAGGGAACAGACATGCATAAGACAGTTCCTCCCTCAAAGAGTTGGCAGTGGTGGGAGGATGGTGAGGACAGTGACATTATTGATGTGGAGAATTTATCCTACAGGGTAAAAAGAGAAAATAGTTGTTCTCTGAGGGCTTACTGAGTGTCAGGCATGGTTCCACATGTTTTACATGTCTTAATTCATTTCATCCTCACAGTGACCTAGGAAGCTGGTGTCATTATGATGTCCAGTTTTGAGAAAAGGAACTGAAGTTTAGAGAGAGGTTTAGTAACTAGATTGATGTCATAGAGCGAATAAGAGACAGAGCTAGGATGCCAGGCTGGGCATCCTGGTCCAAGTTCCTGCTCCTAACCCTTCACTGCATGGTCTTAGATGAGGCCTATCATGGAAGCTGCAAAGGTAAAAGGAAAGGTGACTTTTGATTTACTGAGAAACAGAAGGACAGTATAGGCTCATTTCATTTGCCTCACTGTTCTGCATATCTTGATTCTTTGCATTATTTGGAAAGTTGTGTAGCAGTGTTGATGACTTCAACTTAAAGATTTTGTTCAGTGAAGTGTCTTGTGGGTGTCTGTCTAAACATCAGCACAGAAGCTGTTCAGCACCTGGTGCTTTAGGGTTCAGCTTGCTTGTTCTTGTAAGATGCAGAAATCCTTCAGTATAGGGGAGTGACAGTGGGCTTTTAGATTCATGGAATCTCAGTGGGGGAGTCTTTGGAAAGACCCATCTCATGAAAACTCAAGGAAACACTTCTCCAAGAACGCTTTCTGGAATCCTTAGCACATTCTGTAAAACTGTTGCTATGGTAAAAAGATGGCAGCGTTTGCGGTGGTATGTGTGTGAGTGGATATGTTTCCTCACTCCCTGGGATTTGTGGTCTGAGGAGATCCAGAGGCAGCCCTGGGGATTTGGAGAAATGTTCATTTGCTCTAGCCCTTGTGATGCCTCTCTGCCATGTCTGAGCAGGCAGGATGTTTAAGATGTTAATTTTCAAAAATGCATTGTCCCTGAGTTGTTAATAAATCTCTCTCCCCTTCGGCCTTCCTTGTTACTCTTCTCTTTGTTGCTGTCTCTCCCTAACCCTGAAAGTCATCATCAGCTTGACCAAATGCCTTGCACTGACCTTAGTCTGCTTCATTAGTTTTCTTCTGCTTGTAGCTGAGCACTTAAGCTTGATTCTCCTTGTAGGTGGTATTTGGGGTACTTGTCTCCCCTTGATCAAGCCACCCTCACATTCTCAGGCCCTGCTTTGGCAAATACATCATTTTGGACAGAGTCTCTCCATTCATTGCTGACTCCATCAGTTCAGTTCAGTTCAGTCACTCAGTCGTGTCCAACTCTTTGCGACCCTATGAACTGCAGCATGCCAGGCCTCCCTGTCCATCACCAACTCTCGGAGTTCACCCAAACTCATGTCCATCGAGTCGGTGATACCATCCAGCCATCTCATCCTCTGTCATCCCCTTCTCCTCTTGCCCCCAATCCCTCCCAGCATCAGAGTCTTTTCCAATGAGTCAACTCTTCTCATGAGGTGGCCAAAGTATTGGAGTTTCAGCTTTAGTATCAGTCTTTCCAATGAACACCCAGGACTGATCTTCTTTAGAATGGACTGGTTGGATCTCCTTGCAGTCCAAGGGACTCTCAAGAGTCTTCTCCAACACCATAGTTCAAAAGCATCAATTTTTCAGCATCCAGCTTTCTTCACAGTTCAACTTTCACATCCGTACATGACCACTGGAAAAACCATAGGACCAGATGGACCTTTGTTGGCAAAGTAATGTCTCTGCTTTTGAATATACTTGTCTAGGTTGGTCATAACTTTTCTTCCCAGGAGTAAGTGTCTTTTAATTTCATGGCTGCAGTCACCATCTGCAGTGATTTTGGAGCCAAAAGAAAATAAAGCTGACACTGTTTCCACTGTTTCCCCATCTATTTCCCATGAAGTGATGGAACCAGATGCCATGATCTTAGTTTTCTGAATGTTGAGCTTTAGGCCAACTTTTTCACTCTCCTCTTTCAGTTTCATCAAGAGGCTTTTTAGTTCCTCTTCACTTTCTGCCATAAGGGTGGTGTCATCTGCATGTCTGAGGTTATTGATATTTCTCCCAGCAATCTTGATCCCAGCCTGTGCTTCTTCCAGCCCAGCATTTCTCATGATGTACTCTGCATGTAAGTTAAAGAAGCAGAGTGACAATATATAGCCTTGATGTGCTCCTTTTCCTATTTGGAACCATTCTGATGTTCCATGTCCATTTCTAACTGTTGCTTCCTGACTTGCATATAGGTTTCTCAAGAGGCAGGTCAGGTGGTCTGGTATTTCCAGCTCTTGAAGAATTTTCCACAGTTTATTGTGTTCCACACAGTCAAAGGCTTTAGTATAGTCAATAAAGCAGAAGTAGATGTTTTTTCTGGAATTCTCTTCCTTTTTCGATGATCCAGCAGATGTTGGCAATTTTATCTCTAGTTCCTTTGCCTTTTCTAAAACCAGCTTGAACATCTGGAAGTTCACAGTTCACGTATTGCTGAAGCCTGGCTTGGAGACTTTTGAGCATTACTTTACTAGCGTGTAAGATGAGTGCAATTGTGTAGTAGTTTGAGCATTGTTTGGCATTGCCTTTCTTTGGGATTGGAATGAAAACTGACCTTTTCCAGTCCTGTGGCCACTGCTGAGTTTTCCAAATTTGCTGGCATATTGAGCGCAGCACTTTCACAGCAGCATCTTCCACAATTTGAAATAGCTCAACTGTAATTCCATCACCTCCACTAGCTTTGTTCGTAGTGATGCTTTCTAAGGCCCACTTGACTTCACATTCTAGGATGTCTGGCTCTAGGTGAGTGACCACACCATCCTGATTGTCTTGGTCGTGAAGATCTAACTCCATAGAGACCTTCAAAACATCTTCAGGCTAGACAATGCTACCTTAGCAAACCGACATTGTATACCACTCTCAAGATGTCCAGATTCGTGATTATTGACATGAACTGTTTTGTTTATGAAACACTGAACTCACAGTGTAACCATTTGTAATTTTTTTCTTGTGAGCCCCTCATAAGTGGCGTTTGGTGATGCCCGTGACTTTGCAGGTGCAGAAGAGACAAAGGACAGAAGTCACATGTCCAGTATATTAGTGACTTTGGGATGATAGACTTGACAGAAATCTAAGAGTCTGATGCCAGGTCAGTTTATAATCTGTCCATTCCAACCTTCTCCATACATTTTACAGATGAGGAAGCCAAAGTTCAGGGAGGAAAATTGCTGAGGAGAGTCACATAGCTGGTCATGGCAAAGAGTCACATAGCTGGTTATGTTCAGGATCTCTGTGCTCCTATCCGAGCACTGTACCATATCTTAGACCCTCCTTCCTTCTGGCACTAAGATTTTCTACCACATTCTTGAAGAGCCCAAAAAAAGAGAATGGAGAATAAACACAGCTAGCTCAGCCTGAGTTTTACAATAGCAGTAATAGGAGATGCTCAATAAACACCATGCTGAATTCCCAGGAAATGCCGCTTGCTCTCTATGCGTGCAGCTTGGAGCAGTTGCTGGCATGATCTCACCCTCCAGGGACGGGTGTGAGGGTGGGAGGGCAGGCCGTCTTGTTTCACTAGAGTAATTTCCTAGAGAGAGGGGAGCGCATGTTGTGTGTGGTCTGTCTAATGCCTCTCACATCCAATAACTTTAAGACCAGTCAAATGAATAATGTAGGGCGAAACAAATGGAGTCACTCTTTAGATATTTAAACAGGGATATTTCTGCCATGGACATGTAAATCTTTAATAGGACAAGAGATTTGGTCCTACAACAAAAAAATAGTGATTAAACAAAAATACCAAGTTGCTGGAGTCTTGGTTCTTTTGCACTGTTTTAGGTTCAATCATTACTGACTGATACTACGTTCCTCAAGCAGACAAATTTGTTGAGGTCTCACTTCATAGGGAGTGGTGTTTTTCAAGACTGGGTCATAAAGTAGTGTAATACATGCGCTTTAGGGGTATCTCTCTAGAGGGGTCTCTAGTGGTGTTTGCTCGGGTGGTGGACAAGGCAGAGACATGCAGAAAGATGCATGCAGATACGGGCCGGGGAATTCAGCATGGTGTTTATTGAGCATCTCCTATTACTGCTATTGTAAAACCCAGGCTGAGCTGTGTTTATTCTCCATTCTCTCTTTTTTTTTTTGGCTCTTCAAGAATCACGCCCTGGTGTTTCAGTGACTGAGACTCAGTGCTCTCATTGCCAGGGCCCAGGGCTTAAGCTCTGGGCAGGGGACTAAGATCCTGCAGGCCATGCAGCGTGATGAACAAAGAATAAGCGAATACTGGTCAGGACGTGCCAATCGTGAACCTGGTTCTATGTCTACTCTGCTGTCCTGCCATTCGGGGGAGGACGGGATGGTGTGTATTATCCTTTAACAGAGGAATTTATGCTATGAAATATTTTCATCTGGGCAGAGTGTGTGGGGCTGAATCTCCACTCCTGTAGGAGGCAATCTGGAGAAATTTTTGAATAGTTGTCAAAAATCTCCAAATGAGGTAGGAGAAAACCACGTGTGTATTTATGTAGACATGCGCAAACCCATGTATCAATGTGATTCCAGCCTAGAGGGGCTCCCTGGGTAAGAGTGAGGCTCCTCTAAAGTTAGTTGAAAACAAAACCGAAGTGTGTTTTATTTCCAAAAGCTAAAGATGTGAAGCGCTCTTGTGGTGAGAAAGTTTTTTCAAACTGTATTTACATATCGCTTTGTTGCTGATCCTTGCAGACCAGGAATTTAATATTGGTAAGCTTTCTGTTCTGTCATGCAGACCTATCCATATGCCTTAGAAGTGAACTCCTTCATCCTCCAGGGGCCCCACCCCTTGTCTCTCCATTGACCTGCCCCCTTTTACTTCTTACCTCTTTCTCTTCTGTTCCTGCTACTGAGGTGAGTAAGAACAACCAAATATGAAATTCTTCCAAGTCTATTCAGAGTTACATCTGTCTCCTTTCTACCCAGGAAGCCAGAATTTGCAACAATGGGGAAAAATCATGGCTTCTGCCTTCTTGCCTCCCATATTTCATCAAATGAACTACTTTTGGGGACCAGTTCCTTCTTTTCTGGCAGAGTTTTCACATTGAGAAGGGAGAGTTAATCCTACTCTGAAGTTTTCAATTGATGCCACCTTAATGATTTCTTTCCTCCTTACCAGGCCTAACAACACGGACCTGACTGGGTTTGTCTTCCTTGATAGGTCATTATGGTTCAGATGACCTTGCTTAGTGCACTGTGGGCACAAACACCTTGATCATATACCTGAGACCAGGAGAAGGGTGTGTGTGTGTCCTTGTTGGGAGCTTGGTTCTTACCAGTCGGTTTGGAAGTTGCCTTCTGCCACCTCCTTCTCATTCATATGGTGAACTGCGAACTCCTTACTCTGATTTCCACCCATGCATTTTGTTTGGCCTTTGATGAAGGGTCCCAACATTAATGGCTGTGTTTTCAACTTGTGTATTTTATGTCACCCTGAACTGCTCACTGTGGGCATAAGTCACCAATTGAATGACTCTTTTTCCAGAATTTGGATGAAGACTCATAATCTTTCTCAACAGTGTTCTGAAGTTAGCCATCAAATGACCAGATTTATTGTGAGAATTGAAACCTATTTACTCTCCCTGCTTCTAGTTCAAATGCTTGTTTTCATCTTCAGTCTAGACCCTTTGGTAGGACTTTTCCCCCCTCTTCTTTCCATGTTATTTTCTGCATTCTGTTCTTCACCTATTATTGGTGGTGGTAGTGGTAATGGTGGTGAGGGTGATGATACTCAGTGTTTATTAAACTCTAAAAGTATGCCAGAATGCACAGAGTACTGTGCATGGATTATCTCATTCAAGTTTTATAATAAATATAAGGCATACTTACCTTCATTTTGCCAATAGGAAGACAAAGGCCAGAAGAGCTTAGGTGACTTTCCCAAAGTCACAGAGTAAATTGTCATCTGAGCTTCACCTAAAACACCTCTGCCCTTTTCTTTCTGTCTCAGTACCAACTTCCTTAGCACCTCATTACATCTTCCATAGTCACTGAATTTTATTCTTTATCATCGTGGCTAACCTAAATACTGACTGCTTTGGAAAAATTAAAATTATGGTGTCCTTAATAAAATAACTTTGGAGGGGGTGTAGATGTCTGCACTGGGAATAGTTTTTGTGTGTGAAACAAAAATTCAGCTTGTTATAGTCCATGAAGTCAATGGTTCAGTTAATAATGCCCCTAATGGCATAATTCTGCTCAGTGCCAGTGATGGATACCTTTAAAATCCGAGACTAGAGTTAATGGCAAGACATGGGGAAATCAGTGCTGTCAGAAATACAGCTGAGCTGGGAACTACATGGGAGAGGAAAACCCCCAGAAACCACTTGATGTTACTGGTTCCAGTCTCATAAATCTCAGTCTCCAGTCCTTCCTGTACATCTCCCACCCATCCCAGCAGCACCCCAAGCATATCCCGACTTTGCAGGGTATGTTGCATTTCCACTTGAGTCTTCTGTGCTCAGAGGTTTGATGGCAGATCAGTGCAGTTATCCATATACACTGGTACTTGGAATTGCTCCGTTCCGTGTGCTTGTTCCAAACAGGAAGAGAATATTTTTAAATACTCTTTTTTTAGGATGTCTTAAGACTCCTCTAAGTACGATGCCCTTCAAAGGAATGACCTTCTATTGTATAAATTCTCCTCCTTTGCGCTTCTCCCTGCCTCCTTGTATTGGAATAAGTCTCCAGAGACTCACTGTGGCCTAAGACCAAGATGTAGGCCAAGTGGAAACACACCAAAGTGATTTAATAGAAAAGGTAATTCCTATTCAAACGGGATGGTCCCTTATTCATTTCCTCGGATTATCATCAAATTTATGTCACCAGCAAAGGAGCTTTATTGAGTTTCACAGAGATATTCCTTTTGCTCTCATTGTCGTTAGTTGGCACCCTGACATTTTCATATGTGTCTCAGCTAATGCCTCAAAATTACTCCATCTACAAATTAACAATTGAACAGATAATTTTAATAAGATTCAGCTTGACTTCAGACTGCACTCCTTCCTTTCTTTATAGAATGCAAATTGTAACCTGTTTTTAAAGCCGTGCAATGCAGTGAACTTTAATGGGATTTGACAACATCATATTAAGCACAACAACTACGCATAATGTACCGAAAAATTGGACGTGAAATTGGAAACATAGCTGAGAACAAAGTAAATTTACATGGTTTGGTAGTTTGAATGTCTGATATCATATTCTCTCATGCAAGCCCCATAAAAAAGCAAAGGATTTAACAATGGATATCAGCAGAAAGTGCTTTTAAAGTTAAAACTGATGGATGGCTTGTCAAAAAAAATAATTGCATTGGTTGGAAAGTCGGGATGCGTGCTGAGGGGGAGAGAACAGGATCTACAGAGAGGATGATGGGAAGTGACAGTGGTCTGTCAGGAAGGACTGGCTGCCCAGAGGAGTGTGAAGCCGGAGCTATAAGGTGGCAGAGTAGAACAGGCTGTCAGAGCGGGAAAGTGGCTTTAATACCCTGAAAAGCAAAGGAATCCGCCTGTCAGCTTTGCTCAGCCGTGCTGAAAGAGGAAGGGAACATGGCATCGAGTTAGAGACATGGAACAGGGGTGGGGTGGGGACAGGGAGCAGTGCGAGGGAGCATGGGCGGACAGTGAGCGGGGGCTGGCGAGGCTGCTTCTGTGGGGCTTTGCTTTTCTGCTATAATGTTTTCTCCTTTTTTTTCAAGGGCCAGTGAATTAAATTGGAGAGGCTAAGGGTTTTGCTGTGCTTTTCAAAAGAATGGCAATTTAAGAAAGGCACATGCATGTCCGAATGTCCACCTGCCAGGCCAGTGGAGTGGGTGGCTTTCTTGCAAGGATGCCCAGGCATGCCCTGCCTTATTTCTGGCTTTTCAGATCTCCAGCCTCTTCTGCTGACCTTTTCTTCCCTTCAAGTCATGCTGTCCATTTTTGTGGGCACACCACTGATAGCGAGTCACTCTGGGACTGGCTTATCTTCTGCCAAGTACTTCGAGAGGACTTAACACTTAAGCCATCCAACAGGATCATGATTAAAATGCAATAATCTGATGATTTTTCCATAAATATTTTTTTGCTCTGTCAGCATTAGGTTTTGAATAATTTATTATTCTTCCTTAATATACTCCTGGCAGTGAGGTTAATTTGGTCATCTTGCAGGGGCCTGGCTGGTAATGAACATTTTTATATCAGGCCTTGGAGTACTTCCTCCGTAACACACATCATGTCTTTACGATTTAATTGCCCCAGTTGCTTGGGAACGTTAGCGCCTAGGAGGGGTTAGAATGTGGTAGTTTATCATATTAAAAATATTTTGTATATCTGGCCTTAAAAAAAAACTTGTTTTTAGAACTGTCTAAAATTTTAAACTGCATACAGCATCAAACACTTATTTTGTGCCAGGCAGCATTCTGGATGCTTATATATACATTAACCCCTTTAACTCCTGTAACAACCTTATGAGGTAGGTTCTATTAATTATGTCACTTTGCATAAAGTTATTAAGTTGAAAGCTGTGTGTGTCACTTTGCAGACTAGGAGTCTCAGGCCCAGAGAGGTTAAGTAACTTGGACAAGGTCACACAGCAAGTAAGTGGTGGAACTAGGGTTCTCTTTCTGGTAGTCTGGGAATAGAGTCCATGCTCTGCATAAGTGTGCTACATGTGTGAGAACACTTGTAGATGCCAACTTTGATTCCTGTTTCATCTCTGTTATTCTTGTGTGTCTAATGCATTCTGGGAAGGGTTTTATTAAAATTAGGCATCAACAATAGGCAGAGCAGAGTGAGCTGTCTAGGAAACAGCAAAGCCCTAGAGTGATTTTCCCTGTGCTGTTATCAGTGTTAAAAGAAGGGCAGGGCAGGGAAAAGATCCAGCAAGCAAGGCCCTTGTGATCACAAAGGCAGACCAGCTTCCATGCCAGGAGGAAAGCACTTATCTGAATGTTTTGGTCTCCTGCTGGAAGACAAACATAAGCCTACACACACAACATTCAATCTTAGGTTGTAACAGCCAGTTTCCAGAAGATGGGGACCTCTCTTCCTGGTTTTCCTGGGACCTGGCTGGAGATGTGAGCTGGTAGCCTGCCCTTCTTTTTATCTCAGATTCACACAATGTAGTAGGAAGCTGCTCATTAAATGGACTAATGACTGGGGTATAGGTAGGTGTAAATGACCGTTCCGGATCGTACCCGCGTTCTCCGTTGTCCAGGCGCATCTCATGGGTTACAGCGTGTGCCACCACACTTCAGTGCACGGTCGTGTCGCCATGAACCTGCTTTCCCAGGCCTGTAACTTGCTATAAACAAGCAGAGTGGGTTTCTAGTTTGCGGGCTGTTTACCTCCCCCAGCGGGAGATCTTCTTGTTTCTTCTCCTGGGAATCTCTGGTCTTTTTCGTTTGTTTTTTTTTTTTTTCATTCTGTGTGATATCAAGAGGGGAGGGAATCATTCTATTGTTCTACATCAGAAGGTACACGCCGTCCTGTGACACCCAGCTTGGCATGGTGTGATTTTTTTTTAAATATAAATTTATTTATTTTAATTGGAGGTTAGTTACTTTACAATATTGTCTTGGTTTTGCCATACATCAACATGTATCCGCCACAGGTTTGCGCGTGTTCCGCATCCTGAACCCCCTCCCTCCTCCTTGCCCGTACCTCCCCTAGATGCCTTCCTGGTGTCCCCCTCCACATTCTAGCTGCAGCGTATCTAAAAGCTGCACAGTGACACTGCTCGTAACTAGCTGGATTTTCATGACCGTCACCGAGTTTTCGATTCTTGAACCAAAGAGCTCCAGGGTTGGAATGGATGGAACTCAACGGAACTCTTCACTGGCTGCTCTCAAGAGTCTCCATTGATGGGGAGCTCACTAGCTCCAGGGATAGCACAGACCAGCTTAGCTAAGCCAAGTAGGAAGTTTGTTCTTAGACTGACCCAGATGTATTCCTCTGCAGCTTCCTTCCGCTGGTCCATGTTTTAACTCCCGGGACTATACACATTCCAGGTATATAATGAGTGCGTCGTATCATCCATGGAAAACTGTGAAGGGGCAGGCTGGCTTGTCTTCTCCCTCAGCTGCTGGTGCTGTGTGTGTTTTGGAGACCCTCGTAGCTAGGGACCTTCTTTCAAAGTTTTCTCCTCCTCCTCTCCCCTTACTTCTACCCTACTTTTCAATGGTACACTGATCCTTGCACCTCTCGACTTGAGGCCAAGGAGCAAGACTCATTCCCCACAATGAGACGGCAAGCTGGTGATGCTGTTTCCATTTTACAGTTCAAGAAAGTGAAGCTCAGAAAGGTTAAACTGCTTGCCCAAGGACACTTAGCACGCAAACAGTGGAGTCGATTTGAACTCAGGTCCACAGACATCAGCACTGGCTCTTTAGAAGGCAGGTCCGGTGTCCTTGTTCTTAGTGCAGGCTCCAGAACCCAGCAGGCCTGGGTTCAAATCTTGCCTCTACCACATACTAACTGGCAACCTTAAGTGAGTTGTTTACCTTCTGTATGCCTCAGGGTTTCATCTGTGAAATAGTGATAAAAGTACCTGCCTCAGAAGATTACTGTGAACATTAAATGAGATGATGCATGTAAAGCACTTGGCATAGCAGCTATATGTGATAACAATCCAATAAACGTAATGACATCATCATCACCGCTGTCACTGTATATGATTTTTGACTTCATAGGGCGTACCAGAGCTTTGCACTGTGTTGGTTGCAGCAGAGCCAGCAGGCCTCCTAATTCTTGTGAGGCGGGTGTCAGCAAATTCATGGGGTGGGTGCAAATAGCCCCTCATGCTGATGCTTTTTAGTTGAGGTTGGGTAGGGTCTGGGAAGTGTGGCAGTCACTTTTTTTTTCTTTTTTGGTTTTGTTTTTTTACACTTCAAGAAGATTGCCGCAGTTATCTGGAAATCTATTGCTCGGGCAAAGGCAGGATTGCGTGATACAATTTAAAAGGCCGGCAGTTGCATTTCATCCTTTTCACAAGAAAATAACCCCTTACTCCAGTGAAGCTAAAAATAAAAATGGCAGTACATTTGGCAACCACGCTTCTTCTTTATTACCTCAGCAGTATCTGAATAAAATGTCTTATTAAGCAAGATATAAGGGCAATGAAAGGGAGAGTAAGTCAAATTAGTTGACATCTAAAGCTTGGTGTATCATATACAGTGAGGGTAGTTACTGTTTAGTAAAATGGATTTAATGCTTAATATAAATGCTGATATTTAGATGGCTATATTTTGGCAACTCAGGGGAAAGAGTGGTAGCTTTTGAGCCTGTAGATCTAGGTTTTAGCTTCTGCCCCAGCACAAACCACTAGTGTGGCCCTGGGTGATTCACTCTTTTCGCCTTGGACCCCACTTCCTCCATATATAAATGAAGGGTGTTGCCTGGAGCCCAGTGGCTTTGTGGCAGGATCTTAGGGTCACATGGGGAGGGGACAATAAGAAATGGGGCTCTGGAGACCCGTCCCATTTTAACTGATGCTGCTGCTGCTGGTAAGTTGCTTCAGTCGTGTCCGACTCTGTGCAACCCCATAGACGGCAGCCCACCAGGTTCCTCCGTCCCTGGGATTCTCCAGGCAAGAACACTGGAGTGGGTTGCCATTTCCTTCTCCAATGCATGAAAGTGAAAAGTGAAAGTGAAGTTGCTCAGTCATGTCCAACCCTCATTGACTCCATGGACTGCAGCCTTCCAGGCTCCTCCACTCATGGGATTTTCCAGGCAAGAGTACTGGAGTGGGGTGCCACTGCCTTCTCCTTTTAACTGATGCAGTGTTGCCTATATCTTCAAGAATGCCAGGGTCCCTGGATGAGTTTTTCTTTGAGGAAAGATTTGTGACAATTAAAAAAAAAAAGGATTTTAGAAGCAGAAGATTGGATTATTTCTAAGGAGGCTTGTGATTCTAGCTCTCTGAAGTTCTGTGATGCCCAATAAGAGTTAACTTTGGATGCAGTCTGGGCTCATTCAGCTTTACCACCATCCATGATCAGAGGCACCTTCACACACAGGGGATAGGGCAGCGCCGTAGAACATGGCACAAGGTGAGTATGACCAGGAAAGAAAAATGGAGACAAGCCTTTTACACAAATATGGATGTGGCAGGCTTGTGTAAAATAAGTAAAATTTGTGCATGAGTTGGTAGCACTTATCTGTAAATCTGCATCTCATGTTTGTAAAGACGTGTGTCTAGCCCCACCTGTGAGGTCTGTGCACTTGGTACTTTCCATGGCTGCTTCTTGTCTCTTTGGGACCTGCCAGCGCCATGGTGGCTTAATCTTTATTTTCATGCTTGAAATGAAGAAACTGAGTCTTAGAGAAGCTGAGTAATTTCACCAAAGTTACACAGTTAATAATTTGCAGAGTAGAGAGGTTTTATAGGGTCTTTGTTTAATGTATGTCTGGGGTATGCCTCCAGCAGTTAGGTAGGTATTCTCCTTTATCTGTACTAACCTTCTGATGGCCTTCCTATTTGAAAGTGGGTTACCAGTTTGCTAGCCTTCCTTTGTTCAAAGAAATGCAATCTCAAAGCCAGAGACAAGGAAAATTAAGCCTCAAATCAAAAGGTCCTTTATCTACACAGCCATTCAATTTCTGTATAAGAAGAAGCTTCTCCAAAGTCTTTTAGAGCACTGGGTTTTGTTTAAACTTCTGCTCTATTACTTTTGGGTATAGTGGCTGAGGTAATGACATATTGGGGTTTTACACAGACCTTACTTGTTTTTGAGGCCTCCCTTCCCAAATTTCTGCTGTTATAGAGTTGGGAGCCTGTTGAATCAGTAGCATGTACTATGCAAAACCATTCTTAGATACTACTGGAAAATAACTGAATACAATTTCCACCTGAGGTCTTGGAAACTCTCGTTACCTTTTATTCCTACCAAGAAGCTCATTGAAGACTTTGTCAGTCATTCTACTTCCTTCGTAGTCTGAGAGGCTTTTATTCTGAAGAAAACATCATAGAGCTCCAAGTAGATTTATGCTCTGCTTCTGATGGTTCATAAAGTCTAAGCATAGCTAATAATAGTTCTTTCTCCTGCTTTGCTCAAGACTAAGATCTTTTATAAACATGCCCACCAGAACCATCAATCACTGTTTGATATTTAAATTTTAGTAGGTAAAATGAGAATGGATTAAGGGCAGGCTTTTGCAGTTTGGAGCTTAGGCCTTTCAGAGAGCATTTTGTGGAATTTCTTGGTGCCATATTTGGAGATGAGGGGAAACTGGAACCTTTGCACACTGCTGGTGGAAATATAAACTGATGCAGTCACTTGAAGAAATCTGGAAATACTGGTAAAAACATATGTCCCCTATGACCTAATGGTCCTACTCCTGGATTCATAGCTCAGAAAAGTTCTGCAGTAAGTGGACATTAGATGAAGGTGCCAAATTTGACCTTGCCCAGACTTATAAATAACCATTAATGTATCCAAGTTGTTTCCACAAATTGAATGCTAAGGGCTGTCAGTTCAGAATCTCCATTGCTCTAGGAATATCTATAGCCTCATGGAGACCCAGATTTCTCAGCTGTCAGCTAGGATACCATCTAAAATGATGGTAGATATCCTGGCTCCCCAACTGCAGACAGAATTGCCAAAATACTTTTAAGAATCCCTATTGTTCTTATAAGGCAAACATGTGACCGGAAGGCAAACATGTGAAACCAGAATCCGCACTATTTTCTTCCTCTCAGCTTCTTCTCAAGGAAATTCACCCAAGAATGCTTGCACCTCAATGAGACTCTTTAACAGAGAAGAACTTCAAGACTATCTGGGGCTCTTAACATCCTTTCTTATCAGCATTACTGAGCCACCTGATTCTCCTAAGGGGGCATTCCTGTCCTTGGATCTGCCTTTGCCAGCCATGTAACTACATTCAGGATACCAATGTTTTTATTAATTTAGGAGTCTGCAACCAAAAACCATTGTGCTTTATCTTCTGGTTTCTTTACCTTACCATGTTGAAGCTGTATTGGCCACAGAATCTCTGAAACCTCAGCCACACACAGACTGCACAATTTAACAACAAAACACAGGCTCACGAAATTGCCTTAGCTGTGATTGTGAGAACTGGGAGATTCTGAACCATCTCAATAACCAATCATTAGAAATTGTACCAATATGGGCTTCTTTGAATTATCATGTCCAAGCTTGATTATGTGTGTGCGTCTAGGATGTCTTTTGTTCTTTCCCTGTGACTATATTTGCCCGTAAACCTGGAACACTAATGAATATGGATGCTCATTTGCTGAATGATGTTGATATAAAGCATTCTGAGTTATGCATGACCCGAAAGATCAAGCTGTACAAGAGCAGATAACAAGTCTTGGCTTCTCTTTCCGGTTGGTTGTAATAGAAAGGATGGCCAGAAAACAACTCGGTAGGGACCAATATGGTCTAAGCAACTAGCCTGAGTAAATCATCTGCCCAACCACAAAACTTAAAAATTCGTGTTGTCTATTCCAAAGGATAGTCATTATTTTCTCTTGCCTATACTATATACAATACTTTTTGTGAATTTTTTGGAAGTGACAAGTTACATTTGGGTATCTAGAGTGGATTATAATTGTGAAGACTGTTAAGGATAGTATCAAGATACTTGGCACATATACTGAAAATGGTATATGTGGAAGTTACTTGACCAAAATCTTTATCAAGAATCAGCATTAATTCTATGGAATTATCCAGACATAGACTCCTTTTCAAATGACTCAAGATGCTTGCAGATACTTTACTGCTAGCCCGTTCTGAAATAATCACAGGTGCTTTCAACACATGGCTTTCCAGACACTATCATTTCTGACAGTGGGTCTGAATTGAAGGAAGTTGTGGACGGGAACCTTATCTTAGCTGTCACCATCCCGCCTCATCACCTTCAAACAAAGTGATCAGGCTCAAAGGATAGTCAGGCTACTGGAATGTCTTAGGAGGATGCTGGAGGAGATCGGTCAATGAGATTCACCAGGCTCTTCATCCCTCAACTTGTCACTCCATGTTCAACCATCGAAATCAGTTCTGATGCATCACTAGTAGGGAATTTGCTCAAGACTTGCTTTGAATACCTACAGCCATACTTGAATGAGGACTTTGAGAGCAAGAACATATTCCAAAAACAATGATGGCTGTGTTGTAATGTATGCATGAAACAAAATAAGACAATCTTTGTTAAGAGAAGTGGAGCCAGCCCGTGGCTGTTTCCTGACAGTAATTGAGGTCATAGAAGTTCTGGAGTGCACTACTGGCCCCTGTAAAATGCTCTAGGGCCATCATGTAGATTAAGCAATAATTCTTTTCTGGTATGCATCTGCTAGAATAGTGCTTGGGCCCACTATTACTACATAGAAATAGCTTTACAAGTGGTATGGAGGATTGGTGAGATGGGTGGGGAGGTGTGAGGCAAGATGAGGAGAAAGTAGTGACTTTGATGTTTTGGGGTGCCTTTATATTCTTGCTGGGGACATCTTTGTAGGTGCCTGTAGGTGTACCCTGTTTAGGCTTTGCCTAGAGAAGTTTTTCCCCACTCCAGTACTCTTGCCTGGAGAATCCCAGGGATGGGGGAGCCTGGTGGGTTGCCATCTCTGGGGTCGCAGAGTTGGACACGACTGAAGTGACTTAGCAGCAGCAGCAGAGAAGTTTTTGCCTGTAAAAGGGTTCTTGTAGAACACCTGCTTCTCCCTGTCCTATCCCCTCCTATAGGGTTCTTATGTCCAGCTGTGCAGGTAATAGACTGCACAACTGTGAACAAAAGCCCTAAGAACAATATCAAACGTAATCACATCAGGAACAGTCTCAGGGTTCCCCATAGAGTTAATGATTGGAGGATCAAGAGCCTCAGTCTTCTTGGTTAGTTTTGTGGCCTCAGACAAGCTATATAGCAGTAGTGGGCCTTAATTTCTGCATCTGTAAAGTCTATGTTTGTGGGTCCAGGAGTGGAGAAAAGCATCACTTACTGATCTAAAGAATGACATAAGGATGAGTGGTTTTATCATTAATTCATTATGGCATAAACATTTATCATTATGCTCATTAAATACCTGAGAGTACTCTTTCACCCTTAGTTTCCTTTGTATGAACCCATTAGTTTTTAAGGACTTTTTTTTTTTAATTTTTGTAAAAGGAGGGAGACAGATTTTATGCATGCACTGAAATGCCTTTATGGGAGAGAGAAAGGCCAGGAGGGGCCTGGGTTGCCAGTAGGACCCCGGCTACCTTTGGAGGAGTCCCTTTTCTGAACTTGAATTGAAAGCTATGGGTTTCCATGGCTTCCACAGATCTGAGGGGGGGCAGGCAACTTATATACTAGGCCATTTTTTATAAGTGACTTGAACATCTTCAGATTTTGATATCTGTAGGAGATCTTAGAGCAGTGTCTCATGCTGACAGTACATTGAAGTAGAAGGCCTGAATCTCCTCTATTTAAACATTTTCCTTCCAATCATGCAGAAACCTGGGTGGTAACAAGCACCTTGAAGCAGGTGGTGGAGGCGTCAGAGGTTAGTCTGTGGCAGGTGGGGAAGGGAAAGCTGCTCAGCGTGCAGGGCCCCGGGACTGTTGACCAGCTCCATGGGGGCCTCCGTCAGCACCCTCTAATGGTGTTGGGATCTGTCCCGTGTTGGCTTGGGAATTTCCTGGCAACACACACTGGCTTGTTTCCAGCTAGGCAGCCACCTGGAGGAGGGGCACATTCTTAGAAGGTGAGCTGCTCCCTTTCCCTTTCAGAACGGTTTTCCTTTTCGAGAATTCTGTGTGATGATTGGCGCCAGTATGCTTATAAGAAGGCTTTGCTGAACGTGATGGGCCTGTGCTCTGATTTAGTCCCTCACAGAAATTGTGCCTTATGAGTACTTTTCACGGCTAGAGGGTCTTCTGGCTTAAGAGGCGCTCTGTGGTTAGGGCTCCATACCCCAATCCAGTCTCTTGGTTCACTCTCATTTTCTCACAGAGAAGGAACTTACTTGCAGTCACTCCCACAGAAACAAAGCTCCTTATTCTTTCCTTTTCTAGCCCCTCCCCTACACCCACATCACACTGTTCCCCTCCTTTCACCCCCCAAATTCCCTCCAAGCATTGAGAGTTCTGAGGAAGAGAAGGGCAGGGGTGAAAAATTTGAAACTGCCCAAGATGGATAGCAAAAACCCCATGCATAAATAAATTACAGCACAGCCCCCAGATGAACAATGATTGTGTGTTGAAGACCTGGCTGAATAAGTGTGTCAGGCACTGATTGGAAGCGTGATAAATGCAATGACCTAACAAAGGATTGACTTCTCCTGCAGACAGGCCCCTTTTAATGGATGGAAAGGGAGGAAGCTTCATTTAGAAGGGAAAGGCTGTTTGCCGTGCAGATATGACAAAGGGGAAGTAGACAACCATTGATTTACGTTTGGGAATGACAGTTGAAAAATTCAGCAATAATCATGACAAATGAGAAGAGATGCAGTCAGAGAAAAAAAAATGCCAATACGGTAAGCTTGCAAAGAAATGCCAAGGTCACTGAGAAAGGTTCCCAAACTTCTGGTTTTGACAGCCTTAATGGAAATAATAGAAAAGATGAGGGTTCAGGTTAAAAGGGATGGCTTGGCACGAAGGGCTGCAGGTGTTGGTAATGAGCAGTGAGTTTGGAGAGGGAGTGGCAGGAAGGCCTCCTCACACCACTGGGAAGTCGCTGTCCACAGGCTGCTGAGATGCTTCCCGCTGCCGCCAATCCTGCCCTTCTCTCCAAGGTTTGGAAAATCAAGTGAGTGATTTTCACGTTCATAGTAACAGCAAAAAGCCAAAATGTGGGCTCGGTGTGTCTGTGGTGCTATAGGGGGGACACCAAATCAGATGTTTTGTTCGACCCTAGTGTATTGTCTCCTTTAATTCAATTTTGTGAAAAAGATGGATTAAGAGTGAGAAGGAGATGAGTTTTAGGTCATCTGCCTGGTTAAGATGGGTAGGGTGTCTCCTGTTTTGTTTTTTAAAATCATCTTTGTTTTGTAAGGCAGCCAGTGTGCTGGGTTCTGTATTTTTTATCCCAGTAAGAAAGACACATTCTAGAAAGTTCTATCTGTGGATGAGAAAAGTTGATTTAAAAATGTGTATGCACGTGTGGGGAGGCAAGTGGTGTGGAGGAAGCACCTGTGGGCTGGAAATCATCGGGCCTGGGGGATAGTTTCCTGCTAGCTCCCTGTGTGGACGAGGAGAAATTCCCTCCCTTCTCCAGCACGCATGTGCTCATGTTCAAAATGAGGAAATTCACTGTGATCCCTTCCTGGTATGATCTGAGGAGTCAGTATTATAGCCACGCATGGTCTGTATGTGAGCCTGTATATACACACAAGCTTCCATCTAATTTGTATGTTCATACATATGTATCGTATATTCACCCTGCCCCCCCATTTCAGTAATTTATATAGTAATTAGCATTGCAGTATAACCTTTATTTTGGTTTTCTCTCCTCCAAATGTTGTTTATGAACTAAGCCCCCACAATTAAAAAGAAGGATTTTACTTGGATTAAATGAAATGTTGTAAAATCATCATAAGGGCCAGCAAGGGTAGGGGGAAGTCCTAACACCCTCAAAATATGTGTACCATGGAACCAGTTACCAATATATTCTCCATGGGAATTCCTTAACTTCAGAAACCATTTGAACTATGATTACATTTTTTGCTTAATTCGTGAGATAAATATTTTTTTAAAAAATCTTATTTATGTGAAATGAAGTATCAGGACAAGCTTCAGCAAATGTGTCTTAATTTGTGACTACTCCTCTCTAAATGAGAAATTATTTAAGCTAACTAACTCCCCTTAGCTAAGCCTTGAAGAGAAGTTATCTCATGAAAAAGTGTGATGCATTTTGGAGTCTCTTCTTAACCGAATAGTTGTGGAGGCCTGCCATGACAGGGTTAACCCCAAGGCTCATGTCATCAGGGGCCTGTGGCGGTTTTCATTGGAATTGTCTGCGCATGCGAAGGTTCAAAATAAAACAGGTGCTAGGATTAAAAACAACACTCCATCGACTCAAACATATGAACCATCCGGTTGCCAAAAGCTCTCCAACTTCCATCAGTGAAGACAGGCTATATACTGTAGAAATGAAGGAGGGAAGGACCAGATTATAAATGAGTTGGATCTGGTATGTGAGATAATCTTGGGTCTATAACAGTTTCTTAGGATGTCATGCCTACCTGGGGCTGCAGAGTGTGTGTGTAAGGAAAGGAGCCTTTTTAGATTAAACATTTTCTAACAGCTTTATCACTCATATCTGAATTTATCTTATTTGAGGAAAATGCCAATATATTAGCAGGCATGTATGATACACAAGGTGACCCTACCAACTTAATGACATAATACATTATCCTTAATGAAGTCAATATCTTGTCTTTTAGCTGTCTGTCTATTGGGGCGATTAATTGCAGTGTCATTAAAGTTAGCTCTCTTTTCATTTGAGCTTGACAAGTCGCATAAAACTAATGTTCTTAGTTATCAGCTACTGGAATAGGATAGAGGATGGAGGAAATTGTAGGACAAATAAGGGGGTACTGCTACAGCTAACTTGAAGGACTTTTTCCAATGACTGTTTGCTTAGGTCTCTCCTAACCCAGGGGCTCTTGTTAGTTGAAATTCCAGGCAAAGCTAGAGGGCTCTTATTCAGACCAGGCTTTGCAGGTGGAGACAAGAGGGAACAGCTTAGAATTACACTTGGTTTGGGAGACTTGGAGCCGTTTAGTTACAGGACCTTGGACACTGGAAAGGTTTTTTCCCTAAATAAATTTGTCGAAGTTACCTCTTGAACTGTTGTACGGGAGTGGAGCTGATAGCCTGTGAGAGGATGCGATAAAGAACAGTTGGGACCATATTTTCATTTTGCTTTGAAGTTTTTCTAATTTAATGGGCTCTCTGGCAGAAAGGGAGGGTTGAGGGTGGGGGAAGGGATTTGTGTCTCAACCACGCTTTGCAAATGGTTCTAATAAACACCAGCTGATTGTGGGCAATGCCGGAGTGATAGCACCTGGTCCACTGCTAATTGTGAAGCCAAAGCAAGCCTCCCTCCCTGGCGTCCCCCTACCTCTGAAACTACGAGACAGGATGGCTGTAATTTACAGTGTGTTATCTTTGTCTATAGCGGCGAGATGATATGAAGTAAATCAAGGTACGAGTAATGAAAGACTGAGAATTTATTCCTTGGAGCACACTTTAAAGTGTAGTATCTGTTATAGTGGCACTGCCTGAAGACCCTGAAATGAGACTTGGATGAAGGGCAATAAACAGCATAGAGGCTCATGTTAATGTTGTTTGTCTGAGGTTAGTAATTGGGTTCCACTGATGAGTTGTGTGAAGACAAAGTGAGAATCCCAGCTAGTATTGTAAATCTTACATTGTTGGAACAAGAAGCAATCCTAACAAATATTGATCCTCTCCGTGCCCAGAGGCGAGGAGGGAAGCAGTGAACTGCAAAGCACTGGCTTGTTTCAATAGCACCAATTACCTTAGTGAAACCAGCGCTCTGCATGAAATCCCAGGGTGGCCGCAAACCGTGAATTAGCCATGATTAGGCTTTTTAGTTGGATCCCCCCAAAATCACACTGGCTTAGCATTCTGTCTCAATTATCCTTGCGGTTCTAAAACCATATTCCATGGAAGCAGTTCCTTCCAGTTATTAAAGGCTCTGGTCAGGTATGGATGCCAGTTACGGTTATGTGACCGACCAGTGCCTTATGCACAAAGAGCCACAGTGGATGTGTCTGAGTTTGACCCCTAGAAAGATGTAGCTTTCCACGCTGGACTTCACTGAACCAGCACATAGGGGGGCCCGTATCCCACATGTAAGGGACTTTGTTGTTGTTTGACTCTCCCAACTGCTGTTTGTGTTATAAATCCTAAAGATCCTTGGAGAAATGATCTCCAGGGAAGAAAAGACATCTCAAGCTCTGTGTTTTGTGGGATTGGCTTCCTGTTCCTCATTTTAATTGTGAAGATCCTCTGAAGATCTGTGTTCATCTTATTTGAATATCAAGCTTCCTTCCTTGGACTCTCCCCTGAGTTCTCATTGTGGAAAATTTGGGCCCATGGGAAGAGAGAGAGTTGATAAAATCTAGGAGGTCACACTTCACTTTGTCTCTTCCCAGAAGCAAGCTCTTGTTCTGGGCGTTCCTTGACACTGCCTCTATTCTGTTACCCTGGCTGTGAGTGTGCGGTAGTTACCCTCAGGGTCATTTCAAAGGCCAGATCTTTACTTTGGGCTCGGTGAGACAAGGTGAGATTTGGCTTATGGGCTCCTGAAAACTGTATTGATCAGTTTTCTTCGTGTTTTCCAGCGCTGTGGCCTCCCCTGGGAGAAGAGAGGGAGCCCAGAGCACGTGATCTCTGATATGACACTTGAACATGGGGCAGTACTTGCCTGCAGCAGAAGAATGGGGAGGTCAGGCAGAGAGCCAGAGCTGGAATGAAGAGAGCCATG
Organism: Aepyceros melampus; assembly: GCA_006408695.1. Classification (NCBI taxonomy): domain Eukaryota; kingdom Metazoa; phylum Chordata; class Mammalia; order Artiodactyla; family Bovidae; genus Aepyceros; species Aepyceros melampus. Next base: position 135,888 of record SJXQ01011188.1, on the reverse strand, counting down.
CGCCTTCTGGAACTCAAGTTGGGTCTAGGGTGCCTGTCTAGGATTCCATGGCACCGTAATTAATTAGGTCATTATTTCAACCAGTGTTTATCGAGTGTGTAACTTAGTGCCAAACAGTGTTCTGGATGCATAGTTGAATAAAACAGAGTTTACATTCTAATGGCAGGGCTGGTGGTGATGGAATGTAAACAAATGGGGCAATTTCTGATGTAAACTGTAAAGAATACAAAGAGCTATGGGGGTAGGAAGTGGCTTGGGTTGAGAGGGGGCTTCTTGAGCTAGAGTGATCTGCTTTCCTCACACGACACACCAGACACCGGACCTGAATGTTTCCCTGTGCCATCTCCACCCAGTCTTGTCTCTGTCCAGGCTCACACTATTCGGGGCAGCCCTGAGATTCCTTGGGCCCCACATGTCTAGTTTCTGCTCTTCCCAAGGTCTAGCTCAAAGAACATCTCCTCCAGGAAGCATTCTGTTTCCACCAATTGAAAATGAGTGTTTGTACTCAAAGTTCCTATGCAGCATTCCATCCCTCCTCCAACTTGATACTTGCACTTTCTGTCTTATAGTAACTCATGTGTTCATCTTGTCTCCAGTCCTTGCTGTGGGATCCTTACGTGCAGGAACCTGGTATTGCTGACATCTTGTCCCTGGTAGCACTCAGCAGTGTCTTGTGGATAGTAGGTACTCCATAAATGTTAATTAAATGAAAAATTATGGGGAAGAGCTAGGAAAATTTGTTGTATGGGGATAGGAAGTGGTAGCTTTTGAAATTGTCTAGAGTTTGATCTGATATATAGAAATGCTTCAGTGAAACACCAATTTACTGTTGTGTAGCTCTTTTACCGAGCACCTTGTTATATCTGAGTGGACTGGTGATGTCTGTTTGCTTCTCCAGGCAACAAACACATTTTGGAGGGATTGTTAACTTGAAGGTTGCAATAAAACCTTTACCATTTTGAACAACTAGCTTTGGTGTCTGCTGAGGGCAAGCAAAGGCATAGAGTGGTTCCTCTGGTGAAAATGGTTTGACATTTAAAAAAAATTGTTTTGCAAATATGAATAATCTCAGTAAATGCAGGCCAGCCACCTTATGGATTTGGTCTGAGCCCTTCACCCCTGTGTTGGTAGCTTGGACACCTGCAGCCAGCCTGTCCAGTCTGTGGGCCAGCTCCCACCCTTCTGCACAGGGAAAGGGGAGCAAGCAAGTCCATTGCCCGTTGGCCTCCTGAGACACCTCTGAGGATTAAATAACTAATGACCATAAAGTGCTCTGTGAAAAGAGAATGCTCCATAAAGTGTTATTGTTGGGGCTGTTAAAAATGGAAAACGACTTTTAATTTAGAAAGAGAACACTCAGTGTAAGGAGGGGTAGCTGTAAAGCTTTTATCGCCACTTGCTTTCCCGAGGCTTCTTAGCTAGTGGAGTTGGCACTATGGCTTGCTCTCCCAGGAGTCCTCTCAACCTGCTTGCAGAGTTTAGGAAAGATGCCAATGTCTCACTGGCATGATGCTGCCCTGGTGTCCTGCTTGTGTCCCCACCTCTTGGTCAGAGCTGTGCCTTGATGGGCCTTGGGATGCTTTTCACTGATGGACTTTGCGGGCAAGGATCTTTTTTCTGAGAGCCGGCTAGCTGGAATAGAGAATATTCTGGGATCGGGGCAGCTGCCGAAACCACATACCACTTGTAAAGATGGAGGCTTATGACTGTCAGGCCCTATGGACAATAGCCTGCCTTCTGCAGACAGTCCTTCTGTCCATCTCGTCTTCCTGTTCAATGATGGTTTTCATTTTTTATTGAATTTCACCAACTCTTCCTAGGCTTCCTGTTTGCATTCTACTTTCTCCATGTCACATTTGTGTGGTTTGGAGGTTAAAATACATTTGTAAACCTTCACAGTCTGTAATACTTGTTCATGTCTTAATGCATTTTCTATGTATTTTTAATCCCAGTGTTTAGGATTTCCTTGGGCAAGCTCTCGTTTTAACATGCAGTGCTGTAAAAGGAAAGGGGACTCTCTGTCTTCTTTTTCGTTGGCTTCTCTGACTCCTTTGACATGCAGGACTCCCCAGCGACCTGTAGCCCCTTTGGGAGAGGAGCCCATAAACTCAGTATTTATCATACAAATGCAGTGATGTATCTGCATTTTTATGACCCTGCTAAGTGGTGAGTATTCATTTGTACCACCTCACCCCAGATGCCCATCCTGAGGCTGAGCTGTTTATCATGCTCTCATCTCTTTCCCAAAGCTTGAACAAGGAGCTTGGGAGCACTATAAACATGTTCCCTTTCATTAAAGAGGAAATTATTATCATGTATTTTTGTAATGACCAATAACATTTCAAATTACTCACATTTATGGCTTACAGTCAAGCTTATGCTTAACCTCTACTCTTCATGAAGCTGGTAATGATGGGCTCATTAGTTAACCACTTACAGGAAGTTTAAGGCAGGTAGAAAGCCATGTGAGCAGTAGTTAACCAAGTAACAACTCATTTCTGAGATTATAAACACCTCACTTGGCTTACATTTAATTGATAATGAATGAAGTAAGCCCCGTTGGTTTTGTGGTGACCTGTGGGGGATTTGGCCTTGGACAGCTTTTCAGTGGTTCCTATCATGAAGGACGCTGGTTGTTGCACCTTGGATTTTGGTTCTGGGTCTTTGTTCCAGAAGCTGAGTATCTGGGGAGATTGGTTGCAACATAGTTGATGGCTAGCATTTGAAGCCTCCCAGAGACTGTAACTATGTGTCCTGACTGGTTTTCATCTACCTCTTGTTTAAAGTCCCATCATCCATGAGTCTGATGTAGAACTACTGTCAATCATGTGCTTACATTCACTTTTGAGTTGCCACACTCATTTGGAAGAGAGGCTCATAGGAAGAAATGGTCTGGTTATGGTCAGTGCATCTTGCTTTGCTAGCAGGTTGGGAGCACAGGTTCAAGGGATTGTGGTTCCAGGACAATTTTCCTTAACTGGGGAATGTACTTAGTGGGCTCTGAATTGGATGAGTTAGCAGAAGCACTCAGTAATATGTCCAGGAAAAAAAAAGCACAAAAGAATGTAAGACAGAATTGTCCTGAGTCCACTCTCATTTAACTTCTTTGAAGATTATATTTTAAAAGTTCATTTTAATTATTAAATTATCTCACCAGAGCTCACCTAGTATCACTCATTTAGGTGCCAGAAACTTAATTGATGTTTTCTTAATCATACCACAAACCCTATGATGAAATTATTATTTCCTACCTTTTACAGATGAGGAGACAGAAGCATAGAGAACTTAAGTGACTTGCTCTAGGCTACACATCTAAAAGTTATAGAGCCTCATATATTTTTTTCATTATAACCGCCACACTATAGTGTTACAGTTTTGCTTTATATATCCATGTATTGATGAAAGAAGTAGAAATAAGAAAATATAGTTTTTATATTTGATTGCATATTTGTAATTTCTTCTGTTCTTTGTTCTTTTTTATAGGACAGAAATTTCTTGTATGTGTGCATGTATATGTTTTTTTTAAGCTTTCCATTTCTTTTCTTTTTTTAAATTAATTTTAATTGGAGGATAATTGTTTTGCGGTATTGGTTTCTGCCATATATCAGAGTGAATCTGTCATAGGTATACATATGTCCTCTTTCTCTTAAACCTCCTTTCCACCTCCCACCTCATCCCACCCCTCTAGGTTATTACAGAACACTGGATTTGAGCTCTCTGTGTCATACAGTAAATTTCCACTGGCTATCTAACTTTACATATGGCAGTGTATATGTTTCAATGCCACTCTCTCAATTCATCCCACCCTCTCCTTTGCCTCTGTGTCTGTAGAACAGAAATTTCATCTCGTTATGTTTCTTTACAGCATGAAGAATTTCTTTGAACTTTTTTTTTTTAATTCCTTAGGTCCCTGGCAACAGTTCTCTTTCTTATCTAACGTTATCTTTATATTGCTTTCATTCTTAAAGAATATTTTCACTGAATTTTTTATTGTTTCAACAGTTTACAGCAGTCATTCCATTGTCTCTGGCCTCCATTGCTTCCTATGGGAAGTCAGTTGTCACTTTTAACCATGGTTTTCCTGTATGTATATAATGTATCATTTTTCTCTGTTTTCAAGAATTTGTCTCTCAATCTTTGATTCTCAGAAGTTTGACAGTGATGTGTGGAGGTATATTCCTCTCTCTCAAATTCTAACTTCATAGATGTTTCTAATTTTCTTGTACAATTTTTTTTTTAATGTTTATTTTTACTGAATTTAGAGATATTTTTGATCATTGATCTTCATAGTTTTTTCTGCCCTATATTCTTTTTTTCTCTCCCACTGAGAATCTAGTTACCTGTATGTTAGACCATTTAAATGGTCTCATGGGCCACAGAGTCTCTATTGCTTTGTATAATATTTTTCCCCCTCTTTTTCTGATTAGACAATCTCTATTGATCTACTCAAGATCACTGACCTTTTTTTTCCCCTACTGTCCATTTTCCTGTTAAGGTCATCTAGTATTTATTTTTTTCCATTTTAAATATTTTCATTTTGGCTTCCATTTAATTTTTTCTTAAAAAAATTATTTGTTATGAGATTCCCTTTTATTTCATCCACTCATTCATTATAATTATATTTTCCCTTTACACCTTGGTTGTGTTTATTATAGCTACTATAAAGTACTTTTGTATCAATTCCACAGTCTGGGTCATCTCAGCATTAGTGTCTATTGACTTTATCTTGACCATGGGTCCTATTTATTTTTCCTTAGATTGTCTGATAATTGATTATTGTATCCTGAACATTGTGGATAATACATCATATATACTGATAGACTAGTTTCTGTTATTTAAAAAATGTGTGTAATATGTGTGCATGTATCTATATTTTATAGCTATATATGGTTGATTTTTTTTTTCTAGCAGGCAAGTAATTTAGCTAGACTAAAATTACAATTGAGTCACCTCTATGATAAGCAGCAGCTGAGGTCTCTGTTCAGTTCTTTCAGATTTCCAGTTATTTTTCACTTAGCTTCTTGTAATCTTCCCAGTAAATATGCAGCTCAGGGTCATTCAATAATTTTTGTTTTTTGTGGGTTTTGAAACTTCACCCTTTGTTGTTCTTTATTTTCTGGAGTCTCTCCCTTTACTTTCCATTGTTCTGTCAGTGGCAGCATCCATCCAAGCACTGTTTCAGCCAATAGGATTGTGACTTTCTGCTTGTATTTTAGCTACTCTGCCATATAGACGTTCGTTAAGAGATGATGTCCATTCATTTTCTGCCTGATTTTGATTGCTTTCCAATGCCCTCACGTAGTAGCTATAAAAAATATTTTCTTCAAAATTCATCAATATCGTTTATGAGAGGGTTAGTCCAATGTAAGCTATTTCACCATTCCTGGAAGCTGAACTGCAGATCTCAGTGTTTAAGAGAATCCAGAAGTAAGAATTTTTATGTGAAACCTCTTGATTATTCATTGTAGGTCACTACCTTGTTATTTAAATATCTTGCATGAACCAAAAAAAAATCCCAATGATGCCTATGGGTCAAATATGGCTTATTCGCCCACAATTTGCAAATTTTTAACTAGAGCTAATGTTTCTGATTCCCAGTAAAGTGCTTTCTCTCTTGGCCCAAGTTAATGTCCCTTTTTCTACCTGCTAGAAGAGATGCTGTGTCACTGGGTAGGGTTTATATGGGTGACATCAGGGAGGCATACTTGCAGAATATGGAGATGCAGTAAAGCCAGCGGGAGAAAGGAGCACCATGGCAGGTGACTACTAGGCTGCTTTCTCCTCTTCCACTTGGCCCACTATGTGGTATTGATACAGAGAGGACAGGCAGACTAACAGGCTGAATCCAGTTCTCTTCAAATCTTATCTGCATTTAAGATTGCCAATTCATCATTGGGCCCATGTGAGCTGTTTGATGTTCTAACCCAAAGCACTGTCACACTGGAGAACTTTTTCCTGAAGTTCTCCTGTCAAAAATGTCACTGTATCCAGACAGACGTGGAGCATGTGGCTGCAGCTGGGGCCTTGGGATACTTCCCTCAAAAATGGCAGATTTAGGACCAGACAAGGAATTGATACTTCAGTCATAAATTCTGATAAGGATAATGCCAGTTTCATTTGGCTGCTGGCATTTGATTTGTGAGTGTGCTAAAGGTCTCTGAACCTCTTAGAGGAGTCTGATGAGAATAATATAGTTCAGACTGCCCATTCCCTTTTTTTCTGTTGAGCATTGCATACTCAACAAGTAGGCAGGTAGAAGCATTAAATATTTGGGCTTCCAAGTCTGGTCCTTTCCAATTTTATAACTTTCATAATTTTGTATGAAAATGCTTATTTCTTTTTCCTGGGCTCTTTCCCTCTTTTCTGAGGGATTCCTCCTGCCCATGGCACACTTCTCATCCCCTTATGGTGTTACTCTCAGGACAGCATCTGACGTCAGCCACAGGGTACAGCATGGTAACATTTCAGAACTGGAAAAACTTTTTAGGACTTGTGGTCCACCACCCTCATGTCACAGAGGAGAAAACAGGTGGAGAGGAGAAAACAGGTGGAGAGGATAAGCCAGGTTCAGTCAGTTCAGTCGCTCAGTCATGTCCGACTCTTTGTGACCCCATGAATTGGAGCACGCTAGGCCTCTCTGTCTATCACCAACTCCCGGAGTTCACTCAAACTTACGTGCATTGAGTCAGTGATGCCATTCAGCCATCTCATCCTCTGTCATCCCCTTCTCCTCCTGCCCCCAATCTCTCCCAGCATCAGAGTCTTTTCCAATGAGTCGACTCTTTGCATGAGGTGGCCAAAGTACTGGAGTTTCAGCTTTAGCATCATTCCTTCCAAAGAACACCCAGGACTGATCTCCTTTACTTATTTTTTTAATTAATTTTTATTTTTTTAGTTTGTTTTGCTTTACAATACTGTATTCGTTTTGCTACACATCGACATGAATCAGCCACGAGTGTACATGAACTCCCAATCCCGACCCCCACCTCCCCTCTCCCGCCCCACACCCTCTCTCTGGATTATCCCCGTGCATCAGTCCCAAGCATCCTGCATCCTGCATCAAACCTGGACTGGCGATTCGTTTCACTTATGATATCACACATGTTACACTGCCACTCTGCCAACCCATCCCACCCTCTCCCTCTCCCACAGAGTCCAAAAGGCCGTTCTATACATCTGTGTCTCTTTTGCTGTCTTGCGTACAGGTTTATCATTACCATCATTCTAAATTCCATATATATGTGTAAGTATACTGTATTGGTGTTTTTCTTTCTGGCTTACTTCACTCTGTATAATCGGCTCCAGCGTCATCCACCTCATTAGAACTGATTCAAATGTATTCTTTTTAATAGCTGAGTAATACTCCATTGTGTATATGTACCACAGCTTTCTTATCCATTCATCTGCTGATGGACATCTAGGTTGCTTCCATGTCCTGGCTATTATAAACAGTGCCGCAATGAACATTGGGGTACACGTGTCTCTTTCAATTCTGGTTTCCTTGGTGTGTATGCCCAGCAGTGGGATCGCTGGATCATAAGGCAGTTCTATTTGCAATTTTTTAAGGAATCTCCACACTGTTCTCCATAGTGGCTGTACTAATTTGCATTCCCACCAACAGTGTAAGAGGGTTCCCTTTTCTCCACACCCTCTCCAGCATTTATTGCTTGTTGACTTTTGGATCGCAGCCATTCTGACTGGTGTGAAATGGTACCTAAGTTGCAGGATATAAAATCAATACACAGAAATCCCTTGCATTCCTATACACTAATAATGAGAAAGTAGAAAAAGAAATTAAGGAATCAATTCCATTCACCATTGCAACGAAAAGAATAAAATACTTAGGAATATACCTACCTAAAGAAACTAAAGACCTATATATAGAAAATTATAAAACAGTGATGAAAGAGATCAAAGAGGACACCAATAGATGGAGAAATATACCATGATCTGCTTTAGAATGGACTGGTTAGATCTCCTTGCAGTCCTGGTTGGATCTCCTTGCAGTCCAAGGGATTCTCGAGAGTCTTCTCCAATACCACAGTTCAAAAGCATCAATTCGTTGGTGCTCCTGAAGCCAAAAGCTGTTTGGGGCAGAGACACGGCAAGAACTCTGTTTTCTAAGCCCTTCCTCCCCTTGTCTTGGAGAAGGAAATGGCAACCCACTCCAGTATTCTTGCCTGGAGAATCCCAGGGACAGAGGAGCCTGGTGGGCTGCCATCTATGGGGTTGCAGAGTCGGACACAACTGATGCGACTTAGCAGCAGCAGCAGCCTCCCCTTGTCTATCACCTCTCCTCATCTCACTGCAGCATTTTAACTTTGACATGAAATTAAGGCATGACATTTTTTCTTGGGTGAAAATCCTCTCTACCTGAAGTGAATGATTTGTCCCAACTTCTTCTGTCCTTAATTCTTGTGTTGTACTAGTTTGAACAATATGGAAATTGCCAATATTTGACCAGTTTTGACCTACAAAATGACAGTTTTATATGGCTCAAGCTAATACTTAGGATTTGACATACAGACCAGGACACCTAGGCTTTTGCTTTGGGTGAATGTTGATTTGGAGGTTGGCAGGTGACTGCCACACAGTGCTGATAGACTGAGATCACAGGTCCTAGGACTGTGGGCTTCTGAGCTTGTCCTCATCCCCATGTCAGATGGCAAGCCTTCCGCTAGGTAGTCACCCCGACAGTGATGTTCCAGATGGGGCTGGGGGTCACAGTAAAGGAAGCTGGTTGCCATCTCTGACTGCTGCTATGGTGCAGTAGAAGGTAAAGTGGCCCTCAATGCTTGTGAGCCTGATTCTGAGTCTTGGATTCACTCCTTTTTTAGCTGGTGACCTTGGACTTAAGTTCCTTGGTTTTTAAGTTTCTCATCTTTAAAATAGGAGTGAAAAGACTTCCTTCACGGTTTGTGAAAATTAAGTGACATATATACAACAGTTCTTGGCCAGTGCTTGTCACATACTGGAGGCTCAATAAACAGCTATTTGGAAAAACATAAACACATTTGATGATACCAAGCTGCTAAGCCAGTCATGTTACCTTTAATTCTGAAGAGCTCCTTGTGCCAATTAATAGGTCTCCCCCTTTTCTGTCATATATTTTCAGCCATATAGCTGGACATTCAGTGTTCTTCACAGATAATTGGATTCTATAGATGCAGTTTATCCTCCTAGGTACATTCTCTTTTCACCAAGGGTGTGTTAGTTGCTCAGTTGTGTCTGACTCTTTGCAACCCCGTGGGCTGTAGCTTGTCAGGCTCCTCTGTCCAGAGAATTCTCTAGGCAAGAATACTGGAGTGGGTTGCCATGCCCTTCTCCAGGGGATCTTCCTGACCCAAGGATCGAACCTGTGTCTCTGATGTCTCCTGTATTGGCAGACAGGTTATTTACAACTAGTGACATCTTTTGGGACCCTCACTTACTGGTGAATAAAACTCTCTTGCAGACACTCACATCCCTGATGTGTAAACTAGTGGAGATTCTCCTGGTGCTGTTTGCATAATGTTATTCATTCCAGCCCCACATTTAGTGCTTGATGATTGTGAGGATTAAAGATGACTTCTCTTACATCACAGAGTGCCTGTTAGAGTCTAACACCGTTCTATGTCTTTTGCAGGGAAATGCTTCTATCCATAGATTATCGGGGAGTTCCAGCCAGGCTCCTACTTCCCTGTGATAATGCAGTGCTTTGTTTCCCAAGCAGGTTAGGAGCTGATATCCCCATTACGTAGCATATCATGAAATGAATGCTATTGTTAAGTGTAAGGACAGAGCATATTGGTGGTATCTTTTATTACACAGTTCATTATGAAAGAACAGCTATTGCTAGAGTAGTCCCCATTTGATAGGTAGCTTGACATTGTTCTTGTGCTGTTAGCTCTGATTAAGGCCGGGATAATGCACTGTCCCTGCCTGTTACGTCCATCAGGAAACAAGGCAGACCAACGTAAAACAGATGAGCATATGTTGGCAACCGATTAGAAAGACGGGTATAAAGTCCATTAATAATTCTCATATTTAGGATTTGCTTTCTACTGTACCTACTGAATCTGCAACATTTAATCTCTCCTCTGCAAGACCAACTAAGAGAACCTTTTTCCTCTTCTGAGTGATAGCCTGGATTTTCTGAGACAGAGCATTTGTCTGTCAGGGCCCATGGCTGCTCTGGTGATTTACTTGCCGTCAGATGATGCTGGTGTCCGGTTGGTGATATAGCCTTGCTGGATATGGGGAAATTTGTTACCTTTAGCTTTGACAGGAAGATAATTGCTGATGGTTAACAGAACTGAGCCAAATCCATTGGTTTTTCAGTAACACAAGCGTAGGACTGGCTTTGAGAACCCTATTTGCCCCTGCATAAATGTCGGTTTCAATTTTTTGTTTTTGTTTTTACTTTTTGTAAAATATGTATGTGTGTGTATCTTGATGGGAATGTACTAGCTTCTTCTTTTTTAAATGCTAGCAATATATTAGCATGAGGGTTGAGGGAATATGTGTTTACTCTACAAAGAATAGATATTACAGGAGATTTGAAAGAGCACGGGTGGAAATGTGTGATGTGGAGGGTATGTATGTGTGTTTGTGTGTGTGTGTGTGTAGGAGGGGTTTGGTGTCCTGAAACACCAGAGGCAGCCAGCCACTTGCAGAAGAGGCTTATCATCAGTGGAACATTGTTTTGTTAGGCACCTCTCCTGAGAATATGTGAATCTGGACTTCTGTCATGTAGCTTGTCAATTTTTCTTCACAATGTGCAATCAAGTGATTGGTTCGACAATGCTTTATAATGTTTGAGCCTCAAGGGCTTCTCAGAAAAGTCTTAAAAGAATAGGAACAAGCTTGGAGCACCCCCAGGGAACATAATGTGCTTCACAGAGCAGTGGGCAGGTTTTGGACTTTAAAGGATGCTGGACACACACAGTTCCCCTGTAAGACAGGGGAGGGTGCAGGCCATGGGGTAGACTGTGAGAAGTCTCTGAAAGGAGTCTGGAGAATGGAATAGAGCTATGCTCTAGTCCTTCCTTTGTCATCCTCTGGCCATTATAATGCCAGGCCAGGCCCCTGAGAAGCCCTGGTGGTGTTATTCTCTTTTTTGGAGACCTGGATTAGGAAGTTGAGATATTCTGCATCAGTGACTTGGAGGCTTTGAAGATGTCAGTATTCACCTACAGGGAAGCTTGCTTTCTGGGAACTGAGTCTTCTAACCCGCAGTTGCATGCTGAGAGTGCCGTTTACCTCCTTTTTCTTCTGCATTTTGGGCAGTTTCTAACCTGCCCCAAGATTTTAAATGGGAGCAAATTTAAGTGTGGGCACTATCAAATCACATATTGGTGTTACAGCTTTTTCTTGGCAACGGTAATATTCTTCCTGAAAGCTTAGGGGACTCTAGGTGCTTCAGTTTTTCAGGAAAGGGTCTCCTGAATCATCATAGTGTGTGGAGGTGGGAACTTAGAAGAGCCTTTATCAAGATGCTGAAATTTCTGAGAGAAACCAGATGTTGCCCTCTTTGTTCAACCATGTGGCCATGTGTATGGCTGACTGTAACCTTTGGAGGCTGGGCTTATCACTCATCCCCATTCCTCACATCTGTCGAGTCACGAAGCACTCATTGTCCTTTGCCGACAGAATGGTCACACCCCTCCCCTTCTTTCTCTCTCCGTAGCCCCTGTCCTCGTCAAATCTTCCCTTGGCTTTTGTAATGGCACCTTAGGTAGTTTATGCTGTCGGCTTTCCTTCCCTTGAACATACCCTACTCATTGATGCTGTCCTTAACCTAAGACATTGATGAGACCATGGCACTCTGATAATGTACTCTTTTTACCACTTCCTGCCTGTTCAGACTGGCCCCCTCTTTTCTTCCAGACTGCACACTGCTTGAGGGATCGGTCAATAGTGTAGTCTCATGAAATGTTTATTCCTCTCATCCCTGCCTATTATGTTCCCTTATCATTCAAAGATCCACATTGGTGCCGTCACCCCGTGAGAAGTACTTCCTGTTTACCCTAATTAGAATGAAGTCCTCTTTGGGAACCAGTTGCTGTGTTAGTACTACGAATGCTGTTCACTGTGTACTCACTCAAGCCTCTGTTGCTTCTGGCTCATAGCCCCTCGAAGGCTAGGGCCAGGTCTTTCCTCTTCTCTGCCTCTCTGCCACCTGGGACTTCCTTTGCATAGTGATCGTTCAATCACCTGTAGTGTAAGTGAATGAAGTTAGAGTTTGGTGGGTAGACTCACTGAGTTGTTTACTGCTAATGCCTGGTAAATGACTTAATTCTTAAGTTAGTTTTATTGAGAGCTCCCTGTACATATGTCAGTGTTTTCTCCAAAAATATGGAAAAATACGTGTAGATCATGACTTTATGATTCCATGCCCAAGACAAACCTCCAGTGTCTGGTCTCTGCATTCTCTGACATTGTTGTGAATTTGACTCAGCAAGTTGGTCCGGGCAGTGGCTACTTATTGTTTGAATCAGATTCGGAAGCCAAGTTCCTGCCGTCCCCAGTTCCATTATGGTGAGAGGGCTAACATCGTCCTTTCCCAAGGATCCTTACAGTTCACAAAGGAGATTAAGTGAATATTTGTAAAGTACTTAGGATGTGAATCATTTAGAAAACAATACAGGACACTAAAGGTTTCAGGACACTCAAGATCCTCACGACCCAGATCACCACGGTGGTGAGATCACTCACCCAGAGGCAGACATCCTGGAATGCGAAGTCAAGCGGGCCTTAGGAAGCACCACGACGAACAAAGCTAGTGGAGGTGATGGAATTCCAGTTGACTCTTTCAAATCCTGAAAGATGCTGTGAAAGTGCTGCACTCAATATGCCAGCATGTTTGGAAAACTCAGCAGTGGCCACAGGACTGGAAAAGGTCAGTTTTCATTCCAGTCCCAAAGAAAGGCAATACCAAAGAATGCTCAAACTACTGCACAATTTCACTCATCTCACATGCTAGCAAGGTAATGCTCCAAATTCTCCAAGTCAGGCTTTAACAGTACGTGAACTGTGAACTCCCTGATGTTCAAGCTGGTTTTAGAAAAGGCAAAGGAGCCAGAGATCAAATTGCTGACATCTGTTGGATCACTGAAAAAGCAAGAGAGCTCCCCCCAAAAATCTATTTCTACTTTATTGACTATGTCAAGCCTTTGACTGTGTGGATCACAGCAAACTGTGGAAAATTCTCAAGAGATGGGAATACCAGATCACCTTACCTGCCTTCTGAGAAATCTATATGCAGGTCAAGAAGCAACAGTTAGAAATGGACATGGAACAACAGACTGGTTCCAAATAGGAAAAAGGAGTACGTCAAGGCTGTATATTGTCACCCTGCTTATTTAACTTCTATACAGAGTACATCATGAGAAATGCTCGGCTGGAAGAAGCACAAGCTGGAATCAAGATTGCTGGGAGAAATATCAGTAACCTCAGTATTGCAGTAACCACCGTTATGGCAGAAAGTGAAGAAGCATTGAAAAGCCTCTTGATGAAAGTGAAAAAGGAGAGTGAAAAAGCTGGTTTAAAACTCAACATTCAAAAAATGAAGACCATGGCATCTGGTTCCATCACTTCATGGCAAATAGTTGCGAAAACAATGGAAACAGTGCCAGACTTTATATTCTTGGGCTCCAAAGCCACTGAAGATGGTGACTGCAGCCATGAAATTAAAAGACGCTTGCTCCTTGGAAGAAAAGTTAATACCAACCTAGATGCATATTAAAAAGCAGAGACGTTACTTACTGACAAAGGTCCATCTAGTAAAAGCTTTGGCTTTTCCAGTAGTCAAATGTATGGATGTGAGAGTTGGACTATAAAGAAAGCTGAGCACTGAAGAATGATGCTTTTGAACCATGGTGTTGAAGACTCTAGACAGTCTCTTGGATTACAAGGAGATCCAACCAGTCCATCCTAAAGGAAATTAGTCCTGAATATCCATTGGAAGGAGTGATGCTGAAGCTGAAACTCCAATACTTTGGCCACCTGATGCGAAGAACTGACTCATGGGAAAACACCCTGATGCTGGAAAAGATTGAAGGCAGAAGGAGAAGGGGACGACAGAGGATGAGATGGTTGGATGGCATCACTGACTCGATGGAGATGAGTTTGAGCAAGCTCCAGGAGTTGGTGATGGACAGTGAAGCCTGGCATGCTGCGGCTCATGGGGTCACAAGGAGTTGGACATGACTGAGCAACTGAACTGAAAGGATCAGAACTAAATAGCTGTGTGTGTGTGTGTGTGTGTGTGTGTGTGTGTGTTGGGGGGTAATGACAGGAAGTTATAAGGGGAGCTTAGCATTGAGAGCACATGCAGGGCCAGTGCAGTCAGAGAAAGCTTCCTGGAGGAGGTGAGTTTAAGGCTCCATTGAGAGGACAGCTGTGGCAGGAGGGGGAACAACCTAGGCAACTACTCAAAGAAGGCAAACTTGGAGAAAGGAGAGATTTATATTCTTTCTCATGGTCAGGCAACCTCTAGTGATGAAGAGGCCAGGAGTCACGAGGCCTTGGGACTCTGCCCACATTCTCCTTGACTTGAAAGCTGGTGCTTATCACCAAAGAATCCTTTTTAAATTCTTTACTGTGAGCAAGCATTAAAAAAATCATCATTCTTGAAATCTGCCTTTAACCCCCAGATCATCTTTTTCCATTTATACTCTCTGGACAGTGAAAAACGGGACGATTTCTGTGTGTGTGTTCCACTCTCCGTGGGCAGCCTCTCTTCCCGCATGATAAATACACATTTGAAAATATTGATTTGCTGCTACCCCTTTGAAAAGCTTAAGAAGGCTGACCTCTGCCTCGGTGCTCTCAGACTCGAATTTTTCAGAGTGACCAATCGACCCTGTGAAAGGCTGAGAAACGTTACCTGTGGTCCTGGAGGGCCTTTCCGGGAGACTGAGGACGCGTTGGTGGCAGTTTGGCAAATGCCTAAAAGGAAGGCCTCTTAATAAAATGCAATGTGTCCCTGGCTCAAATCTAATGACTTTTCAGTAGCTCATAGGAATAAGGGAATCTCCGTTGTAGAACCTGTGAGAGTCGTCCTGAGGGAAGTGTCATTTTCCAGACTCTCCGAAGCCCTGGGGTCCCCACGCCCAGCAGGCGTGATACTGGTCATGCCTTAAAGTTGCCTGCTTCTCTGCCTCATGCCCCCGCACCCCGCCAGTTGCTCTCATTTTATTTTCTTTCCTTGGTTTTACCACTGTGTGACCTCGTGTTGTATTTTTTCTGAATACAATGAAAGTAATTGAAAATATTGATTGGCAGTACAGTTAAGTTGTCAACACAACCATTTAATTTGTCAGGAGGACTTGTTAAATTGTCAAAAATCATATAAAAAAACTCCTTCAGTCACTGATGATATACATTAGAGATGTTCATGAATCAAATGGGCCATTTTGGAGATAAGTGTTGAAGAAGAATTCTAAAATGGTTTTCTTCAGCTCTGTGTTCTCTCTCTTTCTCTCTCTCCTATCTTTTGCTCTGTCTCTCTGATCACATGTGATGAAGAGTATTGGAAGGATCTGGGGGAGATTAGGTGTGAGGAAGACCTGGTGAGTTGGGGCCTCACCAAGTGTATTGGATGATGGAAGATCATTTTATATCAATTCTATTAGGATAATCTGAGGCAGGTACCCCAACAAACGGCTTGGAAGGTTTCTTTCCTCCCTTAAGTGTAGGATGTAAATGGGAATCTTGGGAAATTTTTTTTTAAAGAAAATTGTCTTTTAAGAGCTCTGGACTCTTGGCTCTCCCAGCCCTGTGTAAGGGTGGGTGGGCAACATCCAGCTTCCTGTTTGGATGCTTGAGCCACTACTGGACGCTTCCTGCCTTTCTCTTGTTGTTAATTTAGTTCCTGAAAAGCTTATGTTCCCAAGTGGAATTAGAATTAGTTTTATTTAGATTGATATAAGACTTATGCTCTCTGCTACCCACTGAGCAGAGAGTCAAAATAAGTAACCTGAATATGAGTAACCGAGAATAACCTGGTCAAAATAAGTCAGGTTATTCTTGATATTGTTGGTTTTTAGCTCTACTTAATAATATCATAGTGTCTTAGGTCTCAGAAACCCAACTTGATCTGGCTGAAGATAATAAAGGATTTTACTGGAAAGCTATTTGGGTCACTCCCATAGTTCACAGGAGGGCTAGTGTGGCACACAGGTTTCTGAAACTGGCCCCCAAAGATTCCTTGCTCTCTAGTCACGAGAATTGTGAGTGTGATCTCACTGCCATGATTGTGTTAGGGTATAATGACAGTAGACTCTGAAAACAGGAGATGATCTGGGTGGGCCTGACCTAAACACATGGTTCTTAAAAGCACAGAACCCTCCTTCACTAGTGGTAAAAGAGGACCTCAGCGATATTTCAAGCAAAGGAGGAATTTGATGTTGTATAGCTGGCTAGATGATGGAGGCTCACATGAGAAGATACCTGGATAAACCCTAGAAGCAGAAAGAGAGTCCCAGCAGGAAGCCAGGAAGGAACCAGGGACATCAGGGCTATAGCTGTAAGGACCCGGGTTTTCCTGGTAAACCCAAATGAACTTAGAAGATGCTTTTATTTTTCCCTTAGGCCCACTGGATAGCAATCCAGCTGACCAACACTTTACTCTTGGCTTTGTGATACCCTAAATGTGGAACCCAGCTGAGGGTTGAGGGAATGCAGTCCTAGGATTATAATTATACATCCACTTCTATGGCCAGAAGCCAAGGTATATCCCATGATAGGCGATGATAAAAATCTATGTCTAAATTAGCCTAAAAGAACTATTTTCATAAGTATGAAATAAAAATTCAAAGAGATTGGAAAGTGTAGTGTTTCAGTTTAATAGCTTTGTTTTTCTCAGTAGTGCATAAAATTGTGGAATGTTAAAATCGATGGCATATTAGATTCAGCTAATTTTAAATAAAACATTTTTTGTGCATTACACATTAGTTATCTTACAATGTGGGGATATTTTACTTGAGGAAGTGGAGATCAGAGTTTGGCATTGTGATTGGCTAGAGAAATAAGTGTCTTAAAATTCAAAGTTGCTAAGGTGTCTCTAGATTAGAATCCGGGAGATGGGGTCATGGAGCCTGACCTGGATTACAATCATACTCGCTCCATGACTCAGCCTCTCCACCCCACAAATGACTCCCGCTGTTCTCTGCCACCTCACACGCCTCTGGGCTCTCAGTTGGAATTTGTGGTCAGACAGGAGAGGGGTTAGATGTGAGGATTTGGAGTAGGTGCCCTTGGCATTTGTAGCGTGGCCAACTTGGTATTCCACTTGGCAAAAAGAACATACAAAGCCACATATTTGCAGCATTTTTACCATTAAGTAGCTGTGAGACCGAGATATCAGTATTCATTTATCTTGGGGTTGTCTGTTTCTACATTTTTTATAATGGGAGCACCAAATGAGCACATCACCCCAAATGTTGATGACAGCGTGAGCATTTTGCTTCCACAAAATTTGCTCAGTGCCTCCCTGCTTGCATGGCTTTAGTTTCCCATTTCTCTGTAAGTTGGCTCTGATTTTTTTGAGTGCCTGTGGCTTGCCAAACCCTGTGCTGAACTCTGCCTAGGAGAGAAGCTAAGATGTGGTTCTGATCCTCAGGGAGCTTACATTTTCATTCCAGGGAGAGGACAGAGATCTGAAATAGGACTAGTTCAAAGCATGGTGAGTAGCTAACAGACTGAACCCTGTGGACCATTGGAAACGACAGCATTCTGGAGTGGAGCTTGTTTTGTTTAACAAGGAACAGCTGGAGGGTAAGGCCTAAATGGTCTGTAAATGTAAATAAATCAGGAGTTCTGATTGTGTTTGCTGAATTGCCTCTTGTTTGTCCTCATTCTGGGCATTTAATGAGCTGATGTGAGGTGTGAAACATGTAAGGACCTTGAAGGCAGCTCTTTTCCCCTCTGGGCTTCATTCAGAGGCATCTGAAGGTCATGGTGGAAACCGTGGATGTCTGAGTCCCCTTTCTTTCTTCACACAGGTCTCAACTGGGCCATCAGG
The DNA here is from genome assembly GCA_006408695.1 of Aepyceros melampus. Lineage (NCBI taxonomy): Eukaryota > Metazoa > Chordata > Mammalia > Artiodactyla > Bovidae > Aepyceros > Aepyceros melampus. The sequence goes on along the minus strand of SJXQ01011188.1, from coordinate 117,881 downwards.
GCCTTGGTCACTGCCTTAGCCAGTTGAGGGTCATCTAGTACCCCCAGTCTTTCTGCTCCCTGAGCCTGGGAGGACCCAGGCTCTCCCTTTCTGGTTGCACTGCCATCCTTTCACTCGTCCTTGTCTTCATGGCCGAAGCTGACTCACCAGCAACGTGGACATGCTCCATTCCATGGGAGGAAGGGAGGCAGCACGAATACGGCCAGCTTCCTCTTACAGGACGTGCCATCGCCTTTGCATGCCCCACCTGACTGGTGGGCTGTTGGCATCATCTTAGTCACGCAGCAGCGCTGGCTGAGGGGTCTCTGGGAGATGTAGTCTCCAGCTGGACTGCTGTGTATCCTGCTGCAATTCAGGGGGCATGGGGAGAAGAGGGGAAGTGTGGGGGACTCTTAGCTTGTTTTGGCTTCCCTTTCACTCTGCAGGGAGCTCTTTGTAGCCAGCATTTATACTTTTAACCTCTATGACCCCAGTGTTTATACTAGAACTTAGTACATAATAGGTGCTTAAAAAATGTTTGCTAAAGGAAAGGGCACATCGGTGAGTGGGTGAAGAAAGTGATCAGGGACAGAACCCACAGTCTTGGGCCTTCTTTCTTTTGTGCCCCCAGGCCATATTCTTTGTATTTGAGCACTTTTAGCTGACCCATGAGTGAGCTGTGCTGAGTCCTCTCCTCCTGTGAGAGGACGCTTGGCTTACACCCGCCACGCAGTCTTTGAACCCAGAACTGGGGGAGATGGAAGAATATTTCATTAATCCTTGCACCATTTAGCCTTCTTATCGAATGGCCCAGACCTCTTCTTTGTTACGGACAACAATGAAGGGTGCCTTTAAGAAATCTCCAGTGAGTCCCGAGGCATTGCAGATTAGGTCAGTAGCACTGCTGCTAGGTTGAACATGATGGATGAGCAGGAGAATGAGTTTCTGCTGCTCGGTATTGTGAAATCTTTTCATTGTCACCAACGGGCCTATGAGGAACTGATGAATGAGGGAGCAAGTGTCAGGAACGCCCTTCCTTGCCCCAGTACAGTTTTAATATCTCCCTGAGCTACAGGATGAGTATTGATAAAAGTAAAGTTTAAAAATAGCCACGGAGTGATGGGTAGCCATGATTTAAGAAGAACAGCAGTGGGGTTAGAGAGGGTTCATTTTCCTGAAAGCACATGAGAGGAAAGAGAGCAAGAAGGAGAGAGAGGAGGAGGAGGAGGAGAGAAGTGGCAGAGCCGGCATGCGAGGGGAAAGAGCAGGAGGCTTTTATAAGAAGCTAATGTGATGAGGATGACGAGGGCTTTGATGGATGAGTTAGATCCATCTGTCGCAGTATATGTAATAAATAGCTGTGCTCAGGTTTGACCTCTCCCACTTACCAGACACATCTTTCTCTTTTGGGATATCCAGGAGGGAGCTTCCATTAGAGGAAAGAACCCGTCATGAGCCGGAGCTGGGGATGTTTATGGGCTTGCGCAGAGGGCAAAAAGGAGATGGGATCCGAGTTACAGGTTTATAAACTGAAAACTGGAGCCTGCGCGCCTTGCCTAAGATGGTGCTGGCACCGGAAATGCATTTTCAGGGCTGCTGATGAGAGGAGAGCGCGGGAACGAAGAGGGCAGGGGGTGGGCAGCAGTCCGCAGGGCCATGTGAGGGACAGCTTGGTTCCCTGCTCACGGCAGAGCCTGGCTCCCTTGTCACAGCTTCCCTTTGCTGTGAGCAAGAGTTTAATGGAGCTAGAATTGCTTTCGTCTGTAACTAGGTGTGCAGCTCTTAACTGGGATGCTTTGGGAGTCGGGGATTCTGGTCAATTCAATTTTCCGGTTACCTTGCTGGAGACATTATAAAATGTGTTTGTTCACATTCCTACCTTAGGAAATTCATACGAGTGGGTTTATCATCACAGGCCGCTCTGTTGGTTTTGGCTTATCATTTTACACATCAGTGACTGTTGTCTTCCCCTGGAGACAGAAAATGTGTCCTAGGCCCAGAACACCCCTAGGGAATTCAAGTTAAAAAGACTAGCCTGATTTGTCTAATACATGGAGAGTTTTAATTTTTTTTAAGTGGATAGCTGAAGTTTTTTGAAACAACACTTTATGCTCAAGAGACAAATAGGAGGGAGGTGGTACTTGCCATGGGTTGTAGGGCTGGCAGCGCATTTGGGAAGAGAACAGGTCTGTTTTCAGGGCTCAATGGAAAATCTGAGAACATCAGCAACTTGCTTCCTGGTGATCAAAAGGAACTTCAGGAAAACCCAGTTGAAGGTCCACCCTGCCCCGTGGCTGGACCATGGGGAGCAGGTCCCTGCAGTGACAGACCCCCTCCAGTGTCACCTGTGGGCTTGGGCGGGGAGGGAGGGTTGTGTTCTCGCCAGCACAGTCCCAACTGTTCTCCTTGTTACCGGGAACCTCCTGTGTGAGCATCTGGGGTGTGCACATCTTGGAGCCTGGCACAGCACACATTTGAGTCAGAGCCCCCATCCCCCAGCACAGTAACTCTTGCCCCTAAGAAGCTGATCAAAGCCATGGACCCTCTGCCCAGAAACAGGCCCTCAAGTGCACATTTCAGCATATAGTTCAGGTGAATTTGCTACCCTTGCCTGCTGACTTCTTTACCTGGTTAAGAGCTCGGCTGAAAGCCTATTACTTATACATTTAAACACACCCACCCAGGTACGTAGATGTATGCCCCCCACATGTTTGCTTATACATGTGAAACGACTAACATCATTCAACTCTTGTCCAACTTGTTAATGATCAATATTCCGTATCAAAATGTCAAAACCTTGCCTGCTTAAGGGTGTTTGTTATTCACATAATTTAAAAACAGTTGAGGTGCTTCTGTTGACGTTTAACATTAGTTACAAATTATAGCAGAAAGTCTCCTTTTGAAAAAAAAAAAAAAAATGGATTAAGGCTACTTAATCCAGCCTTGTGACCACACTCTATCTTTGCTGCATTCCTGTCACCATCTTCTCTCTTTGCTTTTCTCTACTGTTCTATTTCCCAAAGGCCCAACACCCTGTCCTGGTCAGTGACCTCTCTTTGCAAATGCCCTTGTGCTGCAAACTCACTTTCATTTATCATCTCTTCAAAACTTCATTTCTTCAACTTAATTGTCTTAGCTGAGTGTTAGGAGGGAAACAGTGCTCTAAAGCTAATTCACACTAAAGTGTGAACATCTGACCACTTCAGATTTCCCATGAAAGTAAAGTCAAGTCGCTCAGTCGGGTCCGACTCTTTGTGACCCCATGGACTGTAGCCTACCAGGCTCCTCCCTCCATGGGATTCTCCAGGTGAGAGTACTGGAGTGGGTTGCCATTTCCTTCTCCAGTGGATCTTCCCGACCCAGGGATTGAACCCAGGTCTCTGCATTCCAGGCAGACGCTTTAACTTCTGAGCCACCACACATTTAAGGGCTTTCCTCATGGCTCAGCTGGTAAAGAGTCCACCTACAATGTGGGAGACCTGGGATCGATCCCCAGGTTGGGAAGGTCCCCTGGAGGAGGGCACGGCAACCCACTCCAGTATTCTTGTCTGGAAAATCCCCATGGACAGAGAAGCCTGGCAGGCTGCAATCCATGGGGTCACAAAGATTTGGACATGACTGAATGACTAAGCATGTGGTCATATTTAAAAGAGGACATGTTTTAACCCAAATAAAACCCCAGCTACTGAATTTTGGGTAGTACAGCAAAGGGAGAATTTTAAACAGTGATGTTAAAACAACCAAAAAGGAAAAAAAAAAAAAAAAAAACTGGTTACAGAAAAGAAAGCTGCTGAAGAGATAATGGATGATAAATGTGGGTTTTGTTCTTCATGGAAGAACCACTTGGAAAGATTTGGAGACAGAAATTTACCTCAGGCACCAGGGACAGAAGGGGAGAATTTTGCATAATTTCACAACCTCTAACTGGAGGTTTCTGTAACAAAGAAGAAAGTGGTTTTTAATAAACTTAATTCTCCAAAGTGAAAAGGACCTTCTTCCTTGCAGGGGCAGATTGTCAAACCTTTGGCAGATTTTAGGTGATATCACTGTGTGAAGATGGAAAGAAACAATGGAGCTGAGATGAACAATGAATAGTTGTGAATCTCAGGAAGGGATTCCCCCACCCCTAAGATACCTTCTGTTGCTGAAAATAATTGATGCTTTTTACAGAAAACGCAAAATAGAGAGAAGAAAAATGGTTCCAATAGTCTTGCCAGCCCCCAAATTAAAAACTCGTAATATTTTGATATATTTCTTTTCAGCATTATTCTACTTTTTTTAATATACAGTATTTTATATCTTGCCTTTTAACTTGATTTTATAGCATATGTGTTTTCCATATAATTATATACTCCTAATGAAAAGTACTTTAATGACTACATAATCTCCTTGCAGCAAAGTTTGTTTCAGCTTGTATTCACTATTATTCACTTCCCAGGAACATGTATTTCCCCTGCGTGGGTCTGAGTTTCTTTTAAACCCTAAAAATAAAAGTGCTGAGTCAGAACGGGAGCATGTTGAAGGGTCCTGAGACCTCTCGCCACATGGCTTGAGAGAGGGGTTAGTACAGAGGCCACCCCTGTTAGAGCTGGGTCTTGGGCACAGACTTGGGAAGACGAGGGAGCCCTGGTCCTCAGCTTAGGAGTGTAGAGAAGCATCCTTCTTGGGAGAGGGAGAGAGGGCCGGGACTCCTTCATAACATCTGCTCAGATGAACCTTGGACTTCTCTCTGATGGTCTCCTATAAAAAAGCATTAGTCTGATAGGGCTGCCATAACAAAGTAGCCCAAACCGATGACACAAACAGCAACAATCTATTCTCTCACAGTTCTGGAGGAGAGAAGTTTAGGGTCCAGGTGTGCAGGGTTGATTCCTTTGAGGAGTGGGGGTGCAGAATTTGTTCCCTGCCTCTCCCCTCAATTCTGACACTTGCCAGGAGTCTTTGGCATGCTTTGGCCAGTAGACACATTGCCGCAGCGTCTGCCCTCTCTCTGTGGCATTTTCACTTGGCATTCTCTCTGTGTTATGTGTCTGTTTCCAACCCTCTCCACCTTTTTATATGGGCCCCACTCATGTTGGATTAGGACCACCCTAATACCTCATCTTAACTAATTACATTTGCAATGAAATAAGATTACATTTTAAAGGTCCTGGAGGTTAGGATTTTTAAATATGAGTTTGGTTTGGGGCATAATTCAACTCATAACAGAAAGGATCCATCAGACTTTAGGAAGTGAATCACTGAAGACTGGCCCTGAGAGAGTCACTTCCCTTCTCTGGGTCTCTAACCCTCTAATATGAGGGTGCTGGACTAGAGCAGTGATGCTCCAAGTGGAGTTCTCAGACCAGAAGCATGAGCATCGCCCAGGAACTTGCTGCTGCTGCTGCTAAGTCACTTCAGTCATGTCTGACTCTGTGTGACCCCGAGATGGCAGCCCACCAGGCTCCCCCGTCTCTGGGATTCTCCAGGCAAGAACACTGGAGTGGGTTGCCATTTCCTTCTCCAATGCATGAAGGTGAAAAGAGAAAATGAAGTCGCTCAGTCATGTCTGACTCTTAGCAACTCCATGGACTGTAGCCTACCAGGCTTCTCCATCCATGGGATTTTCCAGGCAAGAGTACTGGAGTGGGGTGCCATTTCTCCAAGGAACTTGCTAGAATGCAGACATTTTGGCCCCACTCCAGACCTACTCATTCAGAAACTCTGGGGTTGAGGCTCAGAAGTTAGTGCTTTCTCAAGCTTTCCAGGTGGTTCTGCTCACACTGAAGGTTGAGATCCCCCAGACTGTGGGATTGGCAGGATCAGAATTCTGAAATGCCCATGTGGTATCAGGAGCACACGCTGCAGCACACCAGCCCAGGCCTGTGGCCTGCCTCCAGGCACGCAGATGCAGGAAGTGGCCCTAACCAGTGTTGTGTTGGTTTTTTCTGAAATTCTGTTTTCTTCTATTTCGTTTTTGTTTTAATTTAGTGAAGTATAGTTGATTTACAATGTTGTGTTAATTTCTGCTGTACAGAAAAGTGAGTCAGTTTTTTAGTTGCTAGGTCATATATATATGTGTGTGCATATGTATATATGTACATTTTCCATTATGGTTTACCACAGGATATTGAATATAGTTCCCTATGCTATAGTAGGACCTTGTGGATCCATTCTGTATAACAGTGTGCCTCTGCTGGTCCCCAACTCCCAGTCCTTTTCACCCCCTTGGTGACCACAAGGTCTGGTCTCTGTGTCTACGAGTCTGTTTCTGTTTGGAGATAGGCTCATTTGTGTCATATTTTGGATTGCACGTATGCGTGGGATCACGTGGTATCTGTCTTGCTCTTTCTGACTCCACTTAGTATGATGATCTCTAGGTGCCTCCTCCATCCATGGGATTTTCCAGGCAAGAGTACTGGAGTGGAGTGCCATCGCCTTCTCCGTAGGTCCCTCCATGTTGCTGCAATGGCCGTATTTCACTTTCTGTGCCTGAGCAGTATTCCATTTTACATCTGAGCTGCATGAGCTTGATCCAGCCCTTTGCTCATGTGCATTTAGGTTGGTTCCACGTCTTGGCTGCTGTGAACAGTGCTGCAGTGAACACTGGGGCACGTGGATCTTTTCAAATTATGTTTTCATTTTTTTTTTTTTTCTGGATATATGCCCAGGAGTGGGATTGCCCAGCCAGTTTTTTAAACACAAATGATAGACTAGTTTCTGTCCTAGATGAGTAGCTAAGTAACTAATTCCAACGGTTTTGTAAGGCCCTTCTGTTTTCCAGTCTGCATACTATACCCTCAGAAAAATACATTCACTCAAACTGAGGCTTATTGATGAAAAAGAACCATATCAGGCCTTGGGCTCACATTTTTAAATACTATTACTTGTGCGAATAACGTGACTTTCATTTTCTCCAAACTTCAACTTGTCCCTTCCCCCATTTACTCCTTTTTCCTAAGAGATACTAATGGCCAGCACAGTGGATGGTCCCTGGACCTAGATATAGAAACATCCTGTTATTGATGTATGGATTGTATGTGAAGACCTAATGGAGACTGCTGTGGGGTTCAGGGAAGACCAATTAGGGGATTAATTCATTAGAGTCCAGCAAACACACTGTCATATCTATTTATTTATTTAAGCTAATGTCTTTAGCTTATCTTCTTAGAGCCATAAGTACCTGTCAATAGTTGATAATGTACTTGAATTTCCTTAAGTATATTAAAATTTTATATACTGGACATTCTATAGCAGGAACCAAAGTTTACTTTTGACTTTGGCATCCTGATCTTTAGGGTCTTATTTATATGAATAAAGTGATACAGATGTAGAGTCACACACTGGCCAGTCAAGTTTTTCTGCCTCTGACATTACCTAATAGACTTTTCTGAGCCATCCTACCTGTGCGAATGTGTTTGTAACCCTTGTCACAGAACAGAGCTGCGTGGAGAAGGCTGCGCGTTTCTCACATCAAGTGCTGCCTAACTCTTCTTTTTCTGTCCTTCAGTCCCTGGTAAGACGTCTTATTTATCTCTTCTGACTAATGATGCTTTGTCCTTTACGTTTCGTACCATGACTAGGAAGTCCTGTCACTGTGCCTGTGTGGTTTATCCCAAAGAAAGGTGCTTTTAATGAGGAGATCATAGATATGTCTGGATGCCAGAAGGCTTGGCTTCCAGCCTCAGTTTGCTGACTCACAAGATCAATCCAGGAAGGTCACGTCTTTCTCTTTTCTTGCAACCCCAGTTTTCAGCTGAAATGAGGCCTCTTGTCCATAGCTCTGAGTAAGGGCAAAAGGGAGACAAAAATTAAATGGTGGATGTAACACTGCTTTGGAAACCAGAAAAGAAGTGTACACATAGATGCCAGGGATTCTGTGCATATCCATGCACATTTGAAATTCTTGTCCAGTTCACATTAAAGACAACTTTATTATTACCGTTGAATCTGCTTATGAAGCAATATGCTAATGTGTGTGTGTGTTTCATGGGGGAGGGCTTGCTTTAATCCTTCCTGCTTTGGGGTGCTGCTACGTTTCATTTTCTGGCGATCGGGCCTGGTAATGATCAGCACTGATATTTACCACATTTTATTAATGTTATTTTTATGATCCTGCAGGAGATAATTAGGATCGGGTTTATTTTTTTCATTTCCATATTGTGAAATTTCAAGCTAAATAGTGACATGGTGGCAAGGAATGAAATAGCACAGAGAAGGAATGTGTTACAAATAAACTCAACCCAGAAACCATATTTAACATGAATTAAAATTAATGTAGCCCTGTGTTCATTATTTATATCTATTATGTAGGAAATACATTACTGGACTCTCAAGAATAGATATTAAAAAATGTTCTATGCACCCCCTTTGGAAACCCTCCAATTAACACATGATACAAAGGGAAAAAATTCAGGGGTTGGGGTAGACAGGAACTGTTTTCTTTGATTTCTTTATTTTAAAGCTTTCATTTAATTTCTAACATTTAATAAAATCAGACATCGACTGGATGAGCTAATTAACTTTCTTTATATCAGTGTAAGAGTTAATTTCAACCCAGCCTCTGTTGGCATAGGCTTATATTTTGTTTCCTTTTAAAAATATGTTCTTTGACAAGTAGGTCTATATTTAGCACAAGTTCTCTCCATATGTAAAATTATCAAAATAATGGAATTAGGAGGACAGTTCTGTGACCATAAATGAGATATTGGTAGGAACTGTTGCCCCCTTATATGCACAGAGAAGGTTCTCTGCAAACTTTAGTTCATGGAGGCTGGATAGGTCCTGGCTAAGAGTCCCTGAATCAAGAGCCAGCTTGAGTTTGAATTCTGGTTTTAACACTCACTATCTGGTAGCCGTGGACAAGTTAACTCTGTCAGGCTCTGTTTCTTCATCTGTAAAATGGGAAAAATAATAGTATCTAACTTGCATGATTATGGTAAGTTACATGAAATGCCATTGCATATACAATATTTGGCAGAGTGCCTAGTATACAAAAAGCTCTCAAATATTAGCTATTACTATTGTTGTTTGTATTGCCACTATGACTATAATAATAATTTAATGGAGTGAAAACATTACTTGCTATATAAATTAGGCAGGGACAGAATTGCAGGTCACAGGACAAGTAAAGGGTTTCAATGTTCAGCCAATTGAAATCAATGAGAAATTATGAAAATGTTTTTTTAGAACTATATTTTACATTCATGGAAAATGGTCTTTGTGTTAATGAATATGATTTAGAAGAAACATTTAGGACTTCTAAGCTGTATAAGTGAGGTATACTAAGATGTATAGCCTTGTGGGCACCAAGAGTGAGCTGTCTTTCTTCATTCACACTCGTGACTTAGAGGGTGACTGTGAAGCAGAATCCACCTATTGGGCTCTCTGATGTTGTTATGGACTAGCCTGGCTCCGTTCCCTTACTCCCCTTTTCTGAACAACTTGAGGACATTTGTACCTTGAGTCTCTCAGAATATTTCTTTAGTAAGACTCTGCGTAGCTGCAAACTCCAACACTGGACTTAAACCTTTAGTGAAACAGAGGTAGATCCAGACTCTCTCCGAAGTGAGAGTTCGTCACTGTTGCAATCAAGCCCTGGTGCTCATCCTCCACCGCCCTTAGCTCCATGGCACTAGGCTTTCACTCATACCTCTTGAGAGGCCGTGGATTGAAGCCGGGTGAAACCCAGACATCAGCCAATCAGCAGCAGCCTTTCCTGGTTTGCCATATCTGCCCCCAAGTTCTTATACCCTTATTTTCTTAATATTTCCCTGTAAATCTAGCCTAGCATAGCATTGCTTACTACCTTAATCTTGGCCTTAACAATGAGATCTGGATGATCCTGAGGTATCTGTGCTAGTTTTATGTTTTCCCAATAGCCACTGAAGTAACCATCTAATTAGGGAAATGTGACATGTTTCTTTACCAGCAGTGCTCACTCTGTGTCCCATTGGTAGGGGTCCCAGGCTTTGGGAAATGGGTGGTGGGTGAGAGTCCTGCGCGAGGATTCCAGGTCTTTGGCTCCCTGTTACTCTCTAGCTTTGTGTCCTTTGACATGTTCCTTACTGACTCTGAATCCAGTTTCTCCATCTGTAAAACGAGAGTGAGTATCTACCTCATGGTGGATTATGAGGAGTCAATGAGCTATTAATAGTACACAGAAGGCACTTTGCACTGTGTTTGGGAAACAGTACTGAGAAATATTACAGTCAAGGTGTTGCTGTGTATCAAGTCTGCTCTTGGTCTTCTGTGGTGTTCTTACCAAGTAGATTGTTAGTTCCTTGAAGACAAGTGTCCTTGTTATTCATCACTGTGGCGCCTACACTGTGCCTGGAACCTGGAAAGCCTTCCAAATTTTGCTAATGAATGAGTGTATCAGTTAAACAACAGGTATTCACTGAACACTTGGCCAAGTAAAGCAGCCTTTCGGGAGCAGTGTGCACATGGTCAGGGAAAGAGAACATCCTTACAAGTCAGAGATTCCGAAGTCCAAATCGGGGCTCTGGCATTTATTAGCTTCATAACTTCAGACAAATTACTCTACCTTTTAAGCATGTTTTCCTTATAAAATGGAGACAGTGCTGTGCAAGATGATTGCTACTGCTGCTGCCGCCGAGTCGCTTCAGTCGTGTCCGACTCCGTGCGACCCCATAGACAGCAGCCCACCAGGCTCCCCTGTCCCTGGGATTCTCCAGGCAAGAACACTGGAGCGGGTTGCCATTTCCTTCTCCAATGCATGAAAGTAAAAACTGAAAGTGAAGTCACTCAGTCATGTCCGACTCTTCACGACCCCATGGACTGCAGTCCACCAGGCTCCTCCATCCATGGGATTTTCCAGGCAAAAGTACTGGAGTGGGGTGCCATTGATTGGCATATTGAAAAAGATGAGCTAGGAGAAACAGCTACTCTGTACCCAGCACACAGTAAGCACACAGCCAGCAGTTGCTTTTGCTTTGAAACGTGTGGCTTTGCTTTCACCCAGCGAGTGACGGAAGCGAGTGTGTTGTCTAGACCGGCCAGGCCGGGGGGACTGTGTAGGGTGGTGGTCCCTTTAGGCTCGGGTGGTCAGTGAAGGTTTCTTGAGGTGTTGCGTTTACCCTGGACATGGAAGAGGTATTGCAGATTTGATGGGGTAGAGTCAAGCTCTCCAGTCCCTCATCCCTCCTTTGTGGCACTTCTAGATTTTTCAGCCTCAGGCATTTTCAGGTATGTCTAATTCACTTGGTCTACTGCTGAACTCCCAATTAAATTACTGTATTCTTTAATTACATAGCATCTTAAACTGTAGCTTTGAATTTAATTGAACTTTTTCATGCTCCTTGCTCCCTAGCCAAACAATTTGTACAAAAAAAATTGAATTAACAATCTGACTTTTTTTTGCATTGATTATTATAACATTAAGAGAGTCCCAGGAGTTTCCAGGCTGTAAAAACCTAAATTGTATAACATTACTCACAATAACGCATATGTTATAATCGCAAAGAACTTACTTAAAATTCAATCCACTTTGGCATCATTATCATGTATCAACATAATAAATGAGTCCTTCAGAGCATGGTAATTATAATTTGATAATCATCAGCAGAAAATTAACTGGATGTCAAAACATTCATTGGAGAGGGTGATGAATCGGGGATGATTGTGGTGATGAATTGTGTTAATCTGCACAGTATGAAGCCAGCGAAATGGCTAAGCAGCCCAAGATGGATGGGGCACAGAACCGGCAAGGTCAGGACACAGAGCTGGGAGAGGAGGGAGGCGGAAGGCTGGGGTGGGGAAGGAGCCGAGGAGGGGAAGAGAAAGGACTGTGCTTCCCTGGGAGGCCTGGCTTTAACCCTTTCCCGCACCCAGCGGAGAAGAGGGCCCAGCTAGGGGCCAGTTCAGGAGTAAGGCTGACGAGGCAGCTGTAGTGAGTCCTGTTCTTTTTGGGGTGCCTCTGGTATCTCACCTCTCCCCCGACTGTCTGACTCCATGGGTATTCCTTGGATTAAAGATGAAAAGTGAGTGAATGATGGGGAAGCTGGTAGGCCTGAAGATTGCATTTTTCACTGTGGGAGGAAGGAGGCTTGTTGGCTCTGCCCTGGGGGTGCTCTCCGCATCTCTTTGCCTGGTCTGTGCCTTGTGGGTGGGACGCAGGCCCAGAGGGATACACCTGGGCGCTGCTTCTTGGGGAGCTCTTTTCAGCCCCACTAGAGCTATTGAACAAAGGGACTTGGTCATAGGAGTGGCTAGTAGGTGCTGTGGGCTGAGCAGCAGCTGCCCAGGCAGCGCAGGGCAGGCTTCTTCCTTCTCCTCACTGATCCACGTGTTGGCAGTCACTTTTCCCTGGCTGGGAGATCAACCCTTCTCTCTTTGCAAAAGCTGGGGTATTTTGCAAGGGCTTACTTGTTGCAGGCTTCTGTCTCAGAAAGTCTAGTTATGAGAGGAACCTCTGCTGGGTCCCACATTCTAGAGGGACAGGGAAGACTGCACCTTCTAGAAGATGCCCCCTGACCTCTGAGGCTCTAGCATGTCCACAGTGGAAGGTAGCATTAGGGACCTGCCAGATACTTTCTGGAAAATGGCCATGCCAGAGAATTTGGGCAAAGCAGTTGCCTACTTGACTGGGGGCCCACATCTAGGGTAGGGGTAAGGAAACTTAGGGCTAATGTCTAGAGAAATAAGGGCCATGCTGATGAGATGACAGTCATGAAAATTTTCCTATTTCTCCTCTTGTACTTGTCCCATTAGAGTGAATACCCTTAGGTATCTTCTGGAGAGTGAATTAGAGCATAGGATATGAAAAAACTGTGGTAAGTGAGTAGAAGAATTGTTTGAACATGAAACAAAACCAGAACTTTGAGGGCAATACAGCTGTTTCTGTGGCTCTTGAGTTTGGCGAATTTGCAATTAGGTGAGTGTAGGTTTTTTTCTGTTTTATACAGAATGCTTTTAGCCCCCAGCCTCTCATTAAAAATAACCATTAAACAATACAAAGAACTTAAACTTGGGTCATAATTGTAATAAGTCCAAGCCCTTAAAGACCAGGGACCTGCCCAAGCCACACTGACAGCTGCTGTTGTCTGTTGCAGGGGAGAAGTTGGTCTCTTTGGCTTCTTACCCTGCCTCTTGGGGGAATTTGGTACATTTCCAGATGGTTGTCTGCACTGCCTTAGGGTCTTTTAGATAGAATTCCAGAAAGGTGCTCCAAGATTGTTCTGCGGTCATCTGGCTGTCGGTTCTTCTTTGAGTCTAACTAAAGTCTGTATCTCTTCCTCATCGAGCAACTACTTGTGTTCTCAGTCCAGTAATAATAACTTTCAAAATAATGGGAACCCCTTTTATGCATGTAGCATTTACGATTCTCAAAGCATTTTCATGTATGTTTAATCTCAGGCATAACTATTCTTAGGTTCTCTTTACTCGTAAGCAAAGGAACAGTTTTAGCCAGAAATTCTTCCCCTCCAAGCACATTTGTTGATTTTGTTCAGTCGCTAAGTTTTAAGTAATAGTCACTCAGTCATGTCTGACTCCTTGTGACCCCATGGACTGTAGCCCACCAGGCTCCTCTGACCATGAAATTCTCAAGAATTTAATGGCAAGAATACTGAAGTGGGTTGCCATTCCTTTCTCCAGGTAACTTCTTCACCCAGAGATTGAACCCTTGTCTCCTGCTTTGCAGGCAGATTCTTTACCATCTGAGCTACCTGGAAAACTAAATCATGTTCAACTCTTTGTGACTATATGGACCACAGCATGCCAAGCTTCCCTGTCCTTCACTGTCTCCTGGAGTTTGCTCAGATTCATGTCCACTGAATCAATGATGCTATACAACCTTCTCACCCTCTGCTGCCCTCTTCTCCTCCTGCTTTCAATCTTCCCCAGCATCAGGGTCCTTTCCAGTGAGTTGACTCTTTGCATCAGATGGCCAAAGTATTAGAGCTTTTGCCTCAAAATCAGTCCCTCCAGTGAATATTCAGGATTGATTTCCTTTAGGATTGACCAATTTGATCTCCTTAAGAGTCCTTTGGACTCTCAAGTCTTCTCCAGCACCACAGTTTGAAAGCATCAATTCTTCAGCTCAGCCTTCTTCATGGTCCAGCCCTCACATCCATACGTGACTACTGGAAAAACCACAGCTTTGACTATACAGACCTTTGTTGGCAAAGTGATGACTCTGCTTTTTAATATGCTGTCTAGGTTTGTCATAGCTTTTCTTCCAAGAAGTAAGCATCTTTTAATTTCATGGCTGCAGTCACTGTCCACAGTGATATTGGAACCCAAAAAACAAAATCTGTCACTGCTTCCACTTTTTCCCCTTGTATCTGCCATGAAGTGATGGGACTGGTTGACATGATCTTAATTTTTATAAATCTTGAGTTTCAAGCCAGATTTTCACGTTCTTCTTTCACCCTCATCAAGAGGCTCTTTACAGATACACCCAATATAATGGGGTTCAGCTCCGCGGAACTGAGCTGGTGTAGTTTCTGGCTTACATCAGTTTATGTTCACAAGCTCACACTTATTGTGATAATTTTTCGATGTTTACTTTTTTATCCTTGGTACCTTTCATCAACTTCTATGCCTTTAGAAGCATATGCTCAGTGCTTTAATTTTCTCTTCCTAGGAGAAAGATGACTCCTTATTAGCATCTTAAACTATTGTCTAATAGATCTTCCTGGGATAGCCTTAGGAACCTCTCACCATTGACAATACTATTTTTAGAGGAAATGAAACTCTGAGTCCCTAGAAACAACTTTTAAATTTATGCCTTCCAAAAGTTAGCTGGTACATGGAGGTGATGGTATCTGGTGAGGGGAGAGGGTTGTTGCCTCCTACATGTGGGAATCTTGTTCTAGGGCTGATGCCCTGGGGAGTATTTGGCATGTGTATCTGTTGGGTTTATCAAGGACTCTGTACAAATGGAATTGTCTGAGATAGAACTCAAGGGCCATACCTATAGCATGGATTCAGGTGGAGGGCTAATGTCAGCCTTGGCCCTCTGGCCCTTTGCCCTTTGATATTTGAGGATTCTACAGATCTCTGGTTACTTGTGTTTCCAGTTCTCTGTTCAGACATACATCCTCCTGAGCCATTTTAGTGGGTAGTGTGGTCTGTGGAAAAGGCATGGGCTAGGTATGAGAAGAATGAGCCTGCTCTGGTCAAGAACTAACTTGGGGCTGTGGTCCAGCTTTTTCTCCTGTGTTAGCCTGTTCTTCTTTTCTGGAAAAGGAAGAGACAAAACGCTCATGAGTTTCTTGACTTTTCCTTTGTCCACCTCACAGGTAAGGGGAAGCTGGGATGTAGAATGTGAACTCTTCACCTCAGCCCCAGCTCTTCTACCCTGATCTTCTTAAATATTACTCTTTGGCAGAGGATTCATCTGGGGAGAAAGTGTTGCTATTCAAACAGCTTTAAAAACTACCTCTATATTCACTCATCTAATTGGGGTTTTTCCTTCTTGGGTCCCAATATGCCCCACAGTACTTTTTAGCATGTCCCTTCTATGTGGCCAGCTTAGGGGTTTTATTCTATTGATTGAGCTGTCCTCCTCCTCTCTCAATCACCCCTGGGGACCAAAAGTCAGGGGAAAACCAGAGAACTTGTTGAAGGAAGGCTTTGGAGATAAGCAAAGAGAGAGAGCTTGGAAGGGAGATGGCGTAGAAGACCATATCTTTTAGGCTGTGTCAGCTCATCCCCTTTAGTCCTAATCACAGCTCTGGACAAGCGGACAAGCAGGGGAACTATGGAGTTGAAACTTACATAGCATCTAAAACAGTAACAATGCCTTAGATTTGTTCAGTGTTTTAACATCTTGAAAGCAGTTTCTTTGCCATTGTTAGACTGGCTGTTTTGAATAATCCCAAATGTAGAAAAGGCAGAAGTTATTGTCCTGGGTTGAGAGTTGAGGGCGTGAATAATGCCTGTTATGCAGACATAAGGGCCCAAACCAGGACCCAGTCTCCCTGTTGTTGCTCCTATCATGTTTCCATTCCTCTTTTCCACAGTCAGGGCTTCTCAATGGCCCAAGTGTCAGTACTGGGACCATGCAGATGCTAGTGGAGAGAGAAGACATTTCCAGTGGTCTGTTTGCTTCTTCCTGTGGATCTTTTCTTTTTCTCTCGCTCTCCCCATCCAAGAAGCGTGTCTTTTGTTCTTGGGTTGGCTTTAGGCAGCCCCTCCATCTGCTGCTTTGCCTTCCCTCTCCTCCTGGCAGGAATCAGGGTGATTATGGAGCCTTCTCTTAGCCGAGGTGTTAAGGGTTTATGTAGTGCTTGCCGACGGATGGCTAATGGACTCAGTTGAGTTGTTTCAATGAAAGTTTCCCACAATCTGATACTAAAGTGCAAGCCTTGAGTGAAGCTTTTATCACTCTTTCACCAGGCTCATCAAGGACTTCCTTTTCCTCTCTGGAAATTGCATTTCATGCGGTGTATTTCTGATCCAAGTGTTACATCAATCAGCAGTTCAATGTAGGTTTGTGGTTCTCCTGGAGCGTTTTACAAGCAGGGATGGAGTTTCTTATGCTGGTCTGCTTGACTCTCTTGGTTGGACTCTTGGAAAAATACTCAAAGTGCAGTTTCTTTCCATCTATTATGATTTCTTTTTAGTTTCTATTAGAATTCTTGGTTTTGCTAAGGCATTATCTTAATAGAGGCATTCCTTTCTGGGCTGTATTTGACCTGTGGGTGAGATTAGGAATCTGTTATTCTCATGGTTATTGTAAAGTTAAGGCTTTCAGAAAACTGAGACAAATAGGAGCCTTTGAAATGTGATCCCCTTGGCCACTGACTTCTCTGTTGCTGAATGGATGCTGGATGCAGGCTTAGCTTGTGCCTTTCCCTCTAGGGTGGTTTGTTTCTGAGAGAAGTTCCCCTGCCCCCTGCCCCCTACAGGGGTCAGTTTTTCATGTTTTGGATGTCAAAGAAAGAAAGAAGACATTTTAAGCTACTGATAGTGGTGTAAATATTGATGACAAGGAAGGAGAAGGGAGATCTTGGACTTGGGCATCTTGCCAGGCTGTTGTCTGTTGTCTGAATGTGTAACGAACATGTGACTGTGACGTGCCAGATCACAGAAGCCAGGGCTGGCGATCACAGTGACTGATATGGTATTTGTTGACTGAAAGTCCACCTAAGAGTTAGAATCTGAGGTCATGAGCTAGTCTCGCTGAAAGGAAGGAGACTTTGGAGTCTGGGATTAGCAATTTTTTTTAAAGGAAGATAAAATTGCTCCTGTTTTCCAAATAAGAATACTTAGCTGACATTTTCTTATATTGGGTCCAAAGAAGGAAATTAAACAAAATTTTTTTATTGGAGTAAAGTTGGTTTACAATGTTGTGTTAGTTTTTGCGTTACAGCAAAGTGAGCCAGTTATACATACACATGTATCCATTCTTATTTAGATTATTTTCCCATATAGGTCATTACAGAGTACTGAATAGAATTCCCTGCAAAGAAAGGAATTTGTCCCCTGGATTCTGTCCTGCTCATACAAGGACTACTATTAAAATTGGGGATAAATATTTTGCTCTTCTCAGTTTTTTAAATTCATCCAAAGCTATTTTGAAAAAAATCTCTCCCTGGAACTGTGACAGGGTATCGCAGCTGTCTGAAGGTTTCTTTCTTTTTTTTTTTCCTGTTATCTTTCCTTTCTTTAAGGAAAGAGTCGTTTCCGAGGCAGCCGTGACAGCTCTGTCATTTCACTCACACCTCTAAATTTCTCTTTTGTTGTCAGTCAGCAGACAGCAGTCTCAGGATTCTGATGGGCCTGAGTGATGTCCAAATACAGGAGAGATTGGAGAGAGGCCTGGAGCAGTGCGTCAGGAGCAGTCATCTTCTGCCTTTATTCTTAGAAGAATTGTCAGGAGTTTAAAAAGTTCCCCTGTGCCAGGATCCCCGAATCTCCATCGCTGTCATCTACAGCATGTGGGGCGGGGCTGGAGCAGAATTTCCAGAGGTTCCTGCAAAGAGGTTGTACTGAGTTCCTCTGGCCTATGTGTTACCCTGGGGAAATGTTTTTTAAGACCCAGTTTTTTCCTTAGAGCAGTTGGAGGTTCACAGCAAAATGGAGCGAATGGTACAGAAATGGCCCACGTACTCCCTGTGCCCATGTTATCTGCCTCCCCTGCCATGTGCGCTAAGATGCTCCGGTTGTGTCTGACTTATGACCCATGGACTGTAAGCTGCCAGTCTCCTCTATCCATGGGGATTTCCAGGCAAGAACACTGGAGTGGATTGCTATTTCCTCCTCCAGAGTGCTCCATTTGTTATAACCGACGGACTCACATTGACACCTGATAATTACCCAAAGTCCGTAGTTTATGTGAGGATTCATTCTTGGTGGTGTACATTGTGGTTTTGGATAAATATATGGTGACGTATCCATCACTATAGTATCACACAATATTATTTCTATCACCCTAAAAATCCACTGTGTTCTCCCAATTCATCCCTCCTCACCCCAAGGAAATTAATATTGTCAACTTCATTGAGAATAAGTCCTTTCTGGGTGAACCCACTTCAACATCAAAACAGCAGCAACCATAGCAACAGCTCCTAACCTTTCTGAGTACCTACATCCCAGGCACTGGGTTTTGCATGCTCCATTCATTTTTCCAAGGCCCTGTGGTAGGTACTGTTTTTCATCCCATTTTGGGGATGAGGTGCCTGAGACTCAGGTCCATTAAAGGACTTCAGTGCCTTGCCTCAGGCTGTGCAGGGGGTGAATGATAGAGCCAGGTCTCTGTGCACTGTTGCCCCGACGCCTTAAGCCTTATATGGTTCTCATAGGGGCTGGTTGACTGCTTTTCCGTGGTGCAAGGAAGCCTGCCAGTCATTTTGACCTTCAAGACAGGTGAACTTTGTGCCTTCATCCTCTGAAGCGTGAAGGTCTCTGGATTAAGAAGGAAAGCGACGGCAGCAGTAGGAGTACAGGGGTAGTAAATATGCCCCTAGGGGTGGGGGAGGAAGGCTCCCTGTGCCCAGAAGAAAGGCTTCTCTGCTTGAAAGCAGCCTAGATTTAGGGGGGACACCGAAACGTGTAGTCACACGTGCTTGGTTTAAGTCACGCGGTGAGCCTAATTTACTTCTTGGTTCTGAGCTGTCCTGCCAGCGCTTGGCTTGTGGTTTGAGCAATCCCTGCCGTAGAGATGCTGGCGGAGTATGAACAACAGAGTTTCCATTTCTAAAAGGATCAGTTCTGCCTTTCACCTGTGGTGTATCCTTGTTCCCAGGTTTTCTTCTCTGTCTTCTGTTCATTTCTCCTGAAGATCCAGCATCTTCCTGATCCGTGCGCGCGTCCTATGTTCCACCGCACTGCTCCCTGGGGCCTGCCGAGGCAGGGAGGCCGATGACACGCCTTGGGAAGCCTGCTCCTGCCTGTCCCTCTCTGATGTTCAGGACCACAGCTTTCACACAATGAGCTCCCCAGCAAGGTGTGATGCTCATTTATTCCTCCTAAACATATTCGTCAGGCATCTGGTTTCTGGAGAGTATGTCCATGGGGAGTTTGTTGAACTTCGCTGTGTCTTTGTTTATAAAATGGGATGATAGGAGCACCTTTGTTTTTAAAATGCAGAAAGCTCATAGGGTGGTAAAAGTGTTAGTTGCTCAGTCGTGTCTGACTCTTTGCTACCCCGTGGACTGTAGCCCACCAGGCTCCTCTGTCCATGGAATTCTTCAGGCAAGAATACTGAAATGTATTGCCATTCCCTTCTCTAGGGGATCTTCCCAACCCAGGGATTGAATTTGGGTCTCCAGATTCTTAACTATTAAGCCATCAGGGAAGCCTTATGTAGGGTGGTTGTTATTGATAATCATAATTACGGTTAACACTTCTATAGGTGTTACTTGGGCACAGGCCTGTTCCAAGAGCTTTACATTTATTAATTCATTTAATCCTCACAGCAACTCAATGGAGTTATACTGCCCCCCCATTTTGCCCTGGAGGGGAAAATGGCAATCCCCTCCAGTATTCTAGCCTGTAGAATCACATGGGCAGGGAAGCCTGGAGGGCTATACAGTCCATGGGGTTGCAAGAGTTGGACGTGACTTAGAGATTACACCACCAGCACCACCACCCCCCGTTTTGCAGGTAAGGACACTGAGTGGTAGAAGGCGAGTAAATGGTGGAACAGAGATTGAAACCGAAGGATTCAAGCTGCCTCACCCTTTCCTGGGATTTAATGCCTGCCAGGTGCTTAGTGTCACACTGGGCACAGAGGGAGAGTTTCGTAATTTGACTTTCATAAATAATAATTACAGTGTTAGTATTATTAATGCTCAGCACCTTGTTAGCTGCAGGTAGTAAATATGAGCAACCCAAGACCAGTTCACTTATATATTTTACAAACTGGTGAGAAAACAGAGATGCTGAAATGGGCAATAACCATCAAGTGTGGACAAGCTTGTGATAGAAGACCTGCAGGATTCTGTGGGAGGAACAGTCATCTCCTTAATAAGAACTGCTGAGAACTTTTGTTTCGTTAGTGTTATTTCTCATAATTCTACACGGTAGATGATATTGTTCCATTTTACAGGCACTGAGGATTAGAGAAGATGAGTGACTTGGTCTGAAGTCACACGGTCAATGAGTGCTCAAGTTCAGACTTGAACCCAGGACTCCTTGACTGAAGGCTCTGGGCTCCAAACCGCTGCCCCATACACCTGATCTTTACTGTTGACAGTTTTTTCCAAGGGCTTCCTGATGCTTTCCTGAATAATGGAAAATGGGTGACCAAACGGGAATGAGATCATGTGTGCTGCCCCACTTTTTGTCTAGGAGATTTTCTAG